>BJBW01001993.1:177617-399999 GCA_004320125.1 Scolopax mira
TCCAACTCCAAAAAATTCAGTGAAATTCAGTGAAATTTGCCTCCAATTTTAACACTGAATTTAATACAGCAGATTCCTACTGTTACTACAAAGGATTTATTCCAGCCTTCTCTCCATACAGACTTAAACTATAGGAACATGGTACCTCTTCATTCTTCATTTCATTCAAGTTAGTATCCTAGAGCCCACCAAAAGATGTAAATTCATGAAAAACAAAAGCATGAATCCACAGTCCTTACAAAATTAAAACACTTTTTTGACCCTACTGACAACTCTCAATAGGATGGCCCTTATTAATAAGTTGGCAAAGAAACTTAAAATCAAATGCTAAATTGCAATTTAACAGACACTACAAACAGCAGCCTATTACAGATGGAGGGGGCTGATATTGCCAGGTTCTGAAAATATAAAATTAGGTCTCTTTGAAAGGTGCTGTGACAGCTGGCAGCCAGATTTCCTGGTCTGGGCATATGTCCTCTTGGGAGCAAAAAGAAAGCAAGTCCATAATGAGGTCACATGGACTTAGGAAACAGTAACTTTTCTTTCCTCATATATATTTTTTAAGCCCAAAATATATATGTACTCTCCATAATGCATTTTGGATCACCTTCTCCTTTATACTTTACTTCTTAAGATCTCCGTTCTCTCTCCCTGCACATCTGCACTTTTTTATTATTTTCTGACCATCTTTATGCTTCCGCTTCTCCGATCCATCTGGTTCCCATCCTGCTGACTCAGAATTTTCCTGAAGGACAGCAAGCATGGGCATGCTAGTCTTTCAGCAGACTTTTTACGCAAATACTTCCCTGCTAGAAAAAAAATAGTAAGAGAGTACCTCCTAGGGATAGGGTATTATTTCTCGTTGTGAACTCCTTACCTCCTATGAGAAAGATCTCTCAGAGACATGAGGCTGGCTAATTGTACTCCAATCTTTACTTGAAATTTGCTTGACCCTTTTTCAGCTATTACACATTTTTCGTAAGAGACTAAGCTGTCAAAAAAATTCTACGCTAGGGCTAGGAAAAAAAGTTTAAAATATTTTAAAAGTTGTCATTCTTACTGTAACAATGATGAAACGCTATGAACACATTTGCAGTATTCGGTAATAAACGTCTACAAATTCTCCATTAATCACACACTAGAATCTTAGTATTTGTGAAAGCAATCAACAGTGTCCTTATTTAATTGTGATGCCCTGGAAAAGGAAGAAGGATCCCAGAAAAGGTCACAATTCTGTGAATGTAACATAGGGTAAAAAAAAAAAAAAAACTCTACTTATTCACAAAAAGACAATGTCTTCATTATACAACGCTTCCCCCAGCAAATAATTTCATATGATGAATTTCAGCAATTCAGAAGAAAGATGTGATTCTACAAACAGCTAAGACAATTAAGCTGCGCCAGGAGTATGGATTACACACAACAAGACCTAGCTCACAATCTTTCTCATTTAAACATACTTAGTGTGATCATTGGGCCAGGTAATGATATATGCCAAATATGGTTAGTGGAGTGGAAATACTTATATTTTGGCTTCTATGATCATGGACCTACCTTGGAGAAGCCAAGTCTGCTGGGAGCTAATGTGATTCACCTGGGACAAGAGAGTCTTCACCAACCAGCTGGACAAACTTACACAATGAGACCCCATCTGGATTACTTGTATCCAGCTCTAGATCCCTAGTACAAAAATGACATGGACCTGCTAGAGCAGGTCCAGAGGAGGGCAACAAAAATGGTGAAAGGGCTGGAGCACCTCTCCAATAAAGAAAGTTCAGAGAGTTGAGGTTGTTCAGCCTAGAGAAGAGAAGGCTCCAGAGGGGGCATATTACAGCCTTTCAATATATTGGGCTTATTAAAAATTATGGAGGAAGACTTTTTACCAGGGCCTGGAGTGACAGAACAAGGGGCAACAGTTTTAAACTGAAAGAGAGCAGGTTTAGATTGGATATAAGGAAGAAATTTTTTACGATGAGGGTGATAAGACACTGGAACGGATTACCTAGAGAAGCTTCGGAGGCCCCATCTCTGGAGGGGTTCAAGGTCAGACTAGACAATGATTTGAGCAACCTGGTCTACTGGAAGGTGTCCCAGTCCACGGCAGGCAGGCTGGACTACATGATCTTTAGAGGTCCCTTCCAACCCAAACCACGCTATGATTCCACGTGCCATGTCCAGCAGTCATAGATGGAAAATCTATGAAGAGGGGCAGACAGTCATCAAAGTCATTCTAGCACAACTAGAGCAGCTCATCACAGCACGTTCCCTGAACCACATCACAGCAGTATCTGAGTGCGCCTGCCCACCCACCCCTCAACCCCACAGGTGCACCTGGTGATCTTGGAGTATGCAAATGTCTCATATATAGTGTTTCTCTCCAAAGATGGTTCAAAAAAAAGTGTCTAGCCTAGCACCAAACTACCAAATAACAGTGAACTTTTGGTATGAGTATTGGAAATCTATACTTTGTTATTTGTACCTTAAAAAAGAAATCTCAAAAAATCCAACTAGAACTGTTAATTCACAGCAAGATATGCATGTGTTAAAAAATGCAAATGCTACAATGATAGTGAAGCATTTAATTCCCAACTATGGAAGTCTGTTCTTAGCATTTAATTTCCATGTTTTTCATTTTTGTTTTCCTCTATTGGACATGATTGCTGCAACATACAATTCAACTTTACTTAGAGATCTGTAGAAAACAGATGCCACTTTTCTCCTCTCTGACAATTTCATTGTCCTTACAGCAAAAGCACTAGCTTTAACAAATAATTCTGTAGTTGTCGGCACAGCTAGGTTTTAATTTAAAAAACGTTACACTGTGTGTGGTCAACAAGATTATTTTTAACCTGATGGTCAACCACTATGAAATTACATGTACTAAGATGTAACTTTGATACACAGATCGACCTCAGAGCGGATGAAATCTCCCCCCTCAACTGATATTCCAATGGTTCCTATAAAAGCAGGATATTCTTTAGCAACTGCAAATACTCAGATTGCATGTTGCTTTCACAACCAGCCTGCAATGCGTTACGGAGAATTTTCTAGGTTCTACAAAATTAACCTCTTTCTACAACAGGGAAACATGTACGAGTAGAAACATTGACTCTTCTTTTAGTGAATTTTGGCACCTAAATGTCTGTCTACATGTAAAGTGATTTTTTAGATTTGCTAAAAGTACCACCCATGCAAAAGGTGAGACTTAAGAACTACTTAATAGTTTTGCATAAGGATTGCTTGAATGCATCTCAGCACTTCAATGCCTTCAACATCACAGCAGCTCCGCGTGTTCCTTTCAATCTCTTATGATCACACTAACTGAACCGAGCTCCAGTGCACATTTCATTTAACAATTATGCAGCAGTACTACCCAGGTGGTCTGAAGGACACACAGAAATCTTTCATAGGCCTGACCCTGTGTCTTGCTCCTCACAAAGAAATCGTTCCACACAGTGTCATTTGTGGAATCAGATTGTGTATTAGATGAAAAATTAAATCCTTGACACTATTAGGACAAAGATTTAAAGCTTTATGATTTAAATACACAAAAGACTGTTTCCTTCTGCTCTACATGGTCAGGTGATAATACTTCAAAAAAAATTACTAAAGTTCCAACACTAGAGTTAGAAGAGTATATTGCTTGTAAGCCTTTATCAACAAAAGACTAACCACAATTTCTCCCCACCAGTATTTTTCCTGATTACTATACACAATTATGTTATTATGCAACATATTTTGCTTTAATATATATTATTACATGTTTATGTCCATATACGTTTTTACATCTTCCTTACAGATGATGAGTTTTCTCCTAGTGGATAATCAGACTTATATTTCAAATCCCTACTATAATTTCTTTGGTCAAGAAAGGAGCCTGTGAACTTGCTCACGAATCGCTTTGGAAAAGTGTTGACTTCAGCTGCAGATGCTTACATCAATCATAATAAGAAAGACAGAGATAGTTATAAGTACAACTCTTTGTCCTTACTGGAGTTACACAGAAAGGTAACATGAAACAGTAAAAAACTGGCTGGACGACTAGGTCCAAAGAGCTGTGGTGAATGGAGTTAAATCTAGATGGCAGCTGGTCACAAGTAGTGTTCCCCAGGGCTCAGTACTGGTGCCAGTTCTATTTAATATCTTTATGAATAACCTCAACAAGGTGATCAAGTGCACCCTCAGTAAGCTTGCAGAAGCTGCCAAGTTGGGAAGGAGCGCTGACCTGCTTGAGGGTAGGAAGATGTTGCAGAAGGATCCGGAGAGGCTAGATCAACGGGCTGAGGCCAATGAAGTTCAACAAGGCCCAGTGCCAGGTCCTGCATTTGAGTCACAATAACCCTATGAATGGTGCAGGCTTGGGGCAGTGTGGCTGGAGAGCTGTATGGCAGAAAAGGACCTGGGGTGTTTGTTGGCAGCCAGCTGAACATGAGCCAGCAGTGTGCCCAGGTGGCCAAGGTCAACAGCATCCTGGCCTGCATCAGAAATAGTGCAAGTAGGACTAGGGAAGTGATTGTCCCCCTGTACTCAGCACTGGTGAGGCCTCACCTCAAGCGTTGTGTTCAGTTTGGACTCCTCACTTCAGGAACACACACTGAGGTGCTGGAGCGTATCCAGAGAAGGGCAATGAAGCTGGTGAGAGGTCTGGAGAACAAGTCCTATGACAAGCAGCTGAAGAAAGTGGGGTTGTTTGGCCTGGAGAAAAGGAAGCTAAGGGGAGACCTTGTTACTCTCTACACCTACCTGAAAGGAGGTTGTACTAAGGCGGGGGTCAGTCTCTTCTCCAGAGTAACAGGCAGTATGACAAGAGGAAATGGCCTCAAGTTGCTCTAGGATAGTTGTTTAGGATGGATATTATGAAAAGTTTTTTCACAGAAAAAGTTATCAAGCATTGGAACTGGCTGCTCAGTGAAGTGGTTGAACCACCATCCCTGGAGGTATTTAAGAGACGGATGGGTAGATGTGCTGAGGGACATGGTTTAGTGATGACTTTGACAGTGTCAGGTTAGTGGCTGGACTTGATGTTCTTAAAGGTCCCTTCCAACCTACATGATTTTACCACCACTTGCCAGACTGCAACCATAAGGCTAGCAAACTTGCAAATCTCTCTTAAATGCTTTGCTAACCATTAACTATACCTATAACTGGTGTGTCCCATCTACACTGAGGGCAAGCACAAAGATTTACATGTACCTAGACCACATCACAGCCTCCTGACAGTCTGTACACTTTTTAAGTTGCCTATGAGATTTGCAGATCTGAACTGCGGACTGCAAGCCATTAGAGAGACCACCTTTGGTTGTTTGTAAACAATGTCAGAATGTTTTGTGATATATTGCCATCCCCAGAAAAATAAAACCCTCAGCTCAGCACAAGGTGTTACTATAAAACATTAGTTTCCACCACTATCATCCGGTCATTGACTTGTTGCCTTGTGGCTGCAAGTTAAAGCAATTTCCAGTCATAAAAAGAATTATTTGCCTCTTCACCATGAATCATACTGCAAACACTGATGAAAATGTATTTTCCTTGGAAAACACTCTGTCTAGACTACTCAAATTGAATGTACAATGCATATATGGGCTCTGTCATTTAAAGTTATTAAAAGTATTTTATTTCTATAAATAAAATGAATGTCTAGCTACTGATTATATTTCCGCCTTGATCATACTGCACTTGCTGCAGTGCAGATTAGCAACCCATTTTTACCATCTGTGGAATACCAAGAATGTTGTGTTTAATAAGTTTCTGTTCCCACTCCTCATCTCCTCCACTTCCAAAAGAAAGCAACGCTCCTGATTTTTTTTCTCTCCCTTCAGAAACGCCAATTCTAATATTAACAGAACATTATATGCAGTGACTGACAACCATTCTGTTCTTGGAAAATAAATGCCTAGATAAAATATCAACACTTTGTTCTCACTAAGAAGAACTTGACTCAAAAGGAAAATCCCCACCACACTATTAAAAATGTGGAGTTATAAGTGAATCAGAAGGGAGCTGGAAGAAACCATCACACTTATCAAATTAGCATGTGATGCAAATTAAGCTGTAATGAGAACTCATAATGATGGATTTTAAAAAAATAAAAATATTTCTATATTCATTAGGGAAAGAGTCAGTTTGACAGCCCACTGCCTGACATGAGATCAGTTTCACACTGATTCCAATTCATACAGCATTAACAATGTTTGTTACATACAGAAACAGGACTGTTCTCTTAAGATAAATTTTCACAGTATCATTTTAATTTTACAAAGTATATGTAATAAGTGTGTTCATTTTTTTTAATATTATCTATTAAAGCCTAAATACATAATAAATGAGACTCCTGTTATATCCCCACAAGTAGCAAAACCACATGCCTGAGATTATTCTCCTATGTGAAGTAAAAAAGTAAAACATATGTAAGTGCTTGCAGACTTGGGAACTGCATTTATAAGCTTCCTGATATTCAGATGTAAAATCTTTTTCTTGAATCAACCTAAAAGTTGAGCTTAAATCCAACAGACAATGTCTCTTTGAGGACCCTGGTCTAGCAAAATCAGCAAGTTTGAAGTACTGGGGAGTTTCAACCTGGACTTAAACCATGCCAGGAAACCAAGAAAAATAACAAAAAGGACTGGCCACCCACGATGTGTTATTCATGGTATCTAACCATATGACACACTACTACATGATACCTTGTACAGGTCTGAAAAAAAAAAAAAAAAAGAAAGAAATTATTAACATGTTAAATACTAACCAAGATTACGAGCAAATTTCTCCAATTATTTTTGAGGGCATGCTGTAGATGTTGTTTCATTTAAACCAAAATTTCCACTTAAGTGCTTATGTTTTCCCTGGAAAAGCGAAATGATCTTTTTTTGTACGTTTGTGGGAAGGATATCAGCGCTCCCTCCCCCCCCACACCTTGGACCATTTATAGCCTGTATCTGGCTAATAAAGGATCATGGTGCTTTTGCAATATACCAAGATCAATAAGTAAACATAAATTAATATTAATAGACATTAATATACAGTAACAGTTTTTGGGCCACATTTTTAGGCATTACTTTTTTTTGTTGTTGTTTGTATCTATAAAGGCAGCTTGCCTCTTCTCATTGCTTTGTTATGGTCTCTACTGTATCACACGTCCGTAAGATGGAAGAAAGAAAAAGACCTTGATGTCTGATAGTACAAATCTTCTAACTTTTCTTTTCTACACTGGCAATGTACACTAAAGTTCCTACTGAAAAGAGAAGGATAAGCAGAAGGCATTTGTGTCCCAGCCCAAATCTGCTATCAAAGAAAGATACTGCAGAATAGAAAAAAAAAAAAAAGTCTTGAAGCCTGTGTCTGGAAAGCCACAGTTACAGATAGCCCTCTCCTTTTCCATCAGAACAATGCTCACGTATCCAGAGAGCCTGGAAGTTATGCCATAGCACTGATAATCAAAAGGTTGGAAGAATGCCACAGTGAACTTTTACATAATTGTGACTACTGGGATTTTGATCCAAACAGGCGATAGTTTACCCAAAGATGAACAGACCACTCACATTATTTTCTTTGCCTGGATCTTCCTCCAATTCCTTTCCACCTTTTCATCTTCATTTTCCCACGAGGCCTCCTTTTTTAGGCCTCCATAAGAGACTCTTTAGTAAATGCATTTCCTTTCAGTACATGTGAAAACAGCTAAGCTTCTTCTCCCTACATTATATGAAGGGGCTCTCTGCATTAAAAGCGGTTTTTGCTCCATTCTTCCCACCTTGATCTTACAATACTGCTGAGAAAAACAAAACCAACCTAGATCTGGTCATATCCCATAAGAACATAATGTAATCTTTACAATAAACATAATCTTTATCACTTCTCCTCCATCACAGCCGTAAGACAGGGAAGAAGCATGTGACCTGCACTATTCCACGGAATCAATTAGGGACAGTATATAATTGGCAAACCCCATTGATGCCTGCCCTTTTCTAGCCAAAGCCTAGCAACAGTTTATGAGATAAAGACTGGTTCCTCTTCCTGCCTTTGATGTAGAGGGAAGCTAGAAACAGCCACTGAGCAGATGCTGCAAGGCAAGATGATCAAAAATATGATGGCCCTGCTCATACCAGAGTTGCCTGTGCAGCTGCCAATTCAGCACACAATGTCAGAGCAAAGCAAAACACACCATAGCCTTTCTATCAAAAGAAAAAGTCAGGGAACAAATTTTCTGTCCACAATAGAACAGTTTGGATTTTTTTGGTCCACGTTATAAATCCACTATGCATGTGTCATAATCAGCAGCATCTTGACAGGCTATACTTGAAAGCCTCTGAACTGCAAGAGCAAGACAAAAAGCTATACCCACTGCCTAAAAGCAGCATCAGCAAGGAGAAAAGGGAAATCTAGAAGGCAGCCCATTGCTCTATTAATTGTTACAATTTAAGGATATTAGCTCACCTTAGTCTCTCTCCTAGAAGGAGCAGAATGATTTACATTGAGAGAGTCACTGCCTCTATCTCCTAATAAAGCAACCAAAAATTTTTTCCATGAGTACCATGGAAAGGACAGTTTTAACAAGCTGCTGCAGTAATACACTTTTATACTCACAGTCCACACTAAATAAAGTAATTCAGCTCAGCACAGCTTAAATCAGTCACTGCAAAAGCAACAGGACTCAAGTAGAGAATCTAGCCCAAGGCAGGAAAAAACCTCTTTAGAAGAACAACTGGATTCAAACTTGGTAGGACTTTTAGACCACAATTAGGAAACGGTTTTCAGATAACAGAGGAATATAACAATCTTCCATAGGACCAACAAGGGATAAACAGAGGAAGCTGGAGCTTACTATATTCAGACACAAGATCCTACAACTGCAGCTGCCTGTGGTATCAATGGTCTAGTAATTATGATCCAGGTCCTCCTCAAGCTTTTATTCTCAAGCTGGAAGCTCCTCTTTCCCCTCTCCCCCTTAAGAGATGAAAATATTGCATTTAAATAGTGCCCCTATTTGGCACTGCCAAATGAGCTGCCTTTCTTCAGTGGATCTGAACTTGCTCTCCTCAAGACTCACTCCAGTCCAGATGTTATAAAATGAAAAAATGAAATTAAGGCATGTGTAAAGTTTCCATATTAATACCAGAAGTCACAGACAAGCAATGTACATGAACACAGATGTGTCAGCCTGAAAACAATTGTAACACTAGCATTTACTCAAAATTACAGTTACTGCTGTGTCACAGCTTACTGTACTAGCCATTCACTGCACAAGATTCTAAATGTGGAAATCTCAGTGCATGTAGCAAGAGTTCACCACTACAATACCACACACACAAGAGCTAAAGAGAATTCAGTGTTTGCTAACTCAGGACAATTCATAAATTTGACGTGTCTTAGTCCAGGTTTGGCTCTTTTCCCTCTGCAGACAGCTGGAAGAGGTGTAAAAGTTGGCTCCCTATTTTTCAGTTTCTGAGAAGAGGCCAAAGACAAAGACCTGGAACACTGACCTGAACCAAGGCCCACCAGAATTAAGAGTCTTTCCACAGCCATTGATGGATTTTGGAGCAAACTATGAGTACTAAAAGAACCTTCTTGCCCACAGATGGTGGCATCAGGTTGACATGCTTAGGAAGGGTGAAGCTTGCATGGCTGCAATCCTTGCTGTAGACGTTCTGAAGACAGACAGTTCATGAGAAAGCTATGGCAACATTCACCAGAACACAGCACAGTCATAAGGTTAAAACTGGAGTATAGGGCAGGACTGAAGTATTTTTACATCTGGTAACTTACCATCGCCTAGCAGTAAAACTGCCTGCACCATCAACTAATTAGCAAAGGGGTAAATGCCTATTGTTAGAAAACCTTGTACTTACTTCCTGGCACAATTGTTTCTGGGAGATGCTTACAGTCACCTTTCAAAAGCACTCAGACTCATGTTCAATTAAAAAAAAATTTTTTTTAAATTAATGAGCTAAAGACAAAGGAACAAAATAACCAAACCCCTAACAACCTTAAATGGTACCACGAGAACAAACCAATTACTTAAAACTTTCCTGTTCGGTGAAGTAGTAAAATGCTCTGAGCTATAATAATTAGGGGACAGCAAAACTAAAAAAACCACAGGATTTTCTTAAGTTATGGAAATATGAAACCAAAATCCCAATACGAGTGCAAATAGCAGTTTTCTTCTACCAGATAGTGTATCAACTGATTGGTAGAGCATACACTTTGCAAATGCTACAAAGACCATGAAAATCCCAATATTATTTTTACAGATTGGAAAAACACAAAGGCCAAAAACAACATCAATAACTCAAAAAAACCCCTCATGCTTATGTTTACATAAAAGTTTGATGAGTGTAATATATTCATCACACTCCCACAATTATTCCCTGAAAATACTGTAAATATTATTTTGACAATGTAATTATAGTTTTTACTTCAACAGTGGGAGAAAAGTACTGGCACCAATCCCCCCTACAAAAAGCCTAGACAGACAAAGCAAAGATCACACATGGAAACTGGCAACGTAGATCAGGGCTGTCCTTTATTTATATGGCTAAAAAAAGTCTGTTTAAATTAGCATCTGGTTTATTTAAGCTGTAAAACACAGGTAGTTTAATTATGCTAGCAGTAAGCAAAAGGAAACCCCAAATACAAAAATAAATGGAAGTGAAGATTTTTAAATTCTCTTTTCTTCCAAGCAACTGAGGCATGGTCCTTTCATGCCACTTTTTGAGAATTAACCTCATGGGTTGTGGGTCTGTTCAGGAACCACTCTCTCCCACTTCCTCCCTTGGAAGAAAAACTAATATGAATAGGAACTTAAACTGACAAATGTCACATATTAACAGTTCATGATATTGTGACTCTGTATGACAAGTAAACTGGTTCAAGCTTTATAACCACTTACTCTCTCATTCCACATAAATTATCATGTAACATATGGCTTGTACAACAAAACTGCAGTGTAATATTTTACAGTATTTAGTCATAAAAAACTCTCAAAAACAAGCCACCACCACCAAAAATTTCCAACAAAACTTCTTCTCTAGAGATGGATGCCTTCTTCTCTAGAGATAAATATGGAGGGTACTGATGTGAGAATAGAGGAAGGTTAACTTTCCTTCCTTAGTCCTGTTGTTTTAAATTTAGTAGCCATTGTGTTTGAGAGTCTCCAGGATACAATTTAAAAGTTACATCTTCTCCAACTGTAGTCGCATTACAGTCAAATACATATAACTAAGCCTGTGCAGAGACACTTGTTTTTCACACAGCAGAAGAGACCTCGGTTTATAGGCAGTAAAACTTAGCAATGGTTTCCCAAATGCCTTGGGTGTGCTCTGGATATTTGCTCTGCTATGATGTCTGTCTAGTAACAATTCACTATTCCATAATGCTTTCTAAGCATATTTTAAAAATTTTCTTTTACACAAGGAGTAATTTGGAACTGAAACCATTCAGTGCAACATGATTAAAGAATTACAAAAGGCAGTGAAAGCAGAATGCAACTTTTTTAAAGAAGAAAACAGAAACATGAAAGATATTGAACATGAACGTGCGCTGGCAGCCCAGAAAGCCAACTGCATCCTGGGCTGGACCAAGAGAAGTGCAGGTCACAGGAGGTCCCTTCCAACCCAAATCATTCTGTGATTCTATGAAATAAAAGAGAAGCACAAGAGGCAAGAGACAGACTGCCTTGGTCAATATTGGCGTTTGTTAAAGAATATTTAGGTTCCATAGTTGACCACTCTTTCTCTTTCCTGATAATCTAAAATACACTGCTGTGAATGACCAATCATTCCAAATGATAAGGTACATAAAAGAAGGAAGTATCAAAAATAGGCCAGAACATAGGCCCTAAATGCCACAATTTTCAAGCTAACTGGTTCTGCAAAGATACCACTCAGATTTACTTACAGCTCATTTTCCTACTGCCAAGATATAATCTTTGACAAGACCAAAAGAAACAGCACTGCTGTTACCATTGCCTTCTAGGGGAAGAAAGAAACATGGTATTTACAAGAATCAAGACATAGCCAAGGACAGATGGCTACCCATATAGAAAAAGAATAAAGCAAAATCAATTTAGTGTTCTTTGGCATGCTTGAGAATGTTACCTTCCCCTGCTTTTACATACCCCCAAAATTAGCACAATTCCAATTTGCAAATGGTTGAATGCAGAACTAGAAGCAGGTCCAAGAAAAGGAAAATCTTGCATTTTGTTTCACTGAGTGAGGACAGAACTGAAAGATTTATTTCTCCTAGCCTCTCTTGAAGAAGTAGAAATCACCTGAATCACTTAACCGGTATTCATTTTTGTTTTCAGGAATACTTTTGCAAACATCGCAACTCAAAGCTCCCTCGTATTCTTCTTCAGGAAACCAAAACCATTTGATTAGACAGCTTCCTTTCTGTAAACCTTTAAAAATTACTTTTGAATTAACAACGTTTCAGAAGGGGGAAGTTACCCAATGAAGCTCCTGGGAATTTCTGATCTCTTCCTCATTTCTTTTCAGGGCTCTCTCACAAGGAAATGTCAACGCGATTTTTTTAGTACTAGATGAACTCCTGTATCTTATGATTCAGTGACTTTTTAACACAGAGTTTAAAGTTTACAAGAGTAAACTTACTTCAAGAGTTTACAAAGAAATCAAGTATCCTGCTTTGCTCAATCATGCGATGTTCTCCTTATGCAGGCCTCAGAAGAAAGTTTTCATTCTTGTTATTTCATCAAAGATGAAATGCTTCCATCACATCTGGTTTTAGCAAGAAATAATATCTGTATGGAAACTATCTATAGCCTGACTTCCTTACCTCTTATTCTTTAAGCACACACACATGGATGCTTTGGTTTTTTTATTAAATCTCTATGGAGGAGCAATGTTATTTTTATTTTTACACAGTTCTGAATTCCAAGGTTACTTATCAACATTTATTCCGCACAGTACATCTCTTCCACATTGACAGATTAAAAAGCACTTTCTTCCTTCACTTCCCATGTTGAAGCCATAAGGCAGAAATGGTTCAAAAGCAATTGTTTTTTCATTAACTAAAAGAAAATATGCACAGTAGTTGATCAGGTCCAAATCAGCTTGAGTATCTAAAGAACACTGACTGAAGCTGAACCCAAGTTATTATTAAGTCTGCTGGCAGGCAGAGGGAAAAAGGCACTGAAGACGTTTCAGGTTCATTGTGGTAATCTTTACCTGAGCAGCATCACAGGCTTTCTCCTCTTTTGCTCAAAGCAAAAAACATTTCTTTATAGCTACTATGTAAGGCATTTGGAGTATTTTCAAAATGTTTAAAACGAGATAGTCCGTATTTTCCCACATATCCTCCCTCAAGAAAGGGGGTGTGAACAGGTGTTAGACATCTGATATTCATGTTGCTGAACATCCTACCAGAAAATGTTCAAGTTATAATAAGTACAGTATTAAAAAAAAAAAAAATCTACATAGAGTCATCTTTCATCACTGTTTTTAAAGGGATGTTTTAAATTCTGCTCTGAATCTGTAAGCAGTACTGTAAGCAGTCTGTAGCAGTTTAACGACACCTGAACACTTTTTCAGAAAATGGGAAGCAAAATCAAATTCCTGTTTGAGGATTCAAGCTTATTATCCTCTATAATTTGCCCAACATTTCTGGACTTTGTAATATTAAGAGCTGCAAATGATCTGAATCTTTGTACAACAACTAGCACATCTGATCCTGATTTTGAACGAGATCTCCAGGAGTATTCATGACATTAATATACGCTGTTAATATTGTCCCACTAATGTATGTTTATGCAGCTCACCCTGGTTACTTAAAACCCCTAAAAATTTCAGAGCACAGCACAACATAACAATACCAATACCAGTAATACTTGGTTGAAAGCTAGCTTGAGTACCACCAATGGCCTGGCACTGGGGAAGACTGGTGTGATGCTCAGAGCATCTCTCACAGACACACACCAACAGTGCAGTATTGCTCTGTGGCTGATATGGTGCAGTTGCATTCAGTTCTGCTCACAGAGGACAGAAAGCTGGCACAATGGATTGTCCCAGTCAGGGAAACTAACAGGCATTCAATGCCTTTTCATCCAAAAGGAGAGAAAAGTATTTTGGCAGATACGTACGTACTTTTTAAGCAATTCTGTTGGAATTCAAAGCACATTCTTCTGCATGTTGAAGCTCTGAAAGTTTTGAGAAGATCTATGTACAAACAAAAAGGTTAAAGCTCCTTCTGTCCAGGATGGGATGGAAATCAATGAAAGGATCAAATGGGACACAGCCTATTGAACAGAAGCTTGCTTCAGAACAGACATGCCCTCATTGAAATTTATTAAGGAGAAACAAAGCTGTCTGTCTTTTCCAAATTTCAGAGGTGGATCCTAAATCCAGATCTCACACTCCGGAATATAAAGATCCATCACCTTGACAAACTCCAACGTACCTTCCCAAAGGTCTGTTAGCTTCTGCTGGAAAGCTTAAGACTTGCCATAGGAAAAAGGAAAAATAAAAAAACTCAACCTCACAACCAAACCAAGACACATGCTATGAAGTGTAGGAGATTTTTTACTTGGGCTTCTGACAAGGATATTTCCTATGTCTGCTGCAATCCCTAACATACTGTACTACTTCTTAGGTCTTAAGAGATCTGGGTCTGCTTTAAGTTCAGTTAAAGTTCATCAGAGCAACTTCGTCAGCATGCTCCTCTGACAAGCATTCTTGGTCTTTGTACCCACAGCAGAAAAACAAGAAAAAAAAGCATCTTCCTACGATGAATCTTTATTTTAAATTTAAAAACTCACCAAAACAAAATGAATGTGGATGGGGTATTTATGGAAATCCAAGAAAATCTATATTCTCCAGAGACTTTTTTTCCTAGGACTCAAAGTAAAAATTTTACTATCTTATTAGCTATTTGTTGAAAGACTGTGGCCTCAAATCAGTTAAAAAAGAAATGTAATGGACCTTCTTGAATGCAGCATCTCCTGCATCTTCAAATAAATTCTGAACTGCAGAGAGGAGCACAGCAATTGTCATCTTCTCTGTCTTCCCACCAGGAATTTCCAAGCTCAATAATCTAAAAGGTCAAGTATCTCCTTACACAATCATCCACTGAGGTGAACACTGAGGTGAAGTCCAGGTTTTGGATACTGTCCAGGAAGTGCAGCCCTTGAATTTTTCTCTACTTGACTGGGAAGTTCTATCTCTTGCAGAGAGGAGGAGAGAGGAGTGCTGGAGCAATAAGAAAACAGAGCACATTTACAAGTATGCATGACTTACCTGACACAAAACAGTCTTGATGCTGCCCAGGAGAAGGGATACAAATTGTTAAACAGTTGCTAAACATCACTGCCCATCATCTCCCTGCACGCATCTAGCTGTTGGCTTTCAATGTGTAACTCCTTAGAGCAGGTTCCCGTCTCTTAGTACTGCACAGTATGGACTGCTCAAGACAAATTACTACTATGTATTGTATGCAATTACAAGAAGAGAAACTAGGCTATGGAATGCAACTAAAACTAACTTGGGACATAAGAAAGGAGGAAGAGTAGGAACAGCTAACCTGTAGCAACACCATATGGGAAAGGTCTAAAAATGTTCTTTTAATATATGTATTAAAAAGAAAGAATATTATTATTACAGTGATGGCTGGCTCGCACATGGGGTTGGAGAATCTTTATATGCCATATGTATGAATTAACTAGTTATTTTTAAACCCATCTGAAGCCTAAAAGATCTATTCCAGGACAGACATGCTAACTCACCTTCGGGTTTTCTGGCCCATATCATTTACTCAAAATAACAGCTTTTTCCCCAACTATCTGGGAAAAGTACATTACAAGTATGCAGGAATTAAACTAACTTTTTATAGCATTAAAACACATGGTGAAAACTTGCAGTAGAGTTATGTCAGTAAATATACTAAGCGAGGAGCCAAATTAACTGTGTATATAACACTTGGGTTTAAGATAAGCTAAAGTATTTCTCGTAGCAGAGAGGATGCAAAGGAAAGGAATTCAATGAAGCTTAGCAACAGTTTTTAATCACACCACTTTGCACAGCACCTCCTATTTTTCCCCTTTCATCGCTAATATATTGTTAGAACAGGCAGTTCATACCATCCCTTAGAACCACCACACTGGTCACAGTAGTGGCCAGAGGATATACACTTTTATTTCATTTCTGGTTTTATCCATTACAAACTGTACTACACTAAATGTTCCTACAAAAAATTACCACTCAAAGACTTACCAGTGTTAATAGTTGCCAATGCATAAGAGAGCGAAAACATACCACAGAGCAGGTTAAAATAATTTTTCAGTCATAAAATCATAGAATCACTCAGGTTGGAAAAGACCCCTGGGATCATCGAGTCCAACAATCAACCCTACTCTATAAAGTTCTCCCCAACACCACATCTAAACAACTCTTAGACACATTCAGGGACGGTGACTCAACCACCTCCCTGTGCAGCCTACTCCAGTGTCTGACCAATACTGCATAAAGAAGTTTCAATCTCCTATCTTCATAAATATAGCAATGTTGGAACTTCTAATTTATTTACCCTGCAATGATTTGCTCCGGGAATTTTTCACCAGGACATGAACTGAAACATTATTTAGTATTGTTCACTCTGCAATACAGCATTACCTTTTGATTTTGTTGCTATGGAAGCGACATGAAGGTATTTAAAAACCTTAAGGATATTAACAGGCACCGACAGGGATCATCAAATCCAATCATTTAAAGGTGGAAATTGGACACATATGCAAATGAACAACTTGAAATATTCCACTTAAGACCTAATTATCTAGAACAAAATAAACATGTTACTATAGCCCTGTGACCTGATCTCTTATGTGAAACATGAGGAGGAGAACCATGAAGCAGAAATATAGTTCATAAGCATGGTAACATTGACTAATTTCATGGGCTTCTTTTGTTTCAACAGAGCTATCCAAGTCCAATTTAGCAATTTGCCTCGCTTTTGAAAGTATGACTAATGATCCACAGTTGAATGTAACTTAATTTCTGAGGTACACCCTTGTAGAAGGAGCTGATGCTCTAGGCACAAAGTTCATCAGATCACTTAGCAAGGAATTAACATCCCTTGCTTGTCTAGAAATTTTTGTTGTACTAATATAAATGGGATACTAAGCCACGCTCATCACAGATGTTTCCCCAATGAGGTCAATACTACATACAGTATCAAACAAACCATCTATCCTGGGTCAACACATCAAATCTTAGTTATAACTTAAACTCATTTGTTGAATGGCTATGCAGAGTAACAGTTACAAAACACTTAGTACTGAAATAGCGTTAAAAACTTTCTGGTCAACACGGCCTTAATTTTCAATGGCATTAAAAAGAGACTTTACAACATCCTCTGGCTAGGAAAAGGAGTCTGAAGCAGTTCTGGGTTCAACCCCCTCCTTTCTTTTTTGCTGAGTAACATTCACTGCTGCTTCTTCAGATCCCAGCACCTGGAGAACAGCACACATGCATATGATAACCTATCAAGGAGGGGGTCAGGAGCCACAGGACTGAAGAGAAAACCTCAGGCCGCATGCATAACCAACAAGGGGTACATCCTGCTCGCTCTCTTGCACATGTTGGGAGGCACCACTGAAAGATCGATTGTCACAACACAGTTCCTGATGCTTTGAATAAGCTGAAGAGGTCCACTGCCCCAGGACAACCTTTTCAAGCCCACTGCTGTCAAGGACTCTAGTACAGATCATGTCAGGTTCTCATTGCTTTTCCTTTTCTCTTACTGGTCTACAAAGGGGTTCACAGCTGTGGGGCAAGGCATTCTTGCTGTCCATGCCAGTCCTGTCTGTCCAACGCTGAGACACAGCTTAAGAGTCACTCCTGTGTGCTATTAGTTCCTACTCTTTATGGTCATTGAGCAAGTCCTCTTTTTGCCACCCACAGGGTTTAGTTCTGGTCCTCCCACGCTGAAAGACTGTACGAGCATCAGTGATCCTTGCCTGGAAGAAGGACTCCAGCAAAGGGTGACGAAGTGAACGCGGCTTCTGTCACATGCCTGAAAGGCTTCATTTTGAGACAGATACAGCAAAAGGAACAAGAGAGTATCTTGGACTTCACTGCTTTTTCCCAGCTTCATAAAGGTGTTGATGGCAAATTACTGCGTGACAGTAGTTACAATTGCTTTCACAAAATGATAGAAAAGCAGCAACAGGAACCCAGTAAAAACCTCATTCAAAGTAAAGGGATTGAAAAGAAATAAAAGCAGCAAGAGAAACCAAATGTTCTCTACTCTCTGCAAGCACAGTCAGTAAATACTGGGGTTCAATGCCCTGTATCAAGCTCCACATGCACACACAGTGAAATGCAGCTTATGAAGATGTTTACTGAAAATGCCTTAATATCCAGTGAAGTAAGTTAGCAATAACCTTTAAGGTTATTAGCAATCCACCATTAGGGAGGAAGGATACTATGGTATCATCTCATCCATTAAGGAAACATAACCACTACTCAAATCAGTACTTATCTCTTGGCAGGTATTACCCTGACTGGCCAGCAACCATAGCATAGAAATGAAAATTGAAAGATAATTTTAAAAAGTCACAGCCAAAATTTGTTTCCTAGAATCAGACAAATTATTTTATTATTTTTATTATCAAAATAGAAACAGGTTTTTTTTTCATTTCACTATGTTCACAGATCAAATAAAAAGACAGTAAAACAGCAGAACATATTTTGAATGGAGGTATTGCAGCAACTTTTCCTTTTTATCATTCAAATATCCTGGTTAGTTTTAAAGAACTTTCCACATATCTTTCCTTTAACCACTTATAGGGAATAGTTATGGGAAAATACAATTGGACTAGATTGGGGGCTGAGAATTTTTTCAAGCAGTGTAAGAGAAGGAGTCCCAATTCTTGACTGCAATTCAAGAAACAATTAAGCTTATTTATTAAAAAAATGCATCAGTAAGGTGCCGTTACATCACTGCAAGACTCCCCATGTAAAAAAAAATATAGTGCACACTATATATTTAATGAAATCCACAGCCTTACCAGTTAATAACAATTCTTCTTTGATTTGTATTCCATGAAGCAATTTGATCAAATTGACAGCTGTAGAGATGAGACCCAAGTTCCTATTATTAAATCAGGGGGAAAAAAAAGAATCACTTGATATGAAATACACTTAAATGAAGTTTTTCAATGAAGTTAACAGCAAGCCTTCAAAATCTTCAGAAACTCTAAAATAAAGCTTTTTGAGAAGGGATCAGCCAAGACATAGAGATGAAACTTCAGAATATAGCAATACCATCTGTACCAAACCTCCACACATGAATGAGTTACTTAAACAAGCATCATATCATCACATACAAATGCTGAATAATTGTCTTCTACCGATTTTTATAGACAAACATATACTCCTTCTCATTGAGTTTTACACAGAAGAAAATCCAAATATACATTTATACATACGTAATATACACATGCGCACTGCTATATATACAATCTAATAAAATCAAAACATTGCCCATTCCTTCAGACCCCAAACTTCTTAACAGCACATGAAGCAGAGAAACTGACCAGAGAAGGAACAAAGTAATTGTTCCCCAGTAATTTAAAAGCCATTAGACAATCCATGTGTTTACAAGCTTTGCATTTCCTCTTGGAAACAATCGGTTTCTATTGTGATCAAAAAATTTGTAGTTTGGAGGGTTTTTGGAATATCTGAATGTTTCACACTTCAAACCAGCATTAAAGGCACACACTTTCCCTTCCATTAACAACTGCTGACCATTCAGAACATTTAATTCCTAAACAAGTTATGCGTTTGCAGCTGTTTAAAATCAACACAAACCTGACTAACATGCAGTGGGCTCAAAGCACCCAGAGTAGTATTAAAAGTAGCATAAATTCTTATGCTGCTACAAAGCCAAAACAGTGTCCAATGAGTGACCCCACTGAGATCTTCACTGTTAGGAACATGGTCGTAACTTTCTGTCCATTCAGGCCTTCCCCCTCTTACAGCCTAAAGGGAAGTATAATTATTAGAATCCAGCTTTGTAAATGAGCATGGTTATGCTAACTGCTTAGAGAGGGCAAGTACGCAGCACAGGTAAAACCAGCACAGAGCACATCTGTGTTCATTTGTGCTCAGAAGCAGGCTGGATATTAGTTCTAACGTTCTAATAGAATTCAGATACCTGTAATGCTACTGAAAAGAGCAATCCGACCAACTCCCAGCCATGCAATTCTGTTTCCCCCTTTCCGTTACCATGAGTAGCTATGGAACTACAGTAAGCTACAATAAGGAAGCCAGTCTGGCTTCTGAATGCACATCCCACAGAAATTTATAAACAAGCATATAAATTTTCTGTTGGATCAATTGCTTGACCCAACAACACAACACAATCATGAGTGCTAGCACTGCCAAGAACAAAAAGTTAAGAGCCTGATCTTAGATTTACCTTATTGAAAAACTAATGACTTCTATGAAAAGTCTTGCAACTCTTGTGGCATTAACTCTGCGCCAGCATACAAGTTCCAACTTTGTCCCATGTCAAATTTATATTTAGTTCAATAAACCAAATTTGACCTGTCCCAAGAAACCAAATTTTAAGACTGTACTCCACAACAATTCTTCATGATCTACACATCCGGGGGACATGTTTTTTGGTTGATTGGGTTTGGGTTCTTGGGTGGGGAGTGTTAGGAGCCAGACTGACTTCTTATTAACCATTAATATCAGTTTACCTACACACGTGTTAGGGTTGATAGGCACAATTCTACACTCTATACTTCGCTATGAGTGCCAGACAGATCTAAATGTACCTTTAAAAAAAATAAAAAAATCATACTAATGCTGTAACTGATAATTAAGACTATTTACTTATTCATTACATTATCAAAAAATTAAAGAAACAAAAGAGAAAAAAGGATAGTTCTACAGTCAGACTTCAAAAGGCTTATATCATTTGCCCAATCAACTCATACTAAGGATACAAACACTTTGTTCTATTATTCAGCAGTGCCCCAAACTCTGACTTACAAATAGGTTAGGTATTTTTGTTCCTTGCATACGTCATTTCATGCAATTGCATCAAACCGGAAACCAGTTAATAAATAAACTAACACAGCAGGGTAAAATAAGAATCTCTATATAAAACCACACAATCATCAGGAGGTTACATTTTTGTATAAGTTAAAACAGATCATAACTATACCTCACAACATGTTGATTCTTGGCACACTCAACACAGGCATTCCTCAGACATCTGAAACACTCTGCTATGAGCACCAGGCAGGTGTCTAGATCTACCAATTCACAGGAGTCCTTGTAGACTTGCTCAATTTCACTTGAGGCACTCATCAGGATTTCCAGGAGATTCTGAAATATGCTTTCTTCTGCCATTTCTCTGAAATAAATAAATTTGTAGTGAAAAAAAAAATGTGCCACTATCAAAAAGCGGTTATTATGGCAGTTACACTTCTTATTGTAAACCCAAAGGTGTTTCTGCATCAAACTGTAACTACTCCTTAGAGTACACAGGGTCTTTTCAGTAGAAAGAGCAAATACATGCACAGAGTCATCCCATCAGCTTTTTCATAAAAGTGGCCGTGAGAGAGTTGTGTTGCCTTAGGATTCCTGCAGCCTTCCGACTGTGCTGTGGAATCCTGCAGCTCTGTGGAATCCAAAAAACATCCAAACAAAAATTCTCCCTGACACGTACAGCTAGCATGATTATACATGATAATGCATGCTGGTTTAAGAATCAGTAATTGATTTAATTAATGAACATAGTTTAGATGTCTACCACTAGATGTTTCAGAAGGAGGAGGTATCAAAAACTCCATTATAAAATAGCCTGCCGCAAACTTCACCAGAGGGAGAGAGTCATGAAGAACACCTGTGGCTGCACGAGCATCATTTGAAAGTGCGTGAATCAAAGCCAAGGGAAAAAGCCAACTGTGTACTTCAGCAGAAAACTACACAAATAACACAAAATACCATGTGACTTCTTAAGAGTATCAAGACCTAGGAAAGCAATGCTACAAAGCACATAGATACTATATGAACAGATAAGAGAGCTCACACTGCTGCATCAAACTCCCCAGGACCCATGTGCACATCTGCAGATGATCTGTCACTCTGATACACAGAATGTTTCCAAACTACAGCTACTTACACACTCTCTCTCTCCCCAATTTTATGTTTGGAAAGCAGATGAGGGCAACACATTACAAACATTCCTAACTCAATTTTGATACTACATGCTGATGAAACAATGCCACACCAAAGGGTGCTTATGGCATTGCTACAGGAAAGCTCAATAAATTTGCTCATCTATTACTCTGTTCAGAGTCAAAAAAAGGAATATCCAGATGCAGCTTCCTCAAACCTTAAACAGACTTGTGTACTCAAGATTAAACAGGAAAATTAGGATCCAAGACATATGGTTGAGAAGTACTTCCTAGTAGAAGAAAGTGGGATGAAATGTAAAGCAACATAAAACAAAGTATGTTCACACAGAAAGTTTTTCCTAAAAGAGAACTTAAAAGTTTCTTGATCAAGCATTAGTAGATGATACAATATTACCTGTGTTCTGCGGCTCCCTCAAATTTCTATACATTTGCACAATTAGAAATTCTACCAACCCTTCATCATAAGCAATCACACATCCATAAGCCATGTAAACAATACCATTCAATTACTACAACAATAGGTATCAGATATCCAGGAAATGGATATTTTATTCTATGACCTCACAGTGGATCAAGACCAATGAAAATCGTGCCCGTCCTAGCAGAGCAAATGTGATGTACACAAGAAAGCGCCTGCCCTCATTGCAAATGTGGAAGTAGGTGTGGATTTTTATGTATCAGCAAGGAGACAGGCCTCCAAATCTCTCTCTTGCACACTGTGAAAGAAAATTAATGTGCTCCAGCCAAATGTGTTTGCCTGTAACTTCTCTCTTCCTCCAATAGAAAAGCAAAATCTAACCAAACAAGCAAGAGTTATTCCTTCCAAACAAGGAAGGAATGACTTAAAGACTTTTTGGCAAAGCAGAATTCTGTTCAGAGAAAATTTAAACACAACTCTTCTACATAAGCATTTACACATAATTGCAAGTTAAGTATGTGCTACAAAGGAATTTCAATTAAAGTCATCCTTTTGCACAAAAAAAAATAAATTCTCAAATCACTGAGAAGAGCAAGAAGCACGCAAGAAGCATTTAGTTAACATTAAGAAATCAGTCAACATTAACATCAGGTAACTGTTCCACAGTAATGCTTAAAAGCTCTTTTTTTTTTTTTTAGTCTTCCCAGTGGAACATCAAAGATTTACAAACAGATAGAAATAGCAACTACAAGTACTTAAAATGCATTTTTGAGAAGGAAAATATTTTCCTTCCATAACCTCTTCCCTAATCTTTAAGTATTAATTTATAAAATTAGCAAGAAAAATGTTTAGGAGCTTTTAGGTGAAAAAAACTACCTTCCATTGTAACTTGTCCTTGACATTCATTTAGAACTGCTCTGTGGATATTCCAAAAACTTCTGTTCCCTACGTTTTCTTGCTAAAGACAGGATCTTCACAATTTGCTGCTGCTACCTGTGCTTGGTTTCAGCATGAATACAAGAGCAAGCAGAAGCAAAGTGTACAACAGCCCACTCCTCATACAAAGAAGATGTGCAAGATTTCTCATTAAGTCAAAGCAAAGAATTAGAATTCATGTATCCACACCAGAAGGAAAATTACTGTTAATCCTTGTTAATCCTTAACTACTTGATTGTTAAAAACAGAAACTGTACATGATAACTTTCTAGTGAACTGGGTTAAAAATATTACTGTGACCCTGCTCAAAAGACTAGGGCTACAAAAATCATGAAACCAGACAGAATTATGAAAACCCAGAAGTTCGCAATTCTGTGTTTTAGGTACTTATACCATTCCACTCCTATAGGCAGGGTACCTAAAAAGCTTGGTAATTTTCTTCCTTTTGTAGATTAATAGTGGAAACATAAAGAAATAGGGTCATCCAGTAAAAAGTACTGTAAATCTCAAGTAAAGCACACAGCTGAATTCAAGTCTCACAAATTCCACACCATGGTCTTGTAGTTGCGGCATAATTTTCTTCACCTTATTTGGTTTATTACAGACTACTGGAACTCACATTTAAATTATATTGTTTCCATAAGCACTGAATAATCACGTAACAGCAAGAGAATTGTCACTTAATATCACAACTTTAAATACCATGCATCCTTTTGGTTGTGTCTTCTGGTTCAACAGCACCAATGACAGCATTTACCACAATTGGCAAATTTAGTGCCAAATTTGCTCTCAGATCCATTCTGTCATGCCCTATAGGATGCAGGCTAACACTAGAGCCTTGTCCGTCTGGAAGGGTAATTACAGTGTCTGTCTTTGGGCCCACCTGCACCCACAAAACTTGGCTCTTTTGGGGATTATCAATTCCTCTGTCAGACACAGTGGCACAGGTTCGGGGGAGAAAGGCAAGAAACAGGCAGAGAAAACTTCAGCACGTAAGCCCGAAATTTGCAAAGGTCCTCCTCTCTTCCTAGGAAAATTGATATGAACACCAAAATAAGGTCTCCTGTACACACAACGATCACAAGAAAATACCTGTAAGTACATCTTCCCCACCCACCTCCAAGCTTTAAATGTGGGTTTAATTAACAAAAATAGTACTGGGAATTTTAAAAAAATAACAACAGTCAAACAACACAATTTTATGCTAAGCTAAAAATTTGGATTTTGTCTTTACCAGGAGTCATAACCTTCAAACAGCTACTGCTAGGACGAGTGAATATGAGCTTCACGCCAACCTGCACTGCCTCCCACCTTCCAGGAGAATGGAAACCATTGCCTCTGCATGGCCAGCCTTCACCTGCAACCACCACCTTTGTCCCAATGCCTTGCCCTCAGACGGGCATTAAACTGCCGCCCAACAGAGCCTGGTGCGGCTCTGAGACTGGGCAAGTCTCATCCATTTCTAGCTGCCCTGCAGGGCTCACCATGGCCTTCTGCCCTACAGCTGCTACTCCCACACCTACAACCCACCTGAGCATTCCTGTCTAGAAGGGCAACTGTTGTCACCTGTGACTGGGAGAAAAGTAAAGCTCTCCTGATTGCTCTGGGCCTGCTATAGGTGCAGGGACACAACTAGACTGCCATCTCCCCGTGGCACCCCAAATGAAGGGAAGAAAGAAGGGGCAAGTCACCCCCACCGGCCCCGGCCCCGGCCCCCACAGGAACAGCCCGCGCGGGGGGTGCAGAGACTTCACAGCAGGAACCGGCAGCACCCTATGAGCTCTGCGGAATCCGCAGGCCCCCAAGCTGCAGACATTCAGAGAGGCAGGACTGCCCTCGGAGCAGAAGGGAGCCCGGCCGGCCCGGGGGACAGCGGGTGACGCTGAGACCCGCCAGTCACGCCACTTCCTGCGGACAGAGCTCCCTCCCCCGGCCCACGTGTTCGCGGGCAGCCCCTCCTCCCCGCTACCTGAGCTGCGCTTCCCGGAACAAGATCGTCAGCTCCTGCACGATTTCAAAGCGTGCCTCCGGCGCGGCCGCCGCGGCGCGACCCAACCGTGCCGCCATAGCGGGTAGCGATCCGGCCGCCGCCATCGCCTATCCCGGCGCGGCCCAGCTCCGCCCCGCGGAAATGGCGGCGGCCCGGCCCCGGCGGACGGGCGGTGCGCGCGGCGCGCCACCCGCGAGGCCCGGCGGTAAAATGGCCGCCGCGGCGGTGTGCGGGTGAGGGTGCGTGCTCGTTACGGCGCTTGCGTGGGGCTGCAAAACCTTCTATTTCTGCCTTCCGCTGTGAGAGTATAAGCGTGGGAACAGCTTTAATTCCTGCAGTGGACTGAGGAGTCACGGTGCAAACAGCTCAAACATAGATGTCCACGACATTGGTGGGAATGCATAAGTTCTCCAAACCTGTACATAGTTAAGGCTTCAACTTAACGGAAGACAAAAGTAACTTGTGCTTACCACGGGCCAAGGTTAGATAGCGTACAGCAGCTCCACATATAAATATTTTCTTTTTAATAACACTAAGAAAGCAATGCAGAACAGAAAAGGGTGGGGTTTACTTTTTTTTTAATGGCAATCTTAACAGTATCACGATCTTGGTGATTACTTCTTCCAACAATTCCCATAGGCCATCTTTACCCTGTTTAGACTTGCTGCCTGTTTCATCCTCAATCAACAATATTGATTATTAGTTGTGGATCCTTGTGAAAAATTAGTTTTGCCTATGTATATGATCTGTTTTGAGGTTTTTTTCTGCCTTAAACATCCATGGTGGCTTTGGTTTACCTCGTTTTAGTCTTTCTATGCTTTGATTCATTCTCAGCAACATATTCAATACTTTGAGATAGGTTTATCATAAGGGATATCAATTATAGGATTTAGTCCCACCACAATCCACCTAGAGCCAACTACTTAATCTGAAAGTAAAATGGTAGAGAACTGATTTTTAGAAGTTCTGCATCAAATTAAGAGGTAGACCAGTCTTTCAGTCTTTTGAGGCATTGGTGTTTGAAGCTGGACACCGAGAAAGATCCATCACAGCTGGGACTCTGGAGGGAGACAGTTCCCCCATTTCAGCAAATGCTGACTCTGCAGGAGATAAAGCAGGTCAAAGACTTTGAATCACTCACATCTCAAATGTTGAGAGATAACCCTCTTATTTTAATCAAAAGATGTATAGTAGCCTTGCCTTTTTTTTTTTTTTATTGGAGGTAACTTCCATCAGAAGACAAAATTCAGGCTCTGGAAAAAGTTACTGTACACTAAAGAAGCAAATCCCACAGCATGTTATATTTCCAGCATAAATATTAGTTTTCTGTCTCTTATTTTGGGCCTGTATTGTATTGAGTATGACTTGGGCCATAGAGCTTTGAAGCTGTTTGTTTTTGGTCTAGTATTTAATAGGATCCAGTGAAATTGATTGATGCTCTCAAGAAAATACTTTTGATTAGCCTTTGTTGCTGAGCAGTGAGTCTCACAGCAGATCCACCAAACCATGGAGCACACTGTATCCTCACACCAGTCCTCAGTTTCCCACTTATATCAGGTAAATTACAGTAATTAGCTGAGGAATCTTGAACACCTGTGTTAAGAGCACAAAGAGCACATCTGAGAGGAGATAGCATCATCATCTTAAGCACCAGAGATGTAACACAAAATAGCTTTTATGGTTTTTTGGAGGTATTCAAGAACAATGAAGAATCCATATGAAATGGATACTGCAGCCTGTCTTAGTCCCAAGAATAGCTGTTGCAATCACAAGGCAACAACTCAAGGGGTTATTTGGCTTCAGATGAGATGTTACATAAAGAGCAGTTGCATTTGATGTTGAGTTGTATGTGTCACTCCTTTGTTATATAACAGCAGAAATAAATTTTATTCTTCATGAGAAAGAAATCCCTTTGGAAAGAAAGCCTGCAGGGCCCTGGAGGAGATGTTCAAAGTGCATGCAATTTGTCATGGAAACAAATGGTGTCTTCCAAGAAGGAAATACAGATGAAAAGCTGTCCACTGTGCAGTTGTCAGGCTCAGAGTCACTGCAGATACTCCACCTCGTTTGTTAGAGGCAGCCCAATTTCCAGAGTGAATGAGGAATTATGTAACTGTCATCTGCCCTTCACAAATTTTTATGCCACGTCTGCATGAACTGTTTTTGTCAGGATTGGCATTATCATCATCATGTTGGGCAACTGCATGAGCATATGGAAGGACACAATCCTTGTCCTTTTTTTAGCTGGATCAGAGAGATGCTGCTTAGGATATCTCTTAGACAAAGTCTAGTTCTTTCATAACTGAGGAATTTCATGGTACATGATTTTCACCTCATTCATGTACCAGTTGATTTATATTATGTAGAATTTAATCTTTGTGTTTGGTGTGATATGGCAGGAAATGCAGATGAATTGTAAGAAGGCAGGTGCTAATTTAGAGGAGGCTATGTGTATGCTAATTTACATAGTCCTGCAGTTTTTTGTGTGTAAGAGACACAGAGATTGTCTTGCACATCAGCAGAGTACATGTCAGCCCTGGCAGGGGGCTGCATCTAACCTGGCTCATCACCTCTGCACTTCTCCATCTTTCTGATTTTAAGTAGGAAACAACCAGGGAAGGGTCATTTTTTCTCTAGCTTTGGCCTTGGCAACAGTTGCTTCTGAGGACAGAGGAAAAGCTTGTGCTGTTTTACCACCTCCTTTTCCCCATCCTGACCCTGATGTGCTGTGCGCAGCTCTGTCTGCACACCCTCCACACATTTCCTTGCTGCCACCTCTCCTGTTCTCTGGCTGAAAATACTTGGGCTGCTTGAACTTGGATGTGAGCTGTCCGGGCACCCTCTGGAGAGTGCTTCTCTCTGCTAGTCTTTCTGCTTTCTCCTGGCTCTCTTCCCTACCACAGAGACCTCCTTTCTCACAGTCGTTTTGATGTAGTTGTGACAAGAAGCAATTCCCTCCTGCTAGGACAGAAGCAAAGTAAAAACCTCAGCTAGAGTGAGGCCACCCTCTGTTTAGAAATTTATTCTCACAGAGAATATCCCTATTATGGGGTTTAACAGAGGGTGTGGGATTTAATTACCATCCTGCATGGGAGGAACCCAGTGGCAAAATCCATACTAAGTTTTGTGTTGCAGAAGCAGCATTGCGTGCAGGGATTGCCAGCTTAAAACCCCAGCTTCTGACAGGCACAGCAGGATCCCTTTTGTCTGCAGCTCATGGCATCCCACAGCTGCGTAACTGGATGCCCAGTTCAGCTTATATGTTTGGACCTGCTTAAATATATAATACGGCGGCATATCAGAGACGGAGAGACCTGTAAAAAGCATGGGGAGTTATTCTATGTTGTCATACAGTATACACTAAATCAGCACTCAGATTGGCACATGGTGAGTGATGTTCTCATTTTTGTGAGAGCTGGGGTAACTATGGGTTGGGATGACTAAGGAGGTGAGTATGGCCAAAATAGAAAATGGATGCATAGAGGAGATGATGGGATACAGTCTTCACTCTCCATTAGATGCTGTGTATGACACTTTTCTTCCCGTACAATGAAGTAATGTAAACTTGGATAAACTAACCATTTTAAAAGTCACTGATTTTTTTCCTCTTTTTGTGTGTCAGTTGACAATCATATAGTTTAACAGTGTGTCAGGGGAAAAAATTAGTTACTGCAGTTTAATGTCTGCAGGAAAGCACAGGGATGCTCCAGGCAATACACAAAGCAGGGAAGGGGACGTCCCTCTCCACAGGGCAAGCCACCATTGACACTGATCATGAGAATAAAGAAGAAAAGATGGATGTGGGGAAGGTGACGGTAAGCAGTGGGTTTACAGAAAGGCTTGCCCAGAAATGGATCATGCTGTGTAGAGACAGAACAGGTGAAATAAGTTGAGAGCATTTTGTTTCAGGTTTTATGGGAAAGGTAGATTCTTGAGGAGGACTGTGAAGGTGAGAATGTGCAGTTACTAGTCTCCTCTTGTGGCCTTTTCAACTGTCCAGTGTTATTTTAAGACCTAGACTCCCATTTGAATATGCTTCCACGAGCAGTGCTAAATTTGCAAGTTGTGCCATATAATATGGGCTTCCCATAAAAATGTAATCAGTTCTCAGCTCTCATGTGAAAATGTTGGTTTTTCCTGTATTTTGATAACAACAATAGCTTTTTTCTGAGCTTCACCAGTCTGGACAGCTGTGCATCCAAAAAGTGGAAATTAAGTACATATGCATAAATCACTGCTGCGCTCTATACTGAGCTCACGAGGCTCGTTGTGCACACAAGCAGTAACTCTGTGTCATGGGACAGAGAGTTGAAGCAGACTTACTGCCTTTGCACACAGTGTGTAATCGCTCTCCACATGCACATTAAACCTGACATGGACTTGCATGATCTGTGCAGAGCTGCATGTGGGAGAGTAACTGCTTCAAGGCTGCAGAAACCACCAGTTAGCATCAGGCACAAAATTCTCCAAAGTCCTGTGTACAGTCTTGAAAATACTATCCCAATTCTGCTGCCTGGGGAGTTTCATTCATCTGCTATGGCTGCAGTCTGGCCTGGCTCTTTCAGCTGTTTTATAAAGATACTATTGGAGTAGTGAGAATACTTTGTAAAATTGTATCTTCTTCCCTGAAAATGAAAATAAATATCCCTCCTAAGGAACAGAAATAACCAAAAAGCTCCTCACCACCTGGTCACTGTCAGGGAGTAAAAATGCATGCACTTAAATATTTTTGAGGAACTCACAAGTGAAGTAGTGCTCCTGAGGAGATGTGTCAAGCCTCTTATGAATGGATGAATGCAGGGAAATGGCCGCAGGGAACCCTGCGTTATTCGGAGCTGCTCCCATTTATCAGCATTGGTGGACCTTGTCAATGCTGAGAAATTTGCTGGAGGGAAAAGATAGGGGCTAAAAGAGCAAAGAACAAGAAAAAACAATATAGTGACTCAGAGTAGCTCCTGTTCGGGGTTACTACTGGTGACTGGAAGTGAAGAATTGTAGCTTGGATCCTTTGCTCCGTACCATGAAATCGGGATTAAACCCCTCCAGCTCTGTCAACAGACTGACATCTAGTGGAGGTAAAATAGCAGACTGCAGAACTCAGCCTAAAATCATCTCTCTGAATGACTGTACCGAGTTCATATTATTCAGTGCAGCTGTTCAGTTCATTTAATTTGTTAATTACATGTATGAAAAAGAAAATAATTTCATGAGTGCATCTCTGAATCTTTATTGTAAACTAAAATTGCAGGAGAGGGTAGGTAAATTTGCAGCATTTCATCTAGCCTACACAGAAATAAGATCAGGATCTAACTAAATCACATAAAAACAAGACTTAAAAGGTTTTCTCTACTTAAGAGACTTAATTGTGTCGGCAAATGAGCTTTATAAGATGAGGGCATCAGGACTGGGATTTGTATCTTAGGTGTTATAAATCAAATACCTACAAAATCTGGTTTCAGCCAGTCACTTTATGAAGTACTTTTATGGAAGATGCTGTTGGTAACTTAGAAATTGCAACATACATTCTGTCTCTCTCTCTAAAGACAAAATATATCCAAATATATGAGGGAGCTGCTAGACTGACAGATACAGAACTGAAAATTAAGGGGTCAAGCTTCAATTCTCTAAGCTTTTTATTTAGGCTTTTTTTTTTTCCTCTAATTTTTACAACTACTAGAGCAGTTTAGTACTAATGAGAAAAGAATAGTGAAAACTAGTAAGTGTTAATTTTTATATAATGCTATGAAACACATGAAGATCAAGTTACAAATTTCAGGTCTTATTTTCCTAGAATTTTCCTACCCCACCTTTATATTCCTTTGAAAGAAACATGTAACCTAAACTTCGAAAAAAGGGAACACATATTGCTATTAGAATAACATCCTCAGAAGAGTTGGGGATATGAGGACATTTTCTTGCCTTTTAAATTCAAAACTTAAAACACCAAAGAAATATCTGATGAAACTGTTGTACCTGTGGACCTGAAAAAAAGAAAATTGTATTTCTTCTAAACCAGTATGTAAAGGCTGTCCAAAAAAGTTCTTCTAATTATGTATGTCAAGGGAAGCTTTCATCTGTTCATCCATTTATACGTTTTTCCCACAAGATCATGTCAGTAGACTAAGGTTAAGTGGTACATGGATATTTTTTTTTAAACTTCTTAACTTCCTTAAGCAGCCACATGAAATTAGAGAGTTTCATTCTGCCAATTATAAGATTTAGCCTCTGCCAAAGTCATTATTTGTATTTACATGAGAGGATTCTGATTTTCTTACTTAAAATCCTTGGCACTCTCTAATGACTGGGAGAGTAATGCTACAGAGCTATGAATTTCCCAGCTCACATTGGAGACAAAGGCAAATTTTGAAGGAGGGTGTCGTCCATCTGTTCACCTGTGCAGTGTCCTCTTTAAGCCCCAAACATACATAAAGGAAATCAGCCCACTCTCTCTGCTTCTGTCTACTACACATTATCCACTTGCTAGGTCTGGACTACATGGGTTTTATTAGCTTCTCCCCACATAATTTACAAGCCTCTGTATGTGCCTGGTTCCTCAATAACACTGTGTGCAGTTATTAAGTATTAGAAATTAATAATTAAAAGAAATATTAATTATTAATACCATGCAAACACAGAAATGTTCAAAACACTGTCAGGGATGGGTGAGCCTGCTTTTTGATCTGAGCAAGTGCTGATATTCACCAAATACAAATGCCAGTTCCACTGGAGGGGTAAATAAAGAGAAGACACAGTGGTGAGTCAGAGGTGGAACTTTGGTTGGCAAGAACTGGGTCTGGGAATATGTTAGTGTAAAGCCCCTCATGGCTTATCTCTTCTCTTTTCTCCTTGCCCGTGATTTCTGTTACCTGTGACTCTGCAACTGCACAAGACTCTGGGTCTTTCCATTAGCCTTGTGAAAACATCTTGTCTTCCTTTCTGTGTTGTCTGGTTTAGAAGCAGGATGAGAAGGGGAATAAAGCAGAATATGGCATTTGTGTCTGCTAGATTTTGGCTTTCTCTTTGACCTGTGCTCACCCCACACTGATGAAATAGCCATTTTTGCCTGTAGGGCGACCTGGTATCGCAGGCTCATCACACCTGTGGGGCTCTGCTCAGGGGTAACAGGCATTAGGATTCACACTGTTCATGGCCTGCTGCAGGGGAACATGCAGGGCGGCTGCAGGATCGAAAGCAGGATGAGCTATTTCTTGCATAATGAATAATTAATGCAAGATAAGAGACCTGAACTTGGTGGGCCACAATCTCTGCTCTGCTGTTTCCGTTTTATGCCAACATCATCAAAAGCCAGAGACATGTCTTACAGAAGCATGTTGAGTTGCTCCATCCAACTGCATCTGGTGTAACTTGACAAAGTAACATCCCCATACCTCCTGAAATGTGATTTATACCCATGCACCCTTGACTTCTGAACACAGGCTGTAGTTTTGCAGCACCATCATGTTCCGTTGGGCAAAAGAGGAGTCACTTGGTAAACCAAGAGCAGGTAATAGAGTCAGTTTTTCCTAGAAGACAAAGTTTTCCAAGACCATCACATTAGGCAGAGTCTGAGCATGGTGTGTACCTTCATTCTGAAGCAAGGAGTGCCTGTACTGAGGAATCTGTTATAAATCATATTTTTAGTGAGACTGGCAAAGCTGCATAACTCCAGCCTCGGGGAATCTGTCTAATTTGTCAGCTAAAATTCAGTCTCCTGATAGAAAACTAGTCCATTCATGCTTCTTGAAGGCTAATTACCCATAGAAGGAATCTGTTCAGGGAAGTGTCAGCAGTGATGTGGTGTGGCACCAGCACCTGTCTCGGAGATTCCCAGGGAAGGTCGGTGGAGTTCCCCCTCCTGCTTGTGCCATGCCTTAGCTGTGCAGCCACTCTCCCTCATCTCTCCTCTATACATGCATGTCCCCTCACAGCATGGTCAGCAGGCTGTCCCAAGAGAGAAGCATCCCAATGTGGTGCTTTTGCAGGGAAAATTGTGCTTGCTCCAGTAGCAGGCTGTTCTCTGTGCCTGGAAGTAGTGTCCTGTAGTCAGGACAGGCTAAAAGAGGCAAGATTTGCAAGAAAAAGTCTATTTTCTTAGACTGTTAAGAGAGTTGCAGAAACCACATGAGTTCTTATGTACTCGTGTCCTTCAGCAGGTGTTTACAAACTGGCTGTCACTTACGTTTCAAGACAGAAGGGAGGCAGATAACATACAGCAAATAGGAGCTTTCAAAAATAATCCTGGGAAGAAACAGTACTAAAATTCTTAATAATTTAGTTTTGTAATCATTCACATACACTATGAACTGGAAAAACTCCAGTATTAAATTAATTGTCACAGTTTTAATACTTCTGATATCAGAGAATATTTTTTTCCTCTACTAGACTAATGAAAGATTTTCTAGCTACAGATATTAGTTTAATTCCATTCCATAGTGTTAGGCATGCAGCATATGCTTTTTCATCTGGGAAATAATTCTGTGTTGTTGATCTTAAACTTCAGTGAGCTAACTATCTCTAGCTCTATTTGTCCCATCTTAGTAGCATTTTTAAATGACTGTGTTTTAGCACCGCTAAATAGCCCAAACTTTGAGTATGTCACTAGAATAGTGATTAAAACAGGAAGAGATGTTGGAACAATGGTAGGATCTTGGGATAAAAATGATCATTCACAATTACTAGCAACCATTAGAAAAATAGAGGTTTAGTACCTCTCAATGATCCTCAAGTCATAATCCTGTAAGAAATGTCTTCAATTGACTGTTTAACTTACTTTAGAATTATTCATCATGCTGTTATGAACAAATCTCCTGGGCTGAATTAATTGTATTAAACAAGGAAAATAGGGTATGAATAAGAAGATAAGTTCGTGCAAAACAGTTATGTCCAGCCCCAACCTATCTATATTTGCTTTTTCATTTGTTATTATAAAAAGAATTAGTTAAAAAATACTGTTACTGTTCACTGCAGTTAAAAAGTATAATGCATATTGACCAAATAAGACTTAATTCAGTAAGGTGCTGAAGCCAATGGAAGTTTGCAAGAAACTGAGCAGTCTTGGGATGACTGGCAACCTTAAAATAATGCCTGTGTTTAAGTTTCTTGATGTGTCAAGAACTGTGTTCTATTTGACTCCATCAAGTTTGTGTTTTTTCTATTAGATGGCATCAATAACCAGTCTCTCCTCAGTGTCCTGTGTAGAAAAGGAAGCATAATTGTCTGAAAAGAGGCCTATTAAGTGTTTGCTTTTAAATCAAAGAACACTTTTGAAATATTAAATAAAAAGGGACTACAGTATATAAGTCACTCCAACCCATCTTAAAAATACTGATGCACATTAATGCTTTACTTTGGGCTTATACATCTGTTTGCTTTCATATTCAAAACACTGCATTGTTACCTTGGTAGCCTCAATATCTCACAGAAGTTAACTTATTCTCCACCTAAAGTACACCCTCTTAAGGAAATTCATACAGGTTCCCATGAGAGCACTTTTCCCTTTTTTTCCCTATTGTTTGTAAAGGAAGAAATAATGATTGGTTTTGTCATGAATGGGCATTTTTGTATTTTCTTCATCCTCTCTCCTATCCCATTAATGAAAGCTGAGATTTAAGCATGACGGCACATTCAGCCAGTGTTCACTGTTTAACAATGTCCCCGGTCTTAAATGAGTTGGGTGTCTTTACTCCTATATTGATGTGTTGCAAAGAGCCTTTCTAAGAAATTCCTCTTTGTGTTTTAGAGGATATCTTTGTTCTCAAATAATTGGCTCATCTTATATTCCTTTAAACAAGGGCGATGCAGCTTTGTTCTGTTAGGCTAGTATTTTACTGGGGTGTCACTAACCAGGGCATATTTCAGCTCTTCTTACCATTCAGGGCCTTTTCAGCTCTTGGTGCAGTGGCAAACATCAAGAAGAGGTTGCCAATGAGCCTCTCAGTCCCATTTCTGCCCTGTGGAATGCACTAGCAGGTAAACAAGGACTGGAGGGAGATCAGTAAAAACCCTGTGGGAGACTGTACCTCTCAGAAGCCAAGGATGACTTAAATCACTTGAAATTGTCTGGCGTCCCTCCTGCACTGGTGGTTGATGCCAAGGACCCAGCTCAGGGAGCTAAGCCAGGTGAACAGGATGGCTGCAGACTGATGTTGGAGCTGACAGCTCTGGGAAAGGGGCAGTGCTGCTTTGCTCCAGGTGCTCCAGGTGCCTGCAAACAACCCCTGCACCATTGTTTGAGATCTAGCAGTCACCCAGCAGAAAAATGAGCTGATTCAGAGGACTGATATAGCAGGAAAGCTGGAAGCCAACTCCAGGACTCTCTGCCCTCCTTCCTTCTGCCCCTCTTGGTTGCTAGTGTCCCACACCTCCTCATCTCCCATGCTGGACTGCTGCAAGTATTTCTGCAGCCACATATCCATCTGGGTTGGTCACCTGGTTGGCTGACCACTTTTGCCACATTCTTTCCATAGAGATCAGTACCCAATGCTGGTCCACCATGTGGTGGCTCAACACTCACCTTAACACAAGGGAGAAGGTGGGAACCTGCAGGAATCAGGAGAGGGCAGAACATGATTAACTGGCATTGCCCCCCTTCCTGCAAAGCATGACAGGGCTAATGATTTTGGGGAAGCAGGTCAGAGCTGGAAAGCATGATAAACTTTGCAGTCCATCCTAAGCAAATGGCCACCTGTACTGGTGTGACATGGTCTGGACCAAACTAGATCCCGAGCAAGCACAAGGGGCTCCTGAACTGGAAAAGGCCAGCTGCATCCCTTCTGTCCTCTCCTGGCACAGGCCAGGGGCTGCCCACACATGTCTGAGTATGGGGCAGAAAAATGCCAGTCAAGGGAAAATAAGATCCAGGGGAAAAAGGTTCCCAAGAAGGGGTGGATGAACAAAACACCACAGTGTCCACCCCATGAGCAGTTATAGGTCAGGCATAGCCATGTGCTGGCCCACAGCACTCTGCTAATGCCAGAAACAGCAAGAAGACTTGTCGAGCACTGTGGTTTACATGACAAACCAATGTTTGTACCAGATGCTGATATTTTTAATTAAGAAGATTTATTCAAAATGATGCAGAGGAAATGAAAGAAGTACATGTAAGCTTAAAGCTTCAGAAAAGTTTAAAAGATTGTTACTCGATATTATTTGCTTGCTGCGTAAAATCATCACTCATTGACCTGTGGCAAACAAAGAGTTGAGCTGACAGCAACTTCCAACTTACTTCCTCAAGCCAAAGTTCTCAAAAATACCTTCTTTTTAAAGTTGTAGTTCATTCTCTGTCCAATAATTTCTCTTAAGAGCACTGTTCTATTTGTCCTTTATATTCAAGAATCTTGCTAAGTGGACTTCACTGTAAGCTAGGTAGGTAGATTATTTTTTTAACAAGAGCAAAGGGAACACATTCCAAAAGAAGTGAAGCCAGCCTGCTTGTATAAAGGCAGAAAAACACTTTCCTTGATTCCGCCCCCCCCCCCCCCCCCCCCCCCCCCCCCCCCCCCCTCCCCCCCTCCCCCCCCCCCCCTCCCCCCCCCCCCCCCCTCATTCCCCCCCCCCCCCCCCCCCCCCGGATTTATAAAAATGTCTTGTTAATCGCTGCAGGGTTTCTGAGGGAAAAAGTGTCTGAGATCCCTACACAACCATGTAAGCTAGACACACATGAAGCAGAAAAGAAAAGATTGACTGATTTAATGATTGCACAAAAAGAGGATGTGTAAATGACTGAGGAATGTGTCGGGGAAACGTAATAACTGCAGTTTCACAATGCGTCTGCGTATTCTTAATAATTCATTTAAAAAAGATGCTCAGGTGGACTATCTCAGCTGTCACTAACATTAAATCTTTAGAGACTTTAGCTATTTCAAACTCAAAAAACTCAACACACTATTTCCACCTTTAGACAGCTTATAAATCTATCTTTTTCAAAGCTTTCCAAGTTTTGGATGTTGTTATCGTCTTAAAATGTTGAATTTGGATGAAATAAAGTGGGTTTTTTTATTTTTGCCAAAGCCAATAAGAAATTTTTTCTTAGATAGAGAATTCTCTGAAATTATCCAGGTTTTGAAGTGAGGATGAAAAATGTTTATGGACAGTCTGATGTAAAGGAGGAGGAAAACTTTCATTAAAAGCTTTGCAATGTTTGGATAAAACCAGGGAAAGCAGAGCGCATTCTAAACTGTCCTTGATAGCATAATGTAGGTAGCAATGACAACACACAGATATGTTATTGTCACAGTTTAAGTATAGAACTGCAAATATTAAGTATGAATAATATAGTTTCAAGAAATATTGTAAAAAAGAACGAATTCGCTGATTTAGCAAAAGAAATACTTGATTTCACGGAATGAATTGTTATTACAAATTGCTTAAAGAGCTGAATTTCACTGAATATTTTAGAGTTGGAAGGGACCATAGAGATCATCTAGTCCAACTCCCCGCTGAAGCAGGATTGCCCAGAGCTAGAGCAGGTCACTCAGGAGCATCCAGGTGGGTCTTGAAAACCTCCAAAGAAGGGGACTCCACGACTTCCCTGGGCAGCCTGTTCCAGGGCTCCGTCACCCTCACTGTGAAGCAGTTTTTTTCTCACATTTGAGTGGAACCTCCCGTGTTCCAACTTATGCCCATTACCTTGTCCTCTCACTGGCAATCACTGAAAAGAGTTTGGCTCCCTCCTCCTTCAATCCACCGTTTAGATACTTATAGGCATTACTAAGATCTCCCCTCAGCCTTCTCTTCTCCAGGCTAAAGAGTCCCAGCTCTCTCAGCCTTTCCTTGTCAGGGAGATGCTGAAGCGACACTGCTTTTTCCAGTCATACTGTAGGAGTATACATACATACATACATATATATATATACTACATATTCTGAAGGAGTTACTTCCAGAACATGACCAGCCTTCTGCTGAGCACGGATGGAAACTAAAGGGCTTTGAAAATGGGAGTTACTTGGGCATTTAGTAGCTCCATTGACCTTAAATGAGGATGGATGTCTCTGTGACTACCCGTGCACAGCTGCCATTTTCATCTTGCCCTCTGACCACTTCCCACAGCTCCAAGCATCGCCATGAATGCACAGGAACTGCACCTGGGCTGGTTCACTCTATAGCAACTGGTTCTTGGGAAGCCCTTGCACTCTCACCTCCTCCTTACACAAGCCTGTGAATTTACTGGAAAGTAATGTCTGGATTTGCCCCTAGAAAAAGTACCATTGGGACAGTTTCCCAGGAGCTTTTCCCATACTAAGGGACAGAACCAGCCTGGGTCTCACCTGGCATTCAGTTTCTTGCACTTCCACTGGCAACCCTCATCAGAAGTAGAACCATAAGATGCTGCCTGTCAAAACACGATCAATTATCAGCTGTGTTGGTGTAGGACCAGTCTGTCTCAGGCAAACTACCAGGCAGGGAGGTGTTATTTGTATTGGATGTTGGGGTCACTGTGAGAAAGCCACGATACCCTGTGAAAGACACCCAAGAACAGGATAGTCTCTGTCTGGGGAGTCTGGTTGCTACCAGCTCATGTGAGATCTGAACTGATGAACATCAAGTCAAAATGTTCTGCAGCTCATTAGTTGCTTCAGGTGCCAAACCACTCTATCACACCGTTTTAGATTAACCTTGCTACAGAACACCTCTTTGTATAAAGTGGTAGAGTTTTACTCACTGCAATGTATGAGGGTGAGCTACTGCTGGGGACTGAGCTACTCCAGGAGCACACCAGGGATAAAACTGGGATATAGAGTTACAGTTGCCTCCTTGGAGTATTCTCTCCTCTTTCGTTCCACTTGGGAACATGCTTAATTATTAGGGCATATATAATATGGGCATACCCATATTAAGGACATAGCTTCTCTTCCATGAAAGGTTCGCAGTGTTGCCTAGCAAATTATTGGGAAAAAAGCCAAAACGCCATCCATTTATGATCGCTTCCATATTCCTTCCCTCTCACCTCTGCAAAAGCTGTCCCACAAAGCTGTTCACGCAACCCCAACTGTCCCGAGTGCTGCAAAGTAGTGTCAATGTGTACCTGTCAAGAGTTGGTGGGATGTAAGAGGGGAAACTGTGGCTACAAGTTAGAAGGGAGAAGCTTGAGGTGTGCTTTCCTCCTTGCCTTATTGGTTTGGAAATAGAGAGGTGGGGGAACAAGGTAGTTTCTGGTTGTAGTGCGCACTTTCCTAGCCCAGCTTAGCTGGAGTATGCATGCTTGTGGTTCATCTTCACAAATGCCATGTCAGGCCCTGGGCCAATACAAACACCAAGTCTGTCTTCAATATATATATTGAAAAAAATCATTCCAACCCACTCCAAATTAGAGTGTGTTTGCAGAGAGAGTGAGCAGGAGCCATGTGAGGGAGGAAACAAGGAGGGCTCTGGTAGCTGTAGCTGAGTTTTGCTGGTCTCTGCCCTTAATAGGTTATGTTGAAGAAAGCAGAGTTATTTTTCCTAGCTGGTGTGCTTTAGAGTTGATTTTAATCTTAAAAAAAAAAAAACACATACATATTCAAACGCACCAAGTCAAAGATCTTGAAGGAACGATTCTTAATTCTGTAGGACAGGAGTTTTGAGACGACTGCATTGGAATTAAGGTACCAGCATAGACCACAGTTTCAGGGAGATAAAGGTGCTTTATGCCAGATGCCAGTGTGAAACCTCCAGTGTTCATTCCTGTTAAAGACAGGTTAACAAATATCACAATATTTGTTGATTTTGTCTATAAAATATTCCCACATTATAAAAGTCTGCAAAATCACCTCTCCCAAACTCAGGCATTGGTAAAATTGTGCAAACTTCACATTTAAATAGGCTGAGATCTTGAAAACTTTCTAGCTTTCTTGGTCCTGAAGAACCAGTCATCCCTGTAGAAGAAATGGCATGAATAGAATAAAACAAAAGAAAACAAGAACTTTGCAAGAAAGGCAGCAACTGAAATGGATCCTGATCACAGCTGAAGATAAGGAGAAAAGAGAAAAGTTAACTTTGTTTGCAGGTGGTCAGTCAGTAAAAATTAAATGGAAAACAAAAGAGACCATATAAATTAATAAATTATGCATGGCAATTAGTTTGCCAAGCATAAATCCATGCAGTTTTCACTGAGAATAAAGATCCCAGTCTAGTTTCCTGGCCTGATTCCAGATAAGGTAATTATGTTGTGCCTACTTAAATTTCCCCTTCAGTTCAGCATGATATATGTGCCTTCCTCTCCGAAAAATGTTGTCTAACAAATCTATAGCCTTCCACTTTCCTTTTGATGGTGGATAGCTTGGGGTTTTGCAACAGTACTTTTTTTACCTCTACCCCAATAGGCTTCGTATTTCTTAACCTGATAGCATTAAAAAATAGATGTCAATCCATGGTGTTGCTAAATCCTAATATTTTTGAGATTTTCATACAATTAAATATTTTAATGCCCTTGAGCAAAAAGTTTCAGCCATGCCACAAACACACAATTCATACCAGAAAGGGGACTGACTTTGCCCAGCCTCCAAAAGCTTCTCTGTGTTTTTATTATTATAGGATCCAAATTTCAATTAGGCAACCCTCATTAGATACAAACCTTGCATATTAATTCTTCCCTGTGGCCTGGGGATTATTCACATGTGACTTCAAGTTTCGGAGCAAGCTTAAAAATATTTCAAAAGCAGCAGAAGGCTGTTACTGCAGCTCCACCTTTTGGGAGCTGGGGATTAACCAGATTGCTTAAATCAGTTATTTCCTACTATAGAAGGGCTTAACCTTGTTGTATTTATGGCTGACTTTAACCTCTAAAATAGAAAGAATAAAGAACCTTGGAGGTTTTAAAGATGTGCTGATTCTTCACAGAAAGCCCTAAAATGCTTTAGGCTGGAGATATTTTTATTCTGAGTAGTTTCTGAAGGCTGCTCAGTATCAGCAAGGACCCTGATACATATACTTCATCATCATCAAAATGTTTTCATCTGTCCTTTCTACTCAAGATTCACTTGAAATTATTGTGCCAGATTGAGATGTGATGCAAGTAGACTGTGTCAAATATAACAGGTCCACATCAAATTCAATCCTATTCTTGCACATTTGAGTTGAATTTGATTTCTAATCCTCCACTTGCACACTTACAAATGATCACAGCATGATGGAGACTTCATGCAGTGAGGTGCTGTATGCCTGTAGCACTGTTTGTTAGGTAATTTCTGTTCTCCTGTGGGACGTCAAAATGTCTAGTACCATTTAAAGAGGGCCCAGCACACACAGGAAGAGGAGGAGGAGGAGTTGGTACTCTCTATTGGTGGGCTGAAGACACTTGAAACACGCAGAAAGCACCCTGGATCCCCTGAACTTCCAAAATGTGGATCTCAACTAGAGTTCAAGTCTACCTCTACTCTACAAGTCTATCCTGCTCCTGCCAAAGGGACTGATCCAGAGCCCGCTGGAAGTTATGGCATAGACTTCTTCCACTGGGACTTGAATCGAGTCTGCCCTGAATTTTAAGATTAAAAGATATTGTAGCAGCCAAGAGTGACCTTTAAGAGAAGAGAATCCCCTCAGAATAAATATCCTGAATTGTTGGTTCCAAAAAGTGAAGGGATGAGTGAAAAAAATTAATAACTCACAGATCAACAACATAAAATCCTTTATACCTCTTTTCACTAGTCTCCTGTGAATTAAATTGCTTTGATGAATATCATGCATGTATTTGCTTTTCATCACTTTTTATGTTCTAAACCCTGCCCCCAGACTCAGAATCTCTGTTTCAGACTGCTAAATACGATATGTGCACTGGAGCAATTTGGTATATATAATGATAGGTATGATTGTTAAATTGGTTTCCAGTGTCTTTCAAGCTGCGTCCCTGCAGAATTGTAATTAAACACTTGACAAACCACAAGGCTATGCTAATCCTGATTCAAAAATCTCTGATGGCAAGGATGGAAGTCTGCCTTCCTTCTCCACTCAAAGACGGAGAGACCTAGCACTACTAAGGCTCTTCTTAAAAGTAGTCTTTTTTCCCCTTTGGCTCGCTGGTTCATGTTTCAGCTGTAACATTCTGCTGTAGTTTGCTATTGCGATTTAACAATCTCCTCTTTGTTTAGCCCTGCTACCTTATTTCTCTCTATTAGTCTTTAATCCCTGTCAGGGTTTCACCTTTGCAACAATGAGGTCACAGCTCACGTTGATTGGGAAAGGAAATTCTGATGATTGTTGCTGACAGAAAGCTGATAATGCTGGTTTGGGCAGCAATAAATTCTCAGTCTCTAAATGAAGACTAATCTTTGAGCCAGAAATCACCTCTTTCAGTAGTATTTTTGGGCCTCGTTCACAAATATTTTCCCATGCTCAAGCTGCTTGACCTTTGGAGCATTCAATGCACCTATGTTATTGTGCAGAACTGTTTTTCAGGGATTAAAATAAACAGCCATCTATCAGTGAGAGGCAGGTGAAATTATGAAATAAATTAATGATGTTATCCTCATTGGAAATGCAGCACTCGGAGCTCTCTGTAGCACCTGCAAGTCTAAGTGCAAATTCGGTATCTGCTGCTGAGCCATTCTGTCCTGTCAGCATTTTTATTCATGCAAATGACTGTTGTTGTCTGGACCAGTTTGGTTTTGATTTTTATTTTTTCAGGACAAAAGTCATGGGGAGAGATAAAAAGATGTGAGGAGGAAGGGTTTGTGCCCTTAAATTCATGTTGCTGATCCAATGAGTGATTCAATAAAAATAGTCCTTAAATAACCCTGAGCAATGCAGATGCTGCTTTTACACCACCGTACGTACTGTCTTTGGTGTGGTTCACCGCTTTAAATCACGTATGGCCATTCAACTGGCCATTCTCCGCTGCAGTATTCATTATATGCAGTTCCCCAAAACAGTTGTTCCTTCAGCACATTACAATCTAACCTACTCTTAGGGTCTTATCTACCTAACAGAGGTTCACTGTTCCCAAGTGCAGCTTTTTTTTGTGCATTAATTCACTCCTGGACAGCTGTATCCAGGCTCAACACTCCAAGAAAAGAGAAGCTGGTGGTTGAAAGTTTCATCTCCCTCTCTGCCAGTCCAGTCTGGCTATTGTTTCTGTCTCCGCAGCAGGCTCTACTTTGATCAAAGTTTTTGATCAGGTTTCTTTGATCAAAATAACCCTGGACTTTGGCTTGAATGCAGATTTGAACTTTACAAATTGGGTCTCCCCCAACCAACAAAGTGGGTATTTTAATCTATTTCCTGCTAACGTTAACAAAACATCCTGCTTCTGTGCGCAGCTGGTAGCATTTTAGTCAGGCAATCCCTATGTAATCTAGTATAATTTTTTTCTTCCTTCCAGAGTGTGTTGGTCTTCCTAATGGTGAAAATACACTATTGCCTGGCCATAATGCTTTCTGAATATGGTCTCCAGCTGAGTTCCGGAGGACAGCTATTCACATGCCTGAACGCAGATGTGCAGGGCCATACTGGATGGTTCAATCTAGCCAAGATACCCTCAACAGGCTGGCAGATGTGATGAAGGAGCTATGGAAGACACACATCTTTCCAGGGGGGCAGCCAGAGCCCAGACAGGCTCTAATACAGTCTTGAAAAGATCTCAGCTAATTTCAGACAGTTGAATCATTCTTGCAGCCTGTCCAGGAAACGCCATGCCACCAGAGGGGGATATTGCTTCTGTTCTGGTGAATGCATAACTACGTTTCCCCCATACATTATCATGGGTCAACAACGGATCATTACATGATGGTATCAAAAGCAGCACTTCAGTGTTTATACTGACGTTCCCACCTTCGCAAGGACAAACATCAGTGTTTTTATTATAATCCTTATGCCTACAGATAACTACTTCAGGTATCTTATACATGTCTGCATCTGTCTGCATGTACCAGATTTTCCAATCCTTTTGTCAACTAAATCTATTGGCCTGTGGGTTAAACTCTTCAGAAGAGAAAGGGAAGCTTTGTTCCTTTAATTGTTTTGAGGATTCTTTCCGATCTTGGTTTAATGAAAACTCTAGCATTAGCTACACCGCGTGCAAGAGAATTCCTCATTAGAGAAATTTGGCTGGACCAAGACTCAAACGTTTCTCACATCCCCAGCCAAGAAACCCTCTTCATGTATTTGCATCCCACTTTCTGTCAGGGACAGCTCAGGAGCTGTCAGGACAGCAACAAACACAGTAGCTGCAGGCCAGACCAAATATCTAGTTCTCTGTCTCAGATCACAGAGAGTAAGCAGATACCTGGGAAATGCTTAGGTAACCTCAGCCCTCGGTCCAAGGAAGTACCATTCTTGGAAAGCAGCGGCTGAGGAGCCAGCGCACACAAAGGGGAGACCCAATATCTCCTTGGGGCTGGGGGAGCAGTAAGGAAGCAGAAAGGGTAAAAGCAGGAAAGCAGCTGCAACACAGAGAGCACAAGCTTAATTTGGTTTCCATTACCTGCCTTGGCTGAATAAGAGTGAATTTCCTTAATTGCAAGAACATTACGTCTGCAAGGCATTGTCTGGCTCTTATTTCTGTCCTTTATTTGTATGCCCTGGAATGCTGGCAAGACAAAATACTGCATAAATGCATGGGTACATACACTGCAATGTAGCAGTCAAACTCAACAGGACCCCAGTATCAACCCTCCTGTTTTCCCAGGACTGTACTTCAGGTTACAGATCTCAGCGTTTTGTGCTTACTCCTTTGAGCATCTGGCCATTTTCTTTCCATCCTGTACAGCTCCATATCACAAAATGTAAACCTCAAACTGAAAGCGGGCACAGTAATACATCCTGGAAAAGAGATACATGTGGAGATATGGTAATTGTTGATGGATGAAGTCCCATAGATGCCACTTATTTCTCCTAAACCAGATCAAACTTCCTTCCATGCTTTGCAAGCAGCTTTTTGCATGTATCCCTTTACAAGCAGCTCTTAACTACTGTTAACACATTATCCACACATTGATACATCTCTGTTGCTAAAAAGAACGTGTATTATGGTTTTAAAGTCACTTTTTAACATCTTATCTTTTTTATATCAGTGTAACATAAAAGCTGAAGAAAAAGCTAAGTAATCCAGATATTGCTGAAATATACCTAACTCATCCAAACCGGCATTCAGAATGTTATCACAAGTTAAAAACAAACACGTCAAGACATGGAAAGCTCTTTAAGAAAGAAAAAAAAAAAAGGGATGTCAAGTACAGTGCTACTATTCTGAAATACCATTTTAATCCAGTTGCACAACTAGAACTGACTAACTGAAGTCACAACAAAGGTTTCTCCAGCTCTGCACTGAATTTATTATTCCCATTTCATAATATAATCACTTAAGCTAAAGTAACCATACTGTTATTGTCACAGCTTTGTGCCTCTGCAGCTAGATAGGATACCTTTAGTCTTTCTCGAGCAATATAGCTGAAGGCAGACTCCTGTAGAAGAACAGCTTCGGTGCCATACCACAATTACATGACTACCTTTGGGACTAAGAATTGCCTTGGGTTTGGGAAATTTCATATAAATAGGTGGTCTTCCATGAAATACAGAGTTAATTTCATCAGTACTTTAAGCCCATTGGCTGCAGGCATTATTCCTTCAAACCCTATTTTCCATTCTAAGGTTTCTTCTTATCTTTATATCATCTCTTTTTGGTCAAAGATTGTGTAACAGTTACAAGCCAGGTTCCCTACAGAATATTTGGCCTGTCATGTAATTAGTCTTATCTCAGGCCTGAGAAGAGAAGCGCCTGGCACAACTGACAAACTGGGTTTTACAGAGAACTGAGAGGCTGCAGAGATACCCGACCCATGAATCCCACATGACCAAGGTGGGAGGCAGGGTTTTCAAAGGTCAGCTTGACACATCAGGCTGTGCTTTCTGGTAGAGCTTTAAACTTCTAGAGTACCTGGTGATGAAAACTAAGATGGTTTGATACCACAAACCTTGGTGAGATCTGATAGTTTTATCTGCAACAGATATGCACCTAAATATCACTTGATGAAAAAAAATAAAAATGTAGTGGCTAGGTACTACCTCTATTGACTGAATAGTTGCAGGCTGCTGGTTTTCAAAAATTTCCCCATTCTTGTATTTTTGTAGATTTTCTTGGAGATGGAAAGAGTTGTCTGCCTAACTGAAATGCCATCCCACCTGGGAAGTAGGGAGCTCTTGCTCAACAGACTGAGAACATGCCAGGTAACAAAATCTGAACAGCCCCTCCCCATCCTCCCATTCAAAAAAAAGGGGGGAGAGAAATCCATGCTAATTTTAATATAGGAAAACTGAAAAAAAAGAATTGCATTAGCCATAGTGATGGTAAAGTGAAGCACTTAAGGCATGCTGCAGGCATTAAAGAGACTGCTGAGGAGCCCGAGATTCTGAAACTGCCTTTGAGAAGGAAACCTCTCACAAGATTCATAACCCCTCTGAAGTGTATGGAGCTGCTGTCTCAGACCTGGTTTGAGTCACCAGAACATCTAAATCTCCTGATAAATGTGGAAAAGTCTGAGCTTGACCAATAGCAACAGCAGCTGCTTGTGTCCATTTAAGATGTATATTTATGCTGCATCATGTGTGCACTAAGGCTTTCCACCCAGTGGCAGATTAAAGGCTTCAGTGTGAGCCAGTAACATATTTTTTTGGCTTGTTGTTTGGTAGGATGCTGAGATTTGGACAGAATAGATTTATTTTGATAAAAAGCATCTGGGTTCTGAGGAAATCACAGTTCTGTGTAAAAACAAGAATGCTCAGTCCTCAAAATATTGAGGCTGAAGTGGCAATGTTCAGTTTTCAGTACTCTACCACGATGTCACTGAGACAAGAGAGTTTGTGTCCTTTCCCGTCATGGGCCACTCCCCAACTTTGGGGAAAAGCTCGTGGCGTTATTGCGAGACTGGGTCTCTAGGACCTCAGCTACTCTGGATGAAGGAATATCCAGTTTCCCCCACCCTGGGGGGAAATATCACCACCACAATATAATTTCCAAAGAGCTATATTTCAAATAAAAATAATTCAGTTTATTAATGTATTTGAATAATTAAATTTGAAAAGCCTAAAGCCTTTAGAAGAGAGAAGTGATGAACTCTAACATTATAACATGTCAGATCGGAGGTCTGTCTAGCTCCATTACCCTATCTCTTGCAGCAGCCAATACCGTGTACTTGGGGCAAGCATGTAGTGATTCTTCCCAAGGTCGCTCTCTAATCCTCCAACAATTTGCAGCTCAGAATTCCCAACACACAGGAAGAGTCTTTGAAAAAATCCCTCCATTAATTTTACTTATGGGAATCTGTGCCGACACTATTGTAACCTTCTGAAGTTTTAGTATCTAGCATATCCTATAGCAAGGAACCCCACAGCTTAATTACCCATTGTGTGAAGAATCACCTCCACCTTGCTCATTTTCAGTCTAGCCTCTGCTAATTATGCACCTACTAAACAACATCCAATCTTTGCTTGCCTATTGTGAAGTTAATGCTGACATAAAATATACTATCACATGGACTATCATTTTCATGATAAACATGTCACACATAAATGAATGCATATAGCAATATCCCCAAGACAGCGGGAAAAGGGTTACCTGCATTTCAGTTTGCACCTTAGTGCACTTCTGAAGGTAATCTCCTGGTTGTACCCCACCTCCTGTACTTTGGTTTATACTGCGAGAGATCAGAGAGCAACAGCTGGATTCACACTGGATGAAACTAATTCAAGATACATATCAAGAGGGCTCCTAGTATGCTCCAGCCTCATGAATATTTAGTACTAAGGATCAGACTAGACATATTTTTGGAAAAAACAACTTTGTAGGGTTTGTGCATGTGTGTGGTAAGCATCAGCTCCTTGCCTTCAGCCATTTCAGTGTCCAGATCTGATCCTTTTCTGCTTCACTGCTTGCTAGTCTTGACAAAACCTATTTGCTCAAGGCCATAGAGAACACCAAGGGCAGAGAAGATAAAGCTCCACCATCCTGAGCTGCTTCTGACCTCTTCAAGATACTTAACACAACCAAGTGTGCAGTTATAAACTGCTGCTTCTAAACATCTCAGGCCTATATATACTACATACATATAGCCTTGTATCAGGCTGTACATCTGATCTGCCACCAGCTGCAGTGAGACACAATGTGCCCCCATCACATGGGCCTGCCCCTCTCTGCTCACTTTCTTTCCCACAGAAAAGTGCTTTTATTCCCATCAGTGAGCTCCACAGTGACCTGGGACAATTCCACCCACTGGCTTCTGACAAACCAGCTTAGTCATGGATGATGATATAACTTGACTAATAGGTGAGCAGTGCAAATACCGTGAGGCCAGAAATAATATAGCATGGCGATGACAGTCTGTTGGTGCTGAAAGGATAAGTAGGCAGTATTACTTTTCAAATGAGATTTATTCACTGTGACTTGAAGGTGAAGAGGCTGCAAACCATTGCATCAGTAGACTTTCTTCCACTGTTTAGCAAGTGATTATGTGCTCTGCTGTGCAGGTGGTTTACAGTTAGTGGTATTTTACAGAATATCAGCAATCCTATTCTTCAGTCCCAGTTGAAGAGCCAATGTCATTGTCAATGTGCTTCAAGTTTTACATACATAATCTCTGGTTTAAATTTAAGGGTGGTCAGTGGGAAAGTGCCCCATGACTTTCTAGCAAGTCCAATATATTCATTCCATATTATTCATGTTCTAGTCAGGAAAGAGTGGTATTTAAAAGAAGAGCAAGCCTTTTTGTAAATATCTTAGCACATACTTTCTTATTTGTTATACAGCCAAATATTGAGGAGATTAAGGATTAAAATTGAAGATTAAAAAAGCATTGACATGCCTAAATATCACAGTTAATCTTTCTTGACTCTTATGGTAATCTCAGTAGGCATCTGGAGATCTTCAGATATCTGTCTATGTGGAAAATGGTTTTGGATCCACAAAGCCTATAAAATATTTGTGGGGGGTTTTTCCCCCTACCAAGAGTTTCTATCTCAGTAAATAAAAAATGAGATTGTGTTATAGAGAGTCTAATGCATTTAAGTAGAAGAGCCAAACAAAAAGAAAGCAGAGGTTGGGGAGAGAGAAACAGAGAAAGAGGGTCAGTCATTAATGAAATTCTCTACTCAAAACTAATGGAAATTGATTTTTGGAAAGCAAATTCAGGCCATGAACTGCAATGGGAAGAAGAGAATAAAAACATTGTCTGAACAAGACATAGGTGTAGTATAAATTCAGAGATGGATGCTACTCAGTTGTTTTAGCATGTGGCATTTATGAGCCAAATCCAGGGCTCCTTATTTTAGTGAGAATTAAGTTTTATATAGCTTTTACTAGTCGCAGAACAGTAAAACTTGTTCACATCAACACTGTAGTTTAGACAATATTCCAAAGAAATACCAAAATTCCTTCTCCTCAGGGCTGCTCTCAATCCATTCTCTGCCCGACCTGTATTTGTGCTTGGGATTACCCAGACTCATGTGCAGGACGTTGCACTTGACCTTGTTGAACTTCATGAGATTTTCATAGGCCCACCTTTTAAGCCTGTCCAGGTCCTTCTGGATAGCATCCCTTCCCTCCACCATGCCACACAGCCCAGTGTTGTTGGCAAACTTGCTGAGGGTGCACTCAATCCCACTCTCTGGGTCTCCAACAAAGATATTAAACAGCACTAGTCCCAGTACTAGCCCCTAATGAACACCACTCATCACTGCTTGCTACTTAGACATTGAGCCACTGACCAGAACTCTTTGAGTGCAACCATCCAGGCAATTCCATATCCACTGAGTGGTCCATCTGTCAAATCCATGTCTCCAATTTAGAGACAAGGATGTCATGAGGGAAAGTTTCAAATGCCTTGCACAAGTCCAGGTAGATGATGCCAGTTGCTCTTCCCTTATGCATCAACACTATTACCCCATCATAGAAAATCAAATTTGCCAGGCATGATTTGCCCCTAGTGAAACCATGTTGGCTGTCACCAATCACCTCCTCATTTTCTATGGGCCTCAGCATAGTTTCCAGTAAGATCTGCTCCATGATCTTGCTGTGTAAAGAGGTGAGACTTACCAGCCTGTAGTTCCCCAGATATTCCCTTTTCCCCCCATTTTGAAAATGGGGATTATGATTCCCCTTTTCTAGAGAACTTCACTGTACTGCCACAACTTCTCAAATATGATGATTAGCATCTTGACAATTTCATCTGCCAGTTCCCTCAGGATCCATGGATGAATCTCATGAGGTCCCATGGATTTGTGCACCTTCAGGTTTCTTAAATGGTCTCAAGCCTAGTCTTCTCCTACAGTTGGGTAGTTTTTCCCAGTCCCTGCCTTTCCTTCTGTGACTTGGGCAGTGTGGCTAAAGCACTTGCCAGTGAAGACCAAGGCAAAAAATCTTCTTCATAGAATTGTTTGAGTTGGAAGGGACATTAAAGATCGAGTTCCAAGCCCCTGCCATGGGCAGGGACACTTCCCACTAGACCAGGTTGCTCAAAGCCCCATCCAGCCTGGCCTTGAACACTTCCAGGGATGAGGCATCCATGATTTTCCTGGGCAAACTGTTCCAGTGCCTCACCCTCACAGGAAAGAATTTCTTCTTAATATCTCATCTAAATCTCCCCTCTTCCAATATAAAACCATTGCCCCATTTCACTACTCTTCCTGACAAAGAGTCCCTCCCCAGCATTCCTATAGGGTCCCTTCAGATATTAATAGGCTGCTATGAGGTCTCCCTGGAGCCTTTTCTTCTCCAGGCTGAACAACCCCAGCTCTCTCAGGCTGTCTTCACAGGGGAGGTGCTCCATCCCTCTGAGCATCCTCATGGCCCTCCACTGGACCTGTTCCAACAGGTCCATGTCCTTCCTGTGTTGAGGACTCCAAAGCTGGACACAGTACTCCAGGTGGGGTCACACAAGTGCAGAGCAGAGGGGTAGAATCACCTCCCGTGACCTGCTGGCCACACTTCTCTTGATGCAGCCCAGGACAGGGTTGGCTCTCTGGGCTGCCAGTGCGCACTGCCAGCTCATGGTGAGCTTCTCATCCATAAGCACTCCCAAGTCCTTCTCTTCAGGGCTGCTCTCCAGCCATTATGTGCCCAATGTATTTGTGCCTGGAACTGCCACGTCCCAGGTACAGGACCCTGCACTTAGCTTGGTTGAACTTCATGCTATTTGCACGAGCCCACCTCTCCAGCCTGTCCAGGTCCCTCTGGATGGCATCCCTTCCCTCCAGCATGTCATCTGTGCCACCAAGCTCCCAGGTGTCCAGGTCTCCTGTTTCCTTTCAGAAAGTACCCACATTTCCTCTAGTCTTTCTTATAATACCAACATACCTGTAAGAAGCTTTTCTTATTGCCCTTTTTCCTCCTCCTTGCTTCATTAGGAGTTTTTCTCCCTTTCCCTAGAACAGAACTGGCTACCATGGAAAAGAGGCTGAAGCAGCTGTTTCCCAGTCTTGCCAGCCTGATGCCTCCATGTTTCAGAGGAGTGAAAGTTTCAGGAGGGCGAGGTGTAACACAGACATATTGGAGAGGACCTGCTGACCAAACTGCTCTTTGAACTGCTCATTCTGTATCCTTACAGAAAGGCTCCTGCAGAGGCAGCCACTAGACCAAGCATCAAATACAAAACCACCAGTGAAGCACAGATCTCTGGATCTGACATCAGTTGACTCATTGTGCGTGTTCAGAGTCCTTCTGCTGCTGTCTAGGTAAGCCCACCTCTGCCCTAGATGTGGACCTGTTTTGTCTCTTCTCTAACCCTGTTTCAGTAAGTCGTTCATCTGCAAATCTGGAAAGACTTGTGGGTTTAAAGAGATGCTTTCCTGTGTCTATCTGCCCGTCTCATACACATACCCCTCTTCATTTAGTCTCTGTCTGAAGAACCTCTACAAAACACACTGGCTTATGGGGGCAGAATATCTCATTTTAGTTTTACTGACACAGACATTGACAGCTGAAATACTCTTTCCATGTTTACACTTGTTCCACATCTGAGAAACTTAAGGAGGGGGAGGCAGAATAAGGGGCTAGGTATGAAGCTTACCCAGGGTAGGAGTAAAAATGAATTATAGTCATAAACATTTATAAAGAGATCAGCAGCAAAAAGTATATGAGTTGGAAAGAGCAGAGTTGTCTGCATGAGTTGAAGAGACATCACTGAAATAGCGTGTGTATTCACAAGTATAATTCAAGACAAAAATGAAACTCACTATTAAAGAAAGCCAAGTTTACAATGACCTGTGAACTGATGGAGTCTGATAAAAAAAAAAAAAGTATGAAATTTAGTAGCTGCAAATGACGTCTCTATTCCATAAGAGGTGATGTGCATCATAAGTTGAAGGTTACAGAGTCCATTTTCCTTAGGTTTTGTGCAGTTGTTTTACAAAGTACTTTTTCATCTGTTGATACCACAGATAGCCTGATGCTTCCTGGTATAACTGGACAAATGGTCACCAGCTCAATATGCACAAATGTACAGCAATTTTTCCACTTTAGAAGGGAAAAAACATTCTTTTCTAATTTCTAAATACTAGACAGCTGGCCACAGTTAAAGCATCATCTAGTACTTTCTGGTTAGCCTTACTTAAAAACATATTTGTAATTTTCAAAACCTAAACTGTAGTTACAGAGTTATGATGGTATCCATTACACTGGTGCCTTTTTATCATTATTACAACTTCTGCCCAAGATGTTGGCAGTATTAAGACAATTCAGCAGCATGTAATTTAACTTACCTTGCATCCAGAGTTGAGGGTGGTCCCTCTGATCAGGTCCGAGGTCACTGATGGGGCAGGTTCAGAGAAAGTTGCTCCTGCCTTTGCCAGGGTCAGTCTGAATAGGTGAACCTAAAAGCGTTTCTTTTATCAGCTCTCTTCCACCATCACTGTGTGACCTGCACCACACCTCACTCATGTGAGGACCATCAGCTAATGGCAAAACAAAAGAGCTAATTACCACTCGAGTAAATAACCTGCAAAGGTCATTCTGTGAGAATTGTCAGGCCAAGGTATTTATCATCTATGGTGTTGGACACAACCGCTTTTCTTTCATTTAATTTTTTTTTTTTTTAGTTTAAATGGGATGAGGGAATCTATTTCCATCAGAACAATACCAACACTAGCCTTAAGCTTGGTGTTGATCCTAAAATAATAGTGCTTTGCCCTCATGAAGTCTCAAACACTATGTGTACTGTTAAATCCCACATTGCACCTCTGCACCCTGTGAATCGTCAAGCACTGGGTGGTGACCTGCTCCTCTCACTGCAGAGCAAACTCCTTCAACCCAGTTGCTGCTGCTGAAGCAAAAGGGAGTGAGTTGTGACTGCTGTCTACTTGATCCTCGTAGTCGGTGGCTCAGTGAAGTTATTAGGTTACTAGAGCCAGTAGGGAATGTGTAAGGGAAGACATGGAGGGGCTGGATATGATATACCCAGTTACCAGAATAGCACCAAGTAGCCCAGAACCTTAATCGTCGCTTTTTATCACTAGCAAACATAATTTCAGCCTGAGCTGGGGCATAAATCAATGATATAATTATAACAATTCCAAGTTGTTCAAGGTAAACCTACGTGACATTTAGTTAACCTAGTTCAGTGATGAAGTGCAGTTCCAGAGAAGAGCTGTTCTTGTGCTTTTGGACTCCAATCTATCCAAAGAGCAACCAGCGCTGCAGCAGGAGAGGAGGGGAAGTCCCACCTTGCTGTTATTCAATGTCCCAGGTTTTCTGATAGGACAAGCCAGTTCTGACAGTTGTCTTTTAACAGAGGCAGGCCTAAATTGTTTTCTAAGGGCCTGATTGTAACATGAGTTGGTGAAGACGCCATGCCATTTGGTGGCAAGTGAGAACACGCTATCAGTAGGACATGGGAATTAGTGTGGGGAATCTGTATCTGCAAGTGATTCAGACCCAATGAGGTGACTCCTCATACCCCTAACCCACTGCCCATTTCTGCAATTTGTTACTCTGGGTCTATGATGAGGGATTAGCCCTTTGCTTCAGCAGTAGTGCTTCAGCACTGTGCTTCAGCAGCAGCAGAAGTGTCACCTGGGACCAAAGCTTGCAAAGAGCATGGTGGGTCCCCCAAACAGCAATGTTTGCAGATGCAGGGACCTCAGCGATCCCCTGTGTGGCCTCTGTCTTCCCATATGGAATGACAAAATACCATCCCAAATGGGAATATCTTATAGAAAAGGGCTTTTGAGTCTCCTCTGTTGCCCCATGCTTCACGTTACCTCCTGCACCTTGAAGTAATGAGGTACATGGACTTAATTGTAAGAAAAAAAATTTAAAAGCGGGTGGCCATTAACTGTCCCATACAGGTGTCCACTAGCATAATCTGGATGTGATACAGAGCAGAACATCCAGGGTATGAAGTCGTGGTATACCTCTCTCTGTCTGCAGTGATCCCAGGATAGTTTTTTTTTCTGTAGCTCCTCAAGATCTCTCTTTGGTGTCTGGTGGACATGTTTAACTTCAGTTGCTCAGTTACAAGTAAACACTCAGTGCTGGAAGAAAAAGATGGATGCAGGGAGTGAAAATAAGGAGAGGGAGAAGAGAATCCAATAAAGGAGCATGGAGAGAGAAAAAAAAAAAAGATGAAATAGGATAAGGTGAAAGCAAAAAAAAAAGGGCTCATTACAGAACAGATAGCGCATTCTTAGCCATAGCAGGAATGAAAAATCTTTCATCAGATCAATGATTTTGGAGACTTGGTGGGTGTACTTTATGTCTCTCTTGTCTAGTAGCAGCAATTTCCACACAGCCTCACACCTCCTGCGCTCACCACAGGCAGCAGGGAACAAAAGAGGCTCAGAAAGCAGAAGTGATGTTGGGAAGGGCTCTGGCATTCCTTGCTGTTACCGAGCCAGGAGGATCATTCAGCGTCAGACCAGACGGGTAATTTGAGGGAAGGGCGTCCTCCACAGGCATGCGGGGCCGCCGGGGGAGCCCTGGCCGTGATGATGGGCAGCAGCTGAGGTGGGCAGAGGGCAAGGGAGGGTGCGGGACTACCAGCAGCCAGGTTTGAAACCTCAGCCAAACTCAGGACCCTGAGATACAAACCAGATTTTCGTCCCTCTCATTTTTTCTCCTTAGGAGAAATGGTATTTCCTAACTAATGGCTGAGCGCATGCCAGCCAAGCAGAAGTGGCTCTGGTACTTTTAGCAAAACTGCACTCACTTCAGACTCGGCCAAGAGACAAAAATCAAGTGCTATTTTGGAGGGTGACTGACTGCACGCCCTTGGAATGAGCATCCTTGGGAGACCTCAGCTGACATCTTTTAAAGAGCTAGCAAAAAAATCCCAACTTGGAGAGGGATTTTATTTTTTAACTTTTAGATAGAATGGCCTTTTCCACAAATCTAAAGGAGCATGTTTATTTAGTTCTGACTGGATGCTAAATGCCAGGCAAATTGCCAAATTTGCAAATTTGCAATTGCCAAAAAGCAAAAGCAAAGTGGTAGCCAGTGGACCAGTGGAATCTTGCTATAGAAAACAAATACTGTTCAAATGAGAAGACACAATATCAAGACAATAGGTATGGCCACAGTAGAAAAAAAATTGTAGAATGCTTTTATAAGAAGATTTTAATTTTCTCAAAAAAGAAGAAAGAAAATAATATTAAGGAGCACACTTATTTGTATTGATTCTACTGAATTCCAACAGCTATTCCAACAGCTTTGTCATAATTTCTGCTTGGAACTCCCTCAAATTAATTTTTAATCCAAAAACATGTGTTACTCTCTGGCCATCATTTGCTTGTTTTGAGATGTACAAGATCTTTATGCACAAAGTAGATAAAAGTGCAGTTTTTCCACAGCTTGAGTATTTTTCCTACTGTTCTTGCAAATAGTATCCTCACAATTCACTTGCAAAAAAAGTTAAATCAAACAGATTGGAGGGGAGGGATGACACACCAAACCATTTTCTACATTAACACTTACTTTTGCACTGATCTAATACAGCACATGGATCATATACAAAAGCTCTCTGAAATAAGTCACAGAGACATTACAGAAGGGGAATTACTACTTGAGAGCATGTGGGGGACTCTGTGCTCATCTGACATGGATGGCAAGGTCAGACCCTGAGCCCTGGGACAAACACAGTCTGTTGTGGGCTGTGGGTTGTGAGTCCTGGGACTTCTCACAGAGGCAGCCTCTGGAGAGCTGGTCCTCCCCATGGCCTGGGCTTGGCCTTCATGCTTCCAGCAGCAGCAATATGGGGTTACCCAGGCCAGGATTTAATGTCTCGGATTCAGCCGGCCGAGTAAATGCATCAAACTGTCAACTAAGATTATTGTTGTGTTCAAAAATGATATAATCTGTCAGTATATTTAACAGGGATGTGTCACGCTACTTCTGATGAAATAAATTTTTACCTGAGTGCCACTAAACCTGGAATGTAACAGGAAAAACTCAGAATGAGTTTCCCTCATCTCATCTGTTAATAGGAATTACTCCTGACTGGATACAAACTAGTCTTTGCTGCAATTTCATGGGAAGTTTGGCTCTGTTGCAAAGTAAGCTGTTGCTTTAACTTCTGTGAAGGACTACCTACCTGGGAAAGGCCATCCCACAGGTAGCATCTCTGGGGTGGGTTTCTTATCCTGTGGCACTAGTGATCTTGCTCGTGTCAAGAGTGAGAGACTTAGGAGATGAGCCATCAGGCTCAGATGGGTAATATAAAGCCAATATAGTCATGGCATAAACCTCTTCATTCCAGCAGGTGGGAATTGTTCTTCAGCCATCAGGATTTCTTGTTCTAAAGAGCCTACCTAGCAAGCTACACCTAATATATATATATATATATATACATATATATATATATGTACACACACACAATTTTCTTATACAGTATGGATTAACACCACCAGAAAATACAGAAAAGTCATGTGTCAGCATCCCTGCAAATGCCTTTTATGGAATACTAAATCCAAGCTGCTGAAACATTGCAAGAGAATCGTTATCATTCACAGAAAATGTTTCTAAGTACCCATGCTCCTTTTTATCTGCCACAGCTGGCAGATATTAATATTATCTACATCAACAACATTTTCACAAACAGGCCAAAAATACAAATAGTCATTTCAAAAATAAAGGTAGACAGATCACATTACTGATGAGCAGAACGTGTCCTCTGTCTCCAGTGGAACAAGCAGTCTATCTAATCATCTTCTTACACTCACTCCTGGAAGGAGTTGTCTTCACAGCGGTACCTATAGACCACCTGATACAAGGCAACCAGTGTTGCATTGGTGGCTTTGTGCCACTCTTCAGAATTGGCTATCAAATAACAACTGCATTCACTTCAGTTACCAGTATGCATGTGTATAACTGGCTTGAAATATGGGCTGTCATCCACATCCCCTTCCTAGTTCAGCCACAGATCATTACAAAGCATTACTGTATTTAATCTGGGAACTGTCTCTGTTTTAATTCCTTTATGCCAGCACAGTTGTAGGAACATGCAACTGCATCGAACCTGCTTCTGTAAAAAGTGCAGTCTGTCATGTGTTGTTGCTCTGCCAAAAGTCAGCTGGTGCCACGCTTTTCATGCTGCCCCACATTGCATGAGGCAGGGGATTTCAACAGGACTGTCTTCCAACAATGTGCCCTTGTGGCCAAGGCCAGTGGCCTTCTGGGGGGCATCAGGAAGAGTGTGACCAGCAGGTGGAGGGAGGTCATCCTGCCCCTCTGCTCTGCCCTGGGGAGGCCCCATCTGGAGCACTGGGACCAGTTCTGGGCTCCCCGGTTCAAGAAGGACAGGGAACAGCTGGAGAGGGTACAGCAGAGGGCTATGAAGGTGATGAGGGCCCTGGAGCCTTATGAGGAGAGGCTGAGGGATGTGGGTCATTTTTATCTGGAGAAGACTGAGGGGGGATCTGATCTATGCCTATAAATACTAAAAGGGAGGGTGTCAGGAGGATGGGGCTGGTCTTTTTTCAGTGGTGCCCAGGGACAGGACAAGAGGGAACAGGCACAAACTTGAATATAAAAAGCTTCACCTAAACATGAGGAGAAACTTCTTTCCTGTGAGGGTGGCAGAGACATGGAAGAGGCTGGTGGTGGAATCTCCTTCTCTGGAGACATTCAAACCCGCCTGGAGAGGTTCCTGTGGGACCTGCTCTGGGTGGATCTGCTTTGGCGGGGGGTTGGACTGGGTCATCTCCAGAGGTCCCTGCCAACCCCATGCGAGTCTGTGATTCTGTGTTTGCAGCACTGATTGATTGCATGTGTTGCAATCACTGAAGCAATCACAAACTGGATGGGCAGTAGAGACTATAATATGTTTTGTGGGCCAATCTCAAGTGTAGTGTGATTTTGTGGTTGAGACAGGAACACATTAATGTTGCACAAGCTCCAAAGAATGGATGCATTGACAGCGCTGACAAGCAATTTGCCATGTTGGAACGTTACAGTCAGTCACAGCTGCTTCCAAGGGTTACTATAAACTGTAGTTAGGACAGCTGCCCTGGAAAGGCACACAGTATTTCTCTCCAAATCATGAAATAACTTTTGTCATCACGGCACAAGCTCATCCAGCTATTGTATGTGGAATGTACTGATTAGAACACCGTTAGGCAACTTGCTTGTTCTTCATTGCTATTGTCCTTGGCTGTTGTGCCCTTCTTCTGTAAAAGGAGTAACTATACTAGGATTACATACACTATGGTATTTTGCCTTCTCTATCTGCTGATAAATTACAGATCCATATCCATCAGGAAGTGATATTTAAACTGAAGAAGCAGAAAGTAGGTCAGTATATCAGCAAATTTATCTGAAATAGTCCTGGTTTGTTATTATTTTATTTGACTGAGGCAACAGCCCGAATTACTCAGAACCGTCTTAAGTACACTGGATGCTTACTCTATTGCGATGCCTAATCCCACTAGAAATAACTCTGATTTTTCCTGCCATAAGACTTGTCCTAGAAGCAGTCCCTGTAGCACACAAGAAGTCTTCCCATCTATGCCTGACTTGGCCAAACAGCCTGAGACCTACTGCTGCTCCCGTTGGGAATCTGGCTAGCACCTGTGAGCACCTTTGCTCATTCGAGTGATTTTTGTCTCTCCGTACTCATCTAGTGTCAAATTAGACAGTTTATCGGGTAATTTGATCCTATGTAATATCTGTAATTGCTTGTTATTATTACTCATTCTTTTAATGGTGTGTGATTGTTTTTCCAAGGCACATGATATCCTTCTGTGTATGACTGAACAAATAACTCTTAAAAAAAAAAGCAGACTAATGAATACTCGGCAGTCTGCACTTGTTATTTTCTTCTAAATACTCATTTACTCGTGGTTCTGTTTCCCCACAACTAAAATGATCTTAACTTAGATCTAATCAATCCAAAAAAAGCACAGTAAAAGAAAAGCCCTCAAAGTGAGTGGATCTCAGTGACAATTTCATAAGTGCGTTCTCCCACTTGAACAGCTTTAATGATTTTCCAATAAAAATTACAAATAGTTTTACTTTGCAACAAATGAAACTTCATTGTCACAGGTTTGGATGAGACAAATATTTAGTCTTTCCTATTATTACTGAATTATTTAGTTTTTCTATGGTGATCCATTAAAAGTTAAGACATGTCACAGTGATCGTGGCATTAAACACTCTTTAATTTTATTATACACAAAACATAAAATCATCTACTGGATCAATGTTCCCATATGACATCAGGATTACTTAAAAAGCTGCTTGCAATTTGCAAAGATTATTTGGGACAATGTAGGAAAACAGTTTTCCAGGAAGTAGTGGTAATCCTTCTTCTATCCTATTTTGACTCAAAAATGCAGGCAGAAAGGGCTCTGTGTGTGGTGGTGTGTGGCCTTTAGAGAAAGAAGTTTGTAAATTAGTTTGTTCATCAGTTTGATCCTAAAATTAGATTTCTGCTGTCCCAACGTTCCTTCCACTGCAACTAAATACCACTTACAGAGGAAATAAAGGATCAAAAATTACAGTCTAGAAAATCAGATGGAAACGGTTTTTGTATTTTTGGTACTAGGGCTACTTACTTTTCCTACACTGGCAACTTCACAATTTAAGGAGAGTCTTCTGTCCTTTTTCTTGGACTTTGTTAGCATAATAAAAAGTTTTACCTTCCAATGTAAATCATAATTACATAGGCTAGTAATACCTGAAGTCAATAGTATCTCTTGTACTTTGGAGTTTTCAAACATCTCCATTAGCTAGTTGAGTGATGAAGGTCACATGCCACAAATACCACCTACCTCCTTCGTAGTATATTTGCTTACCTTTTCTGAGCAAATACGTAAATATTTATTGAAATGGCAAGAACTGTAGAGGTGACCACTAACAACACAGAAGATGTTTTAAGCTGATGGCACCCTCAAAACCAAGCTATGTATAGGGTTGGGATGCTCTGTAACTGTGGAAGGAACAAACACCTTCAAGAGGTATCCTTTAGTCAAATTCTAGTTATGAGAATATGTTATTGTAACATCTTCATTGAAGGAGTGAGAATGCTGCAGGCAGAGAAGTTTCCCTGCCACAGAGAATAGAATAAAGACTTCCATATGTAAACAGTAAAGTTGTTATGGTCTTTTATTTGCAAGGATCAGAGGGGTGGGTCTTTATTAGTCTTATTCAAAGATCATTCAGGTTGATGGAAAGATTTCCCCAAGCTTCAGTGGCTTTTGTATAAAAGGAAGAGACACATGCCTAATGCCAATAATGATCAATTAAACAGTGCACTGTTTTGAGTGGGGAATGTGTAATATATAACAGAATTAATTTGCTAATCAATTAATTTACAGGAGATGGATTTTTGTATATTATATGATTTTTCTGGTAAGCAGAAACCACAGCGTACATTAGAGTATTTCCCATCTGACTTACTTTATTTACTCATATCTTAACAAACATAACAAACTGAAACATGGAGATATTTATTTTCTGTTCTGTAATAAAAAAGATATGTTACTTTGATGCCCAGAAAATACATTAAACATTCATTTATTTGTGAGAGTTTCATTATATTACTACATTTGGCTTGGCTTGGTGCATAGGAAGTGTATAGTTTAACATGCTGATTTTATTACCAATTTTTAAAACGCATGGAGCTTTACTCTCTGACAGATAAGAGATACAGGTCTGAGCTTCCTGTGTGAATGGAACCTGTGTTCCATTGCTGAGTATGGACAAGATTGGAATTTAAGCAACATGCCTTATCTTTCTAAGAGGTTAATTTCAATGAGAGGTATTTGTTTAATTAGAATCAAACATAATCTTACAATCACATAATAAGTACAAAAAAGGAGTATTTTTTTAATATGTGCAATAGCTTGCTAATCTCTTACTATTTCTAATTCCTTTTGCACTTCATCTTATAGCCACAGCTGAATGGTGCTTTTTTAAAAAAATATCTAAGCTAAACTTTTCAGACATCATTAGCAAGTCTGGGTACCTATTCAGAGTTATCCCACTGGGACCCAAAAGCGAGTATTTGGCACTTTCTGACAGTCTGATTCCCTCAAGGTAGTTAATATTGAGGTGAAATTACTAACCCTTACCAAACTTTTTCCATCCAAAGGTACCATATATTCATCCCAATGAACTCTCACATCTACGTTGTTCCACATCCTCAGTCACTCTGGTTATCCAGTCAAGGAGCAATAGTTAAGATCTGCCTAAACATTTAGAAAAGTTTTAATTTTCACTAGGCAGCTGAGCACTTGTACACACTACTTATTTATACAGACAACTACTACAACAGGCTCACTTAATTTGCTCCACCCTATGTCTAATCAACATAATAGCTTGTTATTTGTCGTAAACTATAAACCAAATATTTAAAAAATAAAACAAAATAACACTATTGGGTTTTACAAACACGTATATGACATAATAGCTTGTGGTAATGGTTTAGGTTGGAGTGGCTGGCTTGCCTGGGATTTTAAAGGCGCTCTCAGAACCAGTACTCGGAGACAAAGATGTGAACATTGACAATGTTACGATGAGACACCACTCCACCCATGACGTAGTTCATCTCCAGTTTCAGGATGGCATGGAAAGGGCCAACAATGGGCCTCACCTGTCGAACTACACCTGTTGAGATAGAAATAGGTCGCTGAGATTAATAGGGAATTAGGAAGGGCTTGGATGAGCTGCTCCACTTCAGCAACAGAAAAACTCCCCTTCATTTTCAGTATTGCTGATGGAAAGCTTTTTTATCTATTGAATCTCTAAATGGCTTGCAAGAAAGTTCATACAATAAGAATAAAATAAAACATTTAAATCAAAATATCTTGCAGAAAATCTGGAACAAGCACTAAAATGTTGCTAATAGCAGAAAAGCTATACATTCTGAAATAAGATTTTTTTTTTAACCTTTTATTTAGAAAAATAAACTCTTTAAGAAACCCACAGCACTGCTTTTTACACAGGACATAAGGAACTTTTCCCTAGGTAAGCCAGCACACACATTGCCCTGAGGAGTACATAAGCATGCACACCTGGGAATGCCATGCAATTCCTGGTACTGTGTTGAACGCCACTTTTCATTTGGAACAGTAGAAATTATTTGTAATCGAAATGGTGATGCAGCAATGTAATCAACACTTTCCTTATAAATATATAAATAAGTATCTTATAAAAATATATTATAGCAGTAATTTGTAAATCGATAGTGTCTTGCATCATGGATGGATAACCCCACTGGAAGCAACTGGAATAAAAGCGGGCAAGTTAGATGAGGAAAGGCGGACCATCACACTGTCTGTCCCTGTGTCATTCTTCACATGGATGGCGGCCGTTCCCTCCCCAACACTAGGGCTTGATAATAGAAAGGAAGTGGTAAAGGAGAAGTGAGCTGTGTCTCTTAGAGCTCTGATTCTTTGGTTTGTTTTACGCAGAGGAACCTCAGTGCTGGGACACAGTAGGTTGGGGCCTGCTGGAGGCTGACTGGTGAGATCCTCAGGGGGGTTGCAGTGCAGGGCTTCTCCAGCCAGGGCATGTTCCACCACCCCAGCCAGGCAGCTTGGCAGGCCAGGGGGCAGTTGGGTTCAACCAAAGACCCAGATCACTGGGCAAGTTAACAGTGATGACACAGGGATAAAGTCAAACTAGGAAGGCAACGTATGGGTCAGGTGCAGAACAAGAGGGCCCACAGCTGTGATGGAGCTGGAGACCAGCTCTCTTCCAGCAAAGATCAGGCAGGGACTGAAGCTGAAATAGGTCTCCAGGGGTCAGGACCCTGGGGAGGCCCATCTGGGCCATAAGGCCTTATCAGTGCCTTGACACGATAGGGCTAAACAGAGTAGTGTTACAGCTTCAGACATAAATAAAAGAAAGTCAGCCGGAGCTTTGCCGTTGACTCCAAAGGCTCAGGATCAGACCGTAAACATGCTTTCACTTCACAGTTATTTCTTATGTCCAGTGTTATTAGTGAGCTACCAAATGTCTCACATCTGAAAGGATGTATCCAAAAGGTCCAAATCGCCTACACCTGAGGTCAGCCAGCAGGCACTGGGAGTCTGGCAGAAACTCCCTCCTCAGATCCCTCCTTCTGACTTAATCTGGCAAGGCGTTTCATTCAGAGGGAAATACTCTGTTTAAGAAAGGATTATTTACAACTTATTCCTTCTGTATGCGGGGGGTTATGTTTCACAAGTAGGCAGCACACCAGCACCTTCCCAGAGTCCCAGCCGAACCCCTGCAGCAGTCCCCTACAAGCACGCTGGCTTGAGATCTGATGGGAGAGATAAACGTTTGCTTATGCAGGCTGTCAGCACCTTTTTCTAAGGCAGTGATGACATTACAGTTTTGTCCTGCTTAAATACCAGCTAATATCTTCAGCATGTAGTAAAATTGCAAACTTTTGACCACATTCACTTTGCTTGCCATATTTGATGAATACACTTTTTAAGCATCCTTCCCCCTACAATTTATATGCACATGCATACATACATATATATAGTTATATATTTTTGTTTGTTTGTTTTCTTGGCTACTCTCCTGCACCTTATAAAAATGACTGGACTTGGCGATGGCATATTGAAAAAGAAATGCCTTGCTAAAATTACCCTCCCTTTAGGATAGCATTTAAAGCATTTTGCTAACGACACATCACATTGTTGCAGGCAATGCTTTAACTGACAACCACAGAAACACACAGCATTGGAATCACTCTGTATTGGCAAGCTGTTTAACCCACCCTGTTAGTGGCTCCTGCAGTGAGCCTCAGATGGCAAAGGTTCCTGTTTTCATTTAGCAATCTCTTTACAGTGTTCTATGCTTTGTTGCTCTGCTCTGGTAGAGTCCACTCTAGTCTAGAAGTGGGATTACAAATTGTGGTTTTTTTCTGATGTGATGCAATTTCCCTCAATACGGTTTATGCCACTGTATGGCATCTACCCATACGTTATTGATGTATCATTCAAAGCAATTAGTAACTTTGTCGTTCTTGTTTGGATGCCTTCAGCTAATAGGCAGAAAAACTGGAACACTTATTTTCCAGGTGGAACGGGAAAATGTGGCAGTACTTTTCCACAGAGTTCTTTTGCTGCAGTTTTAAAATCAAGTCTAATAATGGTCAGAGAAGCTGCACATGTTAAGACAGCTATATTGAAGCAAGAAATTGAAGGAATGTACAAACACAATACTCTCACAATATTTATTTATGCAGTTTGTTTTGCCAATGTCCTAGATGGTCCTGAAATGACCACCAGTGCAAAAAAACTATTTCCCTTCCTCTCCTATTAAATAAAGAGCTTGTTGCAGCCAGACGGGTTCACACTATAGCATGTGTATAATGATTCAGTCATTCTAAATGGGAAGAATTAAAAAAAAAAAAAAAAAAAAAAAAAAGAGCAGGAAAAAAACCTTGAAATGTTCTGCTGAACAAAAGCATATGACACGTTTTCAGCTCTTGTCAGATTTATTCACTGAGAGCTTTCCATTTTTTTGGTGAAAAGTGCTAAAATGGAAAGCCCGAGGATTTTTCTCCACCAAACTCAAGGACAAATGTGGTGGAAACCATGCAACAGCAAAGCTGCTCAGACCCTGAAATCAGGATACACATTTATCCAATTCCCAGTGATCCCGTTGCCGTCGTCCTAGGACTTGTCTCAGAAACGCTGTTAAAGGCTACCTGCTATAATGTGTCACTGCCTTCCGATGCTATGTCCAGTTCTCTAATGTCCTGTGCCTTTTGTGGCAGGTACGAGGGAGGCACAGCTATTCTATACCTAAAGAAGGCCACCAGTGCCCCATGCCTACTCTCACAAACACATAGCTAAAGAAAAAGCTTGAGACTCGGGCCTGGTACATGTAATTCATATACATGGTTCAATGAATCAGTCACTATCCCAAGAGTAATTAGCACAAGACACATTTGGGGATGCCATGTGCAATAATTCGGGATGTTTTTAAGTGACATGGGTTTATCAGTTACTGCAACATTTGCATAAATATATTGTTCCACTATGCCTTTTGGCAGACTAATGTTGGGTCCAGATTTGTGGTCTGGCATCCTTCAGCACTTATAGCTGAATATTAAGTATAAAACCATACTTTATAGTAATAAGAAGGTTACAGTTTTTAAATGCACTGAAAAGTCAGGAAATGTAGAAATTAAGCAGCTGCTTTTTAATCTCTTTTTTACCAGTCTAAATCCAAAGTAGCTGGATGGAGCCACTCCGATATGACATGGGGATAAATGAAGCCAGGGACTTGGTCTTGGATCACTGCAGCAGTACACACTGTCCTGTGCATTGCTCTTCAGAGAATGCCAGAAAACAATGGTGTTGCTCATTAAGTGACCAGAAAACAGAGTGCTCTCCAATGCTCCCATCCGCTGGTGCTCTCTGGGACCAAAGCTGCAGACTCTACAGGTGGTAAGTGGGATGACTTTATTTAAGCAAGTCCATCCAAATCCTTTTCTGAAAAAATTGGATTTTAGCTAGGTTAGCATTTTGCACACCACCAACAAAAAGCCAGGAGAATATTTGCCTCTATTAAAACAGGGTGAATCCCTGACAAAGGACATTTGCACTGCTGCGGAATCCCACGTGCCAGACAATCTCAAGCGTCTGTATTGTCTTGCCTACAGGCACATCTATGCAAGCACGTGCTGTTACCCTCCAGTCTGATGTGCTGCTGTTGCTGTTTGTACTCTTCAGGTCATAATCTGTGACACAAACACATACTCAACCTACAGAAAACCCTGCTTGTCACAGGCCAGGCAGACTACTTTCCATCAGCTCACCTTTGTTTGGTTTTGCTTTTTTTGTAAACTGAACAGAGATGTTATAGCAGATCTGAAATCTGCTTGGGTATCTTCATGGTTTGCTGACTTCTCCTTTTAGAAAACAATTATAAGTCTTCTTTTTCTTGCACACTTTGCCCTTATTGTAAACAGGATCTACACCAATCCTTTCCACCTGCTGATCTGCGTAAGCAAACAGCCATGGCTTGAGACGCAGTTAAGATTTTGGATGTCACAGTTATTTCTGCAGTGATTGTCATCTGACCATGGCTCATAACTTTTAAAGCTCTGTACCTCATACGCTGAGCTGCTCATGTGAAAACATTAACCTAAATAATATATAACACTTATTTTCAAATGAAAATAATCACAACAACTGGTATTTTAGAGCCACTCTCATTGGATTACTGGAGCTTTGCTTATCAAAGAAGATGGGATAAATAAGACAGCAAGGTTAATATTGTTAATCTTCCTAAGTCTTTCAGCAGAATTTCTATTATTGTAATCAGATGCCATAGGTATTCCTTGGCTTGTCTATACCTCTTTAAGATATCATTACATTTCTCCGCTGTGAAATATGTGAGACCCTCAGGCAATTCACCTCTGTGTCTGGTTTCTGCTTGTATTTTTGCATTATGCAGCTGATTTGCTAAGAAGCTCCATTTTGAACTACGGAGAAACACTGCTGTTTTGTTAGCACATTAACCCGTTCTGGATGATAAGTCCCCACATTATCATTCATTAACACTATGTCTCCAGAAACACAGACTTCTGATTCTGACTTCTGTGCTCAGCGCACTGCCCAGTATGCCAAAGGCATACTCTTGAAAATGCTTTAAAAAAAAAACATTAAAAAACCCCCCACTTTTCTTTTTTTTTTTTCCCCCACTACTAACCATAAAATCTGCAGCAATTACACTTGCAATGAACTGGGTCATTGTGTTCCTTACACCTCTTGCTGAACATGGCAGTTTCATTTTCTCTAGAGAAAGTTCTAACAGGGATTGCACAGTTTGCCAGAAAGCAGAACCAATGAAGCTTATTTTCACACTGCCATTAAAAATGGCTGGTTTGGGTTGGTCAAGACATGCATTATGTTATGTTTTCTGTTCCACAGCTGAAGGTCGCAAGATTTTCCACAGGGATTGATTCTGGAGTCTAGTCAAACGATTAAATCTGTATTATCATAAGAACATAGTTCAGGCATAAGTTGCATCCATTCCTTAAAAAGAGAGCCTCAGATAATGTAAATTAATAAGGACCCCCACAAAATCAGGCTGAGAAGTGTTGGTGGAGCAGCCAAGGAATCAGAGGCAACAGGGACTGCTGATTTCTGAGGAGCTGTATCTGATGATTGCTGGAAGAACTGGAGTAAACCTCCTCTTGCCTTACCTGCATATGCAGGCATATGCATTTGTGTATATATAAACAATCCAAACTACTGCCAAATCAAAAGTTGGTCTTCCAAATAACCCATGGGCTATGCTCAGGAAAATACAATAAACAGAGTTATCAAAAATGTGATCAATCCCCTCAATTGCATTTCAAGCTCGGTGTTAAGTAATGAGCAAAAGAGCTCTTTTCCTCTTACCACTTTCTCATCTTTCCCCCCATGCACTGGGTTAGAGCTATATTGCTTTGTTCTGGTCATTACACGCTAAAGGATAGTAACAAACCTACCTTGTGGTTTGTTTTTTTTTTTCCTTTGGAGTCCCAGCAAGCACACTGTCTCCTTTCTGTGACTCTTCTTAGGTGGCAAGTTAACAGAGAATTGTGGCTTTTTACTATCAGTTGAATCTAACAGTATTGCTCCTTTTTCATTAGTGCAAGAAATAACCCTTGACAGTATGGGCAGTTACTAATTTAGACAGTTTTCTGTGAACAAGGAATTTATTTTGGAAAATTTGCTGATTTATTTTTTTTATATTGTTTAATTGTATGATTGTGGTCAGCTAAAAACTGTCCACAAACTGACTAAACTTGAGATGAATGGTGCAGAGTTACTGGGAGATGATGAAGTGGTAAGAACAACAATCCACTTCTCCATATCATTTATCTATAGTAAATATATTAATCCAATCCTAAGTACAACAAATTTTTTTTTTATTCATTCTGAGATCTATTTAAAATGAAACACTCTGTAAAAACTATCTAAAACAGTAAGAATGGGTTATATATTTGAAATGCTAAAGGTAGACAAACAAGTCTGAGCACAGCTAATTGTTCACTTTTCCTTCAAACTATGCACACACTGCTATTAAATATTTTTCTTTCATGTGTGCATCCTGGTCATGCATTAATAAAATAAACTTTCACAAATCAGAAACTAATAGGACAACTGAGAATTAGTTTTCATTCACTTGACTGCAAGTGGAACTACTGACTATACATTAAAAAAATAATATTTTCCATTGGTTAGAATTAACAGCAACTTGCTATATGAAATGTGATTTGTAGAATAAGGTTGTGTAAGAATGTTAATGTCAGCTCTATTGTGAAATACAGTCATAGACAGCAAAGAGTCTAAGGACTGAGGAAATCTTAAGAATCTCCTAGGATCTTCTTGGTAACTCCCGCGTTTGATGATGTTTCTTTGCCCCTGATGTACAGCCTGTTCCACTGGCTGCCTAGCTCTGGGGTCCCCAGGCAACTCCGGACCAAGTACACACCAGCAAGGCAGGCAGGAGAGCAGGGTCAAGAAGCTGAGCAGGGTATAAGGCTTAACAGGTGAAAGGCAGGAATACATACTAGGGTTGGAAAATGCATAGCTTTTTCATGCACAATGTATGACGTTTTGGTAGCAATACACTCATTTCTAGTCCTTATGAGATAAATAAAATCTCGTATGAGATGCATAAGAGCCCAAGTGAATCAGTTTTCCCCCTAAATTTCCTATTTCTCAATCTGGAGTCTACAGATCTGACTGTCAGTGAAAACTGAAGTCCATGACAAAATGTGTCCCCTTTGAAAAAGACCACAGGGAGGCTTGTCAAGAGAACATGCTATTATACTGTGAGAGGTAGTGCTGTCTTTTTTCACATGGAACTTTTGGGATGAGATGCTAGTGACACCTACAAGAGAGAGATTTCAATGACATAAACCCCACCTAATAATTTTTCCTCTACCTGTTTTCCTTGTACTTTAAATGGATACTTTGAACATGAAATGATTCATTTGGAAAAATTCAAGTACCAGAGAATGTGATGAGAGCTTTGGAGCTGGAGCCTAACCCCAATTGAAAATCAGGTAATTTATTGGGCTTTATATTCACTTCCAAGTAATCTCAGCCTATGCTCTGAAGTCCTACATTTGGCTGCTCCTAGATCTCTGTTTCATCACAAAAAACCACTCTGGTCCCTTTTACAGGCTTATCAGAGATGAATAGTCTTAGCTACCATGACACAAAATTAACTACTCCTTTTTAAGCAGTAATCTTTAAATACTCTGCTAGTTCATGCCAGGCCATGGGTATGTATCAGTGTGTACAAAGGACAGACACAGGCTCTCCTCTAATGTTAGCAAACTTCTTAATCCTGTATGGATGTTGCAGTAATAAAGCCGAGAGGCGATCTCAGCCTCCGGCAACCTAAAGCCATTGCATGGCTGTTAAAAGAAAGCAGCCCAAAACACCAGCGCGCTAGTGGTAATGTGTGGTGAACAACTTTTTGTAGGGGAAAGGCATGTTTATGAGTTTCCCTTAAGCAAGGCAAGAAGACTGATCTCCTCATGATAATGCAAGATCCTGGACTATAATTTCAATTTTGCTTTTCTCCTCAAGGCCTCTTGCTTTATACTGCTGGCCAAGATTTTCAAAATTAAGAGTAAACATCTCAGATGCATCAGTGTTGCTTAAGAGCCTGGTCACAGTTTCAAAAGAGATGTTCAGGCAATTAGGAAGTTTAGGACTAAGGAAATGATCATTGTAGTGGCTATTTTAAAATGCAAAGTTGATAGGATCATTCCAGAAATGAGCAAGAGAAAAAAAAACCACAAAAATCTATCCATGAATAAATGCTTCCTTGGATGAAACCATAGACAATGAGTTGCAGATTAGACTTGAATAGCAGACTATCTCAGTCTACAACATGTAAATACATATCTAGAGTGTGAAGCCAGAACTATATAGCCAAAATGATTTTTGGCTCTGCAGACCTCAACTCAAAGTCATGTTAAGATTTGTAAGAAATAAGTTATTTCTTATTCAGTATTCATTACAAATATATGAAGTTCATCGATAAGGTTAAAAAATAATACACATCTTGGTCATAAATAGAAAACATATATTTTAGGCTATTTTATTTGATATGTTTTTCTGTAAAAAGCTTTGGAGCTCTGCATACATTAAAGTTTAATTAAATTCCTTTCCTAAAGGCTGCTCTTTATTCCAAAAGGTTATGCCACAGTAATGATTTTCAGTGCTTAAGTTGCTCTGCCAACATAGAGCTGACCGGTACCATGCCAGGGGAGAAGGGAAGTGAATCATCTGTTGGGTAATTGCTTACTGTATCCTAGCTTTGTTGGACAAAGCTAAGCCCACCACCAACAAGAGTGGTAGCACCTCTTGTAATAACGTATTTAAGAAGAGGGGAAAAACTGCTGAGTGAGGCGCAGAGTGAGAAAATATGAGGGGAACAACTCTGCAGACACCAAGGTCAGTGAAGAAAGAGGAGGAATAGATGTTCTGGCCACTGCAGCAGAGATTCCCCTGCAGCCTCTGGAGAAGACCATGGTGAGTCAGGCTGTCCCCCTGCAGCCCATGGAGGTTAACAGTGGAGCAGATATCCACCTGCAGTGCATGGAAGACCCCACACCACAACAGGTGGATGCCTGAAGGAGGCTGTGACTCCATGGGGAGCCCACGTTGAAGCAGGTCTGCTGGCAGGAGTTGGCAATCAACAGATGGAGTCTGTTCCTGAATGACTGCACAGTCCTGAAGGACTGTGGAAAGGACCCGTGCTGGAGCAGCTTGTGAAGAACTGCAGCCTGTGGGGAGGACTCATATCCTTCTCTTTAGCTAACTTTGTGGAAGCCTGTCTCCCATGGGAGGGACCTCATGCTGAAGCAGGAGAAGGATGTGAGGAGAAAGGAGCAGGAGAGACAACTTGCGATGAATTGACGATAATCCCCATTCACCATCCCCCTGCGCTCCTCAGGGGAGGAGGTAGAGAAAATAGGATGCGAAGTTGAGCCCAGGAAGAAGGGAGGGGTAGGGGAAAGTGCTTTAAGATTTGGTTTTATTTCTCTATGCTGATTTGATTGGTAATAAATTAAACTGATTTCTCTATGTGGAGTCTGTTTTGCCCATGTCGGTAATTGGTAAGTGATCTTACCCTGTCCTCATCTTGACCCACGAGCCATGTGTTGTATTTTTGTACCCCTGTCCAGCCAAGGAGGGGAAGTCATAAAGCAGCTTGGTGGGGCACCTGGTGTTCAGCAGAGTAAACCCACCACAGAATCTCTGAGGATGGAGACTAGTTTCCAGTGTTAAACCACCATTACAGCAAAGAAACGTTTTCTCATATGTTTAAAGGAATGGGAATGTCCTGTATTTCAATTTCTGCCCAATGACTCTTGTCTTTTCCACACCACTAAGAGTCTGTCTCTGTCATTTTTACTCCCATTACTTTGCTCAGATTCCCCCTAGGCCTCCTCTTCTCCAGGCTGAACAGTCCCAGCTCTCAGCCTCTCTTTATATGACAGATGCTCCAGTGCCTTAATCATCTTCATCACCCTCTTCTGCACTCTCTTCACTATGTCTATGTCTTTCTTGTACCAGGAAGCCTAGAACTGGACACAGTGCTCCAGTGGCAACCTCATCAGTGCTGCATAGAGGGGAAGGATGACCTTCTTCAGCCTGCTGGCAACACTCTGCCAAAAGCAGTTTAGTATTAACTTCATTAGCTCATGATCAACCTGCTGTCCACCAGGAACTCCACGTCTTTCTCTGCAGAGCTGCTTTCCAGACAGTAAAACCCCATGTATACTGGCACATATGATTATTGCTCTCCTGGGTCAGGGCTTTGCATTTCCCTTTGTTGAACTTCATGAGGTTCCTGTCCACCCATTAATCCAGCCTGTCGAGGTCCCTCTGAATAGCAGCACAACCCTCTGGTGTATCAGCCACTCATCACAGTTTTGTTTCCTCTTCATAACTGTTAAGGTGCACTCTGTCCCATCACCCAGGTCATTAATGAAGAAATTGGAACCAGTATTGATCCTTCACATACACCACCACTTACTGGCTGCTAGCTGTGCTGCTAATCACAACCCTTTGAGCCTGGCTGTTCAGCTGTTTTTCAATCTACCTCACTGTCCACTTACCTAGTGTATATTTCTTCAGATTGCCTATGATTAAGGTGTCGAAAGCCTTATTAAAGTCAAGATAAGTAATATGCACTCTTCTCTCAGCTACTAATCCACTCATTTCTTTGTAGAAGACTGTCAGGTTGATCAGACATGATTTCCCATTTATAAATTCTTGCTGACTACTCCCAGTCAGCTTCATGTCCCCAGTATGTTTGGAAATGCTTTTCAGGTGGATATGCTCCATCACCTTTGCAGGAATTGAGGTGAGGCTGAATAGCTGTAGTTCCCTCGATCTTCCTTCCTGGACTTCTTGACGGTTGGAGTGACATTTGCCTTTTTCCAGTCCACGGGGACTTCCAATCACCACAATCTTTCAATGATAATTGAAAGTGGCCTCACAGTGAGCCATTCCCTCAGCTCTTGTAGGGGCACCCCACAAGCTTCTATGAACTTGGGTATGTCAAGTTTGTTTAGATGTTCCCTAACCTGATCCTCCTCCATGGAGAATAAGTATTTCTTGCTCCAGACCTTCCTCCAAGTGCCCCCAGGACTGATATCAAGAAAGAATAACATAAAGAAGGCTTTGAATACTTAAGTTTCTCTGTGCCTTTTTTTTACCAGGTTTCCCGCACCATTCAGAAGCAGGCCCACATTTCTCCCAGTCTTCCTTTTGCTGTTGATGTACTTCTAGAAGGCCTTCCTGTTGCCCTTCACAGCAGAGGGCTGTGCCTCCATAGGTAGTCTCACAGGCATTATGTTCTTCCAGTCCTCTCTAAAGGCACAATCTAGCTGTCAAACTGCAGGCATTTCCCAGACCACCAATGTCTTCTGACTTCAAAAAGTTAATGCACAACTTAGATTCTTCCATCTCTCAAAAGCATAGTTCTTTTCATTTTCTCTTTTTTTTTTTAGGTTCCTGTTATGTGGTGTTCTATAGCTTCTGATATAATCTATGTTATTAATAAGTGGCTGCTCTTTGGAAAATGAAATATTTCTTGGTAATCATCACTGCAGGCATCAAATCATATACAGAAAAATAGCTCTGAAGATATCATTAATCCTTGAGCTGCCACACCTGACAAACAAATATGGTTAAAGGATTCAGAAAACTCATTAATCAAAATACAAGTGCTGAAATAGATTTCCTCCTGCTTTGAAGTGTATTGCCCTCATAACATTGTGAATTAGACCTTCATTCAAATTTGATAGCGAACACTTCACAAAATAATAGATTTGAGAATCAAGTTAAAGTTGGATGTTAACAAGGTTTCCATGCTGATGGAGAACTGCTTCACAGGAATGTAGCTGGCTATACATATCTTTGCTGAAGTATGTGGGAACAAGATTTTCAAAACCATGTATTTTTCAAACACGGACCTTCCAGATCTTCATTCATATTCTAAGCAAATGGCCTAATTTTCAACTGTTGAACAACCAAGTCCTTATAAAATGCCTTAGAAATCAAGTTTGGACACATAAAATCACACTTTTGTAAGCTACATGACATTCAGGGTAATTTTCACTGATGAAAATAGTAGTTTTGTTATATCCTCAACGCATTCCATTGGATTAACACCTGAAAGAAAAAACCCAAAAAACGTAGCTTGCTGCAAAAGCACTAATGCTGGCTACAGGAAAAGGGCTGGAGTGTTTGTTCAGAGATAGACAGGAGAAGAGAATTTCCCTTTTGAGCACACACAAAGCTCAAGATGGCTTAATTCAACCCCAGTGCTCCCTTTGGGGGAAGAGAAAGGTAACTGATTTAAGTACTGCAACATTGAGTATTGTACCAGTGGCATAAATGGGACCAGTGACTCAGGCCAGCTGCTGTGGTGCTCGCCCCAGGAATGGGCAAAAATGCCTGTGCCCCTAGAGCAATTCAATAACCACTATCCAACAGTGCAGCTCAGAGCAGTGCCATATCCTATGCTGAGAGGTGTAAAAAGGGATCAGACGTAGGGTAAGAGAAAAAAAGAGGAGGGCCTGCACCTGCGACCATAAGCAACAGCTCAGATGTCTTCCACGGTCACAGTATCTGTTCATCACAGTAATCATTTATAGACCACGTAAAGACAAAACTCTCATTTTAAGACTGGCAAATCAACTAAGTCTAAAACTGTCCAGCCCTTGAAGTTTTCATATAGGGTACAAGTCTCAGTTTCAGTTTAGCTAAAACTGTTTGAATCTGCTTCTCTTTTTGCCTTCCATTTCACCTCTGAAGTAAAAAAGAAAAACTACAACACAGAGTTACATTTCAACATAAAAAAGGACCTGTCTGATTAGCCTTATTCCACAGATCAAAAATTTGGGATTCAATTTATTATAAATGCTAACCTTCAACAGCTCAACAAAGTTTAATTTCATTAACACTTGGACTTCTGTAGAAAGCTTTGATTGCTGAAATGCATCAAATAAAGAGGCAATAAAGAGGCCTCATGGTATTAATACATTTTTTGGCCAGAAACAAATGGTAAATATTTTCAAAGCTATTATCTGTCATGTTGGATCATATGGAGCCTTGGTATTATTAAAGAATTAAAAACAACCTTTGATTTTACTGAGGTTTGGCTAGTTTACAAATACTATGATCTTTATTAAGGATACCAAATAACTTCAGAGAGATGTGCTCTTATCTTGGTTTGGCAAATGTGAAGTGTTTTTAGATCTCTGGTTTGCCTTCCAGCCAAACCTCGCATGGGTTTTAATGTTAACAATGCTGCGAAATCACTCATGCCTAAACTGCAGTAACTGTACTTGAAACAGCCTCATTCAGAAATAGTTTCCAACATATATTTTTTAATCCTTCCTGTTCCACCTTTGAGAATGTGACATGATTTAGGTAGCATAAGACTCTCACATATTACAAAAACAGGTGGAAAAACTTTGGAGGCCGAATGTCCAAAATGTGCAAAATGACATATATCAGCCTCCTAATATTTTATTCCCACTATTTTATTTACAGAGGGTTTAGTGTCCGTCACATGATATCATCACATACATGCAATCTCTCAATTTAAGGAGAGTGGTTTAGTTTACCCTACCTGTCCCACAACCACATTATTAGTTTCAGCCAAGCTTTGATACAGTAGCATATCCATGACACCTGGGCAATTAATTATTGTGACCTTAAGCATTTCTTGGCAAAGAGCCACATTATGGCACACGGCATGATATAGCTCTGTGATTCAATTTACCATGGAAGAAAAAGTACCTAATCCTGGGGATTTGACATGAAAGCCCTTAAAATGCTGCTCAGTCATCACCTGCAGGCAACAGCTCTGCTGGTATTGTTAGCAGATCTTCTGAGGAGGGAAGCTTTATGACTTTTAATGTGTCCCTGCCCAAATTCTCAAAACAAGGCTGAAATAAGGGGTCACTTCACCACATTTGACCCCTTTAAAAACAGAAGTTAAGGTGGTTGTTTTTCAAGTGAGCCATGCATCTGTGCATCACACTGGAAAAGATTTCTGTTTCCAGTTTTATAGGGTGTGCAGCAATGAGAAGGCTGCTACCAACACATAAACTCAGGAGCAGCAGCAGAACCAGCTGAATGAGGCGCACAAAATATTTCACATTTGGAGATCCTCAGAAAAGGTCTCTGACTACTCTAAACTAGCACAAAGCACCTCAGTGGACTGAATTCAGACAGACATCTTTCAGAGGAATTGTTCTCAGAGGAATACGTTTCTCGGTGTACTGCGTTCCAAATCTGCCATTATTTGCTCATTAATGTAATATCTAAGCCCACAGTTTAAAATTAGTACCAGAAAATGCATGTTATACAATCTGAACCAAAGAACTTCGACGGTCACCTTAGCTGCTCCCTGACTCATTCCATTTCTTTCCCAAATTCAGGTTTTACACTTCACGCCACAGTTCACAAAACTTCAGCAGAGTTGCAGTGTGATTTATTTGTCTGCTGGCTTTATCGAAACTGTAACTCAAGGTGGTCTGTATGAATGTTTTAGTAATATGTTACACCTCCCTACCTGAGGGGTGAGACGAACATTGATCAAGGAGGAGCGTTTGATTAACCAGATGCTTACAATGCGCTAGAGTGAAATTTGGCATTGGAAAGGTTGTTCCACTCAAGCACGAGACTCATTCTCACCAGAAAAGCACCTTCAGCATTTCTCATAAACAAAATGAAAATTCACCTCCTGCTCAAGTTGCTTGTTTGCCTCCAGAAGAGCTCTCCAGCCTGACTTTTCTTTTTCTGGAGGGGAGGGAGGGTGTTGAGAGATTTGACTACTGAACAGCGCAGGCATCAGCATCCCAAAAGGGCAGGTTCAGGCAATAAATCTATGATCCCGTTTAGCAAATGGCTTCTGGGCACCCTCGTCTCAAATGCGCAGCTACTAATTTTGACAGGGCAACCAGGCATAGAGAAAAACTCACAAAATATTCTTCGCTGAGGGGCTCCTCTTGTGAATGGGGCAAGCCCAGAGGAAACCAGAACAAAGATACTGAAAGGAACTGTGTCTTTTTTAACGTAAGGCTGCAAGAGCCTGTCAAAAAACCTGCTGAATTATGTCCCTGCTCTGTGTGGTCACTGTGAATGAACTGGGCAGCATTGGTTTTGTATTGCCAGACACCATTGTCGTTTCATGCTAATGACATTATAGTCATGACAAAAGGTGACTATTGTTGCTGACTTTCTAGTATGAGTGTCCCACAAGGGGAGATAATAACATATGTGCCAAAATCCTCACCCCTGTGAACAGCAGAGCTCTCCTGGATGCCTACACCTAGACTCCATTTCCCCACAGAAAAGCAACTGTAGGTGAATTGCTACTTTCAGCATTACAGCTGTGCCAGGAAGCCCAAATCAGTCCAAATCTCATTAAGCTAAACACAGTAACAAAGGCACAGTAAGAGCCAGCCAGCCTTTGGCCCAAAGATAAAGAGTCTAGAGCAACAGAGGATAAGGGAGAAGCAGAGAGGAATGTGAAGGTACTTGCCCAGCACTGCAGAGCCAGTCCAGGGATAAAGTTCAGAACTAAATCTTTTGCAATCCAGTGGCTCTGAATTTAATGTCAGACCATACAACCAGCCGTGTGGTGGACCCTGAAAAGACTCTGGCACACAGAAAATGGCCAAACTTCTTATGAGATGCAGAACTACTACCCCTGTGCTAAGGACAGATTTCCTCAAAAGTCAAATAAACCTCCAGTCTCCTTCTCCTGCCCCCAACCAATATAGGATCCAACAATCACACTTTCTTACGGTACCTGTTTTTATTTACCTTCTGATAATTTTTTAAAATTCTCTCCCCAGCCTCTGGAACACACTAAACAATCATGATACCATAGTGGACTCCTAATAAATCCAGTGTTGTGCTATCAGTAGTTGAGACACTTTCTGTAATGCTTCAAAGGTAACATCATGAAGACATGTGAAATTCATGTTAGAGATAGCAGTGAAATCCTTGCAAATAACAAGGGAGAGCAGTAGTACATATCTGTAAAATTAAAAGCAACCATTGATATAATTTTTTTCAAGCACCAGCTCAACACCCCCAAGAATCTCTATAGGTAAAAGTGAAATTTTCTAATTGTATTTGCTTTGGCTGTTTTTGCTAAGAATAGTACCGTTCTGTTTAATAGGCAAGAATATATGCCCATTAGTATCAAATGCAATATGAGAGATTTCAGCCTATCAAAACTACTTTATCTGCATTAAGAAATTTTAAAAGCTTCCTGGAGTTTACCATGCTACAATGTGGTATTATGGTCGCCCAAGGAAATGAATGTATAGCTGAGGGGGAAAATGTTTTATAGTATCTGATAATACCTTAGGCATTGATAGGACATTTTTGTACAGGTTGAAAATGCATTCTTCATTTTTCACTGACAGTTGGTTAAAGGAGGAATGCAGTGAAAAGTCTATAAAAGCTTTTTAAAAAAACCCTGGATAGCTCTGCACTGTTTTTCTGCCACCCGTGCAGTTGTTAACAATATCTTTTGGATTCAGTGCAACCTTGGCCTGTAACCACACTAGACAACAGAAAGTCGACAGCACTTCTTAAACCAGGAAAGAACAGGGTTTTGCATCTCTTTTTAATACAATAGTGCAGAAAAATCGTAGGCAACTTTTTACTCAGTTCTTTTTCTTCAGCTTGCACTTGCACTGCAGTCTACGCACTACCACTCCAGCTGGCTGCCTTTTGTTCCTTCTCTTCCACTGGAAGATAACTTTCTGTGGGGCAGCACAGCTAGTTTTGGAGTCTGTTCTTATTTCTTTTGGTTCCTCTGTGTCTGATAGTGCTGATCACTGATTCCCATTTGATATATTTTCTTTCCTTGATTTTGCGATACTGCCCTTGTCTCTTTCTTCTCCTACCTTTGTGGCTGCTTCCCCTACATCTCCTTTGGGAGACTGTGTTCTTTCTTTTTATAACATTCCCTGGGCCAGCTCTGTTTCTAGTGTCTTCTTTTTCCTTCCTCACAGCCTGCTCCCACACACTCTCATCTCCTCCTATGACCTCAGCTGCTATTTTGGCCTAATCAGCCACTCTCCATTCAATCTTACATATTTCTCAGCTTCAGTAATATCTGCTACTTGATGTCTCAGTGTCTGCTTAAAGGTATAATGGCTAAAGCCAATGACGTGACTCTCTTCAGTCCACAATTCTCTGCCAGTGTTGAACTCCTCACTTTCCGTCTGTAATGCTATCTCTAACAGCTCCTCACACTCTCTAAATGTTTAACAAAAGAAATCTGTACCTTGTAGGTATTTTTTTAGTGTTACACTTTTGAGAGCATCTTGTTCCTTTGTATTCACACAAATACAGGTTAGATACAGGTCTTTCTTAAGGCATCATCTTGCTTCTTGTGACAATCTAACCAAAACCAGTTTTACTAATGAAGGCCTTCCTGCAAGAGTATCTTCATTGATCCGTCCTTTCTCCCTTTCCCAGTGCCCCCTCCTTTTTTTGTATCTCTTCAAAAAAGATTAAAAAATAGACTACACAGATTAAAGAGGCAAATGTCCATCAGTGGTCATCAAGCATGATGGTCCAGGTGTGCTTCCCCAGAAGTATATAAACTTATAATTGCAGCAAGATAGAACATTATATTTGGAGAATGATTCCTGTACACCTGTCTGTTACTGGCCCATATGTTGGACACTGTTTACGGGGCTAGCTGCTCTGCTAAAGGCGCCATGTTACATCCCCACAGTTCTCATGTTCCTATAACTTAATGGGATAACAAATAGGTTTTTTTGATAAACAATAAATCTTAGAATCATAGAATGGTTCAGGTTGGAAGGGACCTTAAAGATCATCTACTTCCAACCCCCCTGCCCTGCGGGACACCTTCCACTAGACCAGGTTGCTCCAAGCCCCATCCAATCTGGCCTTTAACACTTCCAGGGACAGGGCATCCACAGCGTTTTAATGTTGTCTATGACCTTTGTCTTTTTCCACCCTTACACAAGTGCTTCCCCTTTCTTTACAAGGACTCACTTTACGAATTCCTGTGGGCTAGGATCCCATCTTATTTATTTGTCTTGAAAACTTCCCAGCACTTTTATGGGAACACCTAACATGATAATAATTAATAACAAGAAAAATGATACTGTGATGAGAGCAGCAAATTGCTACTGGCAGAATTATTTGCAATCCTAATTTCACACATACAACATGCTGTCCTGAGCCTCTTCCCTCTAGGTAATATCAGCTGGGGTTTTGTTTTGTTGTTTTTCCTCTTCCAATTCTGCTGCAGGCAGTTTACTTTGCAGCTTCCATCCATTAAACTCAAAGTACTTTAGCATAGAGGAATTAATTAAGACTCTTAGATACAAGAATTAATTAAGACAGTAGTAGGCATGTTTTTTCATCTCCATGTTGCACATGGGGGAACTGAGGTGAAGAAAGAGCTGCCCAATTCCTTTGCAGAGCTGGAAATATACTTAGGCATATATCATATCCTCTCAATTTGGTGTATAGGAATGTCCTTTCTCTCTTAATGTTGTGAGGCAGATATCCAGTTTACCAACTAAAATACCATTGAAACGCAGTGCTATCATTCAAAATGGAAACGCTTCCCTCAGGCAAATAACTTGGCCAGTCAAATTTCTAAACACATCCTTCTTTCTTATTTCAGACAGAAAGAAGTACACAGCATGAAAAGCAAACCACTGTAACTACTGTGGGATCTGATAACATTTATACTCTTCTAAAGAATCAACCCAATACCTGAAATCTGTTATCTTATCATCCTCCTTCAACAGACTCTCCCTCTTTCTCAGCATTCACATGTATACTTCTGTTTGATAAAGAAAGAAATATAAACCTAATGACTTATGATTTTTATCTACAGTTCATAAAACCTTTATACAGCTGACCTGTACTTTCATGCTTCTGAAATGCAACAGTGCCACCTTCAGATGATGCTAAAACTTACTTTTTCACAAACCATCAGTATGGAAGAAGCACAACAGCGATTTTTCTTTTCCAGACAAGCCCTGCTAGGAAACCCAAAAGCACATGCATAAACCTGAGCAGAACCTACATATTCACATACTGAAGCCCAGATATTCACTGGGAACAGCAGTCTTTTATTTTCATAAATAAACATTAATAAAGAGCAATCAAATACTACTTTTTAGTACCTGGTGTATGTATTCTCTAAGCATGAGAATCACAGCATATTCACCTACCACTGCTCTAGCAACTCACATTGGGGAGAACAGCACATCAGCTGGGATCTGCTGCTGTTCTGCAACCTTCACATAATTTGCCAACTACTCTTGGATATGCTGGGTCCCTGAGTGAGAGCTGTACACTGGAAATACGTATGCGTATATGTATATATACCAGAGACACTACACATTACATACTGGATACAGTCTGCATGATATCCCCCACAAGGGCCCTGCTCAGAAAGAAAACTTCCAGAAAGTACAACCCCAGGTTGTATTGCAGCCGCTACATCCCTGCTATATGAAGAGATGCAGGTCAGCACATAACCCATATATACTGGCATATCTCCTTCCACGTCTCCTCTCTGCCGAGTTGAGACTATGAGTCACATCTATATGTTATATTATGAAGTTTCTTCTAAACCACAGCATTTGACAGGTCCCTTTTACTCTCAACAGAGGTATTTATTTAAAACTGAGCCTGTCATTACATATTAAAAGAGGTAACAGTTTTAGTATATTCTGTCCTGCTTTAAAAATTTATTATCCAAAAATTGGTGTAATTTGTCATTTAAACTTGTTGTTTAAACAAGACAGAACAGTTAATTAAATTTACAGTCTCTATGCTGACATATTACGTATTTTATATTTGGGTTGACTGTAATGGGCAAACTTCATTATTTTAAAGCTAAGCCATTTGCATTTGTAATTAGACACAGTTCTGAAAAAAGTTGAAGTACTTCTCAAATTAAAGTTTAAGCCTCAGGTATTTTGACTAAAAATTATTTTTGATATTAGTTCAAATTACACATGTTGGACTGGAGAATATTAAATCAATACAGGCTTGAAAACCAAGGTGGGAATGAATTACTTGAGTTAATTTCTCTGACCTTGTTCTACAATATTACTGAGAGAAGAAAATGAATAGAAAACACTCTACTCACCCACTGTCATACCATCCATGTAACGCTTGATGATATCAAAGGAATCTCTTAAATTTCCTTCTGTTATGTCAAATATGATATCTGCCTGGTTGGCTGGATACGTAGGTGTGATGGCACGAAGAAAAATAATCTCTGAAAACAAAGAGTATGACAGAATTTACTGAGAAGTATTTGAAAACATCACTGAAGAACCTGACAGAAGTTGATCCAAAATTACTTGTCCTCAAAGCCTACCCCCAGTTCATCCTTTAAAATGGAAAGAAAGAACATCTAGGGGAAGGGAGGATTTAGATTTATTTTCTCCTCCTGCACCATCCAAGAAGCCCTGAAGCTAAACACTATGAGAGTTCAGGAAGCCCAGTCTTAGAAACCAGATGGACTTCCAGCAGGCTCACACCTAGAGGATCACACCGAGATCCTGAGGATGCCCATCACAGGGTGGGCAGTGGAAGGGCACCAAGCAGGTAATTAAACCCCTGAACTCTGATTTCCTTAGGCAGATACACAAATTATTGCCATTACAAACAGCAGAGTCCTTTTGAGTACAGGAGAGAGGGTGTTAGGTTAAAAAAAAAGAAGAAAAATAGTGAGAATATTTTTCAAGCCTCTTGTGAGGGAGGTAAGTACTATTATTCTCAATATTACCCTTGCTCTGTGGATGATGAAACTAAACCATGGGGCTGTAAGTATTCACCCACAGCCATGCACTGAATTAGAGTTTAGGAAAGTCTTCTGGACTTCAGTAGTACTCTTAGATTACTAGGTCTCATCTCTCTTTATTAAATCATGAGGATGGACTAATGAGGGAACGGTTGGGGAAACATCCTGGGCCAAATCCTTAGCTCTGCTGCCAGTACACCTGGTGAAGCTGAAGGGGTGTGTATGGCAGCAGAAGTGGCCATGGGGCATTCCTCTGTTCCCTGTGAAGTAGGGCCAGCCAAGGCCTGAAACAGGCCTGACGCAATCTCCAGCAGCTCTACGTGTTTAAGTTACTGGTGGTTAAACTGTTCCTATATGAACAAGACTTGGGATGTCTCTTGCCCTACTTGTATGGCCTGGTGCAGAAGTGAAAAATCAGCTCTGGCTTTCATTTAGGACAACTTTCTGAGGTGGCAAGGCTGAGACTCTAGGTACCTCAGAACCTAGGATTTAAGATCTTTAAAAACTCCTCCAAAATAATTTTCCTTTCCTCTGTCCCCTTCTTCTCCCTCTGTGTCTGTGCCACACAGTAAGTCGCGGAGTAGCAACTTATTCTCCTTCAGAGAAGCAGAGCTGAAGGCAGTAATCCCACCTCTGGACATGCAGAAAATCCCCAGTGCAGCTTCCAGAAAACTCATACAAATGCCAAGAAGCAAAAATTGTCTCTTGATCAGTAAGTTTATACATGAACTAAGCAAAGTGAGTGCAATCCTTATGAAACTGCAGGATTAGAAACTGGCAGGTACTGCAGAGGCTGAAGGAAATAAAGAAACACATGAGTGCCCATGCGAGTGCAGCATCTGCGGCTGGTAAACTCACTTTGGATGATGGGGCAGCCACACACTTGGATGCTTATTGAAAATCTTAGCTTAAAAGCTTCCTGGCCAGTCCTTGGAATGTCCCTTCCTTTATTCTACATTTTAAAAAACAGTACTACTTTTTTCATAGGTCAAAAATAGACAAATCACACTACTAGATACTCAATATAATGTATTTTGTGATTAATGTCTGCATGTAGATAAAGGCCCTATTTTTGGAATGAGCCATCCCTCACTAGCAAAGATGAGAGAAATGTAACAAGCACCTACTTCCTATGGCAAAATCTGCAAAAAGGGAAAGAAATAAGTCATGTGGCACATGGCTATTATGTGAGTAAATGTGGTAAAAGGGAATTCAGACTCAGTATTTCCTTAGACTGGGAAGCTGTATGAGTTAGAGCTCAGAATGACTTTCTTTGCCCCATAAAACTAAAACTCCTGGATATAGAAGGTTTTAATTAAATCAACACTACACTATAATTTGGAACTGTACAAACATTTTACTGTACTGGTAGCTAATCTGGCTTCAGGCACAGATAGCCAGTGGAGGTTTTATATGTTGTAGTCTATTAAACGGAACAAGGAACAAACCATTTACCTTCAGGTCTTGTAAATTCTCTGAACGTGGGCAGTGAAATGACAGTGTGGGAGATTGTGTGGACTGGATCCAATACACAGCTGACATCATTTGGTCGACAAGACTTAATGCAACGGATCGTATCTGTCTTTTCAAGTCTGACACTAAGAGAAATCAGAGAGAGATACATATATATATATATATATATCTCCTGAAAATTAATTACTTTGTGTTTTCCAACCTGGGGAGTTAGAAACGGTAATTGATGTAAGTGTTTATTCTTCACCTCAAAAACTTAGATAAAGACAGATCATCAGCACTGCTGATGGTCTTTTCAGGTCCACTGAAAAATTTGGCTTGGCTAAAAGCTGAGTCAAAACCCCCTCAAACACGGTTCTTCAAACCAGGCATGTAAAAAAAAGAATTGTAGTACATAAGATGACACAAAGAGCCACTTTCCAAGTGCAAATAGGACTCTAAAGGACTGTTTGGCCCAGATCCTCATCTGCAGTGCACTGGCTCTGAGCAATGGGCTCACCAATTTCAGTGGAGCTATACTTAATTGCACAAGCCTTTTTGTACTCCGTGTGATATCAGTCATATAAAGCAGAAACAACTGTTTCCATTCTGGAAATCTGGCAAGAAATATCTTGAAGGGACAACTTACTTTCACGATATTCAGTGCAGCAAGTGCCAGAAATGCCTCTCAAGTCTTTTTTTCACAGCCCCCCTTTCTATCTAAACTGAGAAAACAGAGAGGAATGGAAACTGGGGGAGGAAAAAAGCTAACTACATTATTTAAAACCTCAAAGATTGAATTCTGAGTTTGGGGAAATGGTAAGGGTCATTTCATATTCCATCTCAACCAGCGGCTTATTCGTCCTTGAAAGTCTATTAAAAGTTAAACGACTTCTTCTCACCCTTGTCCACTAGAGTGAATTTAAAGTCACTTACAGTTCAAGAACTTCACACAATACCCAGTTTGTGTTCATAAGAGATGAAAGGGCTGTGCTGGGACTTACACTGTGACTAAGCCTCACAAATGATCTCAACTTTGACCTACCCATTTCTTCATATTTCTAAGTGGAAAAAAGAAAAGACTGCAGTGTCGGGGGGGGGGGGGGGGGGGGGGGGGGGAATGGGATTAAAAGATTAAAAGGAAGAAAAATTCAGTGAGTAAATGGGAAACAAAAATGGCAAAAATGGAAGCTTTACTTTGTCAGATACTTCTAGAAACAATTGGTTCTTGCTCTTTTCAAAATGTGTTATCCACATCCACACCTACAAAGCCATCCTTTTTCAGATGTTCAAAGGGACTTTATGACTCTACTAATAATAAATACACCAGTAACTTCTTATTATATGCTACCCACATTCACTCATCAAAGAAGACAAAGCCAAACATGCTGATATTGTATGAAGCTAAAATAAAGATAAAAGAGAAAACATGAATCAACATTAAGGAAATCATGCTTCAACAGATGTGAACTGGCATAGTCCAGGGGAAGACAATGAAGCTGGGTTCATTTACACCAGCTGAGTCTGGCTTATTCCCACTCCGATGGCTAGGAGATACAGGCCAGGAGAGCCCTTTTACTTCACACCATTATCTGGGTACAAAATCTCATAATTTCCTAGACATCTCACAGTGAATAGGATAGGGCTTTCTGCTGGAACACCTTATGCTGATCATTTTAGAACAAATTAATTCTGGATATACAGACATAATAGTCTGACCTAGAATAACAGATAACATCCCTTTATAAACAGATAACATCCCTTCAACTGCCAAATTAAGAAAGGACTTCCAGGTAGCTGACCCTCATGTTTGTGCAACAAGGATCTGGTAAATTACATAGTCTAATTCCAGCATAAAATAGTCTGCTTCAAAATACATAACAAATATAACTGAGGCATAATATACATCTTTCGTGTTTGTTTCCCTCTCTTTTATTTTTTTCCTTATTGTGTACAGAGGAGATTAGTAGACATTTACATCTATACAGCCATACAAACACTGCACCTTTCCTTGGGACCCTGCTGAGCTGGGGTCACAACAATGAAGTTAGACTGGTTTTAGTTCTAATAACTTGTTTACAAATTCTGAAAAAGTTCTTTGAAATTTTTTTTCCTTTTCCTTATATAACACATAAATAGTAACAATAGCATCTACAAGTTTTAGGAAGACCAACAAACAGTAGCTCATTTTGGGACATTATTACTAATAAAGTACCGACACAATACATACAGTATCTTAGAATTTGTATGCAAATTGTGGTGGGAGTGTCTGAAGTGATCAGTATTGGTTTGCCTTTGTTCCTTCCTGGGAAGAAAAGGGAGCTTTACTCCCAACTTCAGCTGGAACAAAACTTGGCAAATACAAACATTTCTGAAATTCTCATCCAATAAAGCCATTCATTTGCTTAAGATGAAGTCCTAAGTAAGATTTACATTCATAATCCTCACTTCTGATTCACTGGAATAAAGGATTCTGACATGAATTAGGTACCCTACATAGAGAAATGGAGGATCACAACGATCACAAGTGATTTGTGTTAGTTCCTCACTAAAACTAGTTTCTAGATCCATCCAGCTTGTAACTATACATGTGACAGATAAAAACATAAATGTTTGTCAGGTCTATTTCTTTGCATCGTTTCACTCTCCTCTTACGTATCCCATGACCTTTTTTTTTTTCCATGTTCTGTCCATACTGATAAACTTGAGTTTGTGCTTTCATTTTGCCCTGCCTAAATATTCATTCTCTGATCTCCCTTCTTTTGATATCACTGCTAATTGCTTCAGCATATCCGAAGTGTGGTTGCTAACACTTTGTTCTCTCATTGCTTCAGTGGAACATCTTTAGACGTCTTCTGGAGAAACTTCTTTGACAACTAGCATCTATTTCAAATCCTGGTATTTGCTATTAATGATGTGCTCTGATCTCAAAATACTTCTTAATTTTACTCTTACACGTAATTTTTGCATTTGATCTTCGATTAATTGATGTTTTCCTTTTGGGCCATGTCCTCCTATAGTGAGGGCTGCAACTGAGAAAAGTTTCTTCCTAAGTGCTGAGATCTTCTTTATTCAACTCTTTCCTTCAAGTTTTCCTCCTCTAACAAAAATTACAGCTTTGGAGCTGGTACCTCCAGGCTTTTTTTCACTTGAAAGAGAAAAAAAGCTAGGAAACAGCTCAGTTGCTCTGATTATTTTGCAAATAATCCTTTCCTGAATATATTTTATTCTTTCTTCTTGGGTCATTCCTTTCCATACTCTCTGTTGGATTCAATTAGTAAGTTCTTTGGGTCAGGAGCCATGATTTCATTTTCATTTGTAAAGAACCATGCACATAAATGATGCTACATAATTACATACATGTTCTTAAAGTTCAAGCTACACTGCAGAATTAACACTTCTAACAGAGGAGAATCTAAGCTCCATGTTCTTGAATTACTTGTTGAACACAATTAATATGGTAGCAATTTATAATACTGAGGGCCAACTTCTCACGCTCCCTTCTTTTCCTGCCAAACAAATATTTATTAACGCTTTCAAAAATGAAGTTTATTTTTGAATCTTTATCCTACTTAATTATGGCCACATAATGAACTGGTAGCCAGAGGGCATTTATATACAACCATCTTCTGTGGCAGTAAGAAACCCCATTAGCTCAAGTAGCACAGGCTTGTGCTTTCAATATTTAAAGCTGGGACTCTATCCCCACTGGCAACTTCTGGCAGCTTTATAAGTATGTGTCAACAGACTTATTAAATATTGGCATTCCTCGTGAGACTTGAACTCCTGTCAGCCAGCTGGGATAAACTTTGCCTTAGGGAACATGTAATACTCTGGCAGAGTGCTGTGATTGTGCCCCAATCTAGTCCTTGGCTGATTAGCTTGAGAGCCCGCAGCTTACAGCTAACAGAGTAATTCCTTGTGTTCAGGGGACTAAGGATTGTGATATTGGTATCAGCAGGTTCACAGTTTCTAACCTTGCACCTTGTCTATGCTGTCTGTATTGACACAGCCAAGCATGGTTTTTTGGTGTGCATTCAGATAGATTATTCTTCATTCATCTATGGATGGATTATTATGCCTGTGTACCAGGCAGCAGAGATATCTGGCCCAGGATGGTCTAAAAGAACATTAATTTTTAGATCATACCTTTTCAATATTTATCAATACAAGGACTAAAGAGTAAAAGAAAAACCTTCTCCAGCTCACAAACCAGAAGAATTCCACAGAAATTCCAGTTGTATTGTCTACATTGTCCTTGATTGCATAAAAGCAAAAGAAGAAAGTCATAGAAGTAAATGAAGAAAAATTTGGATATTTGAATTGTGGTTGACTTTTCAGAGCTGCTATGCCCTAAGGGCCTTAGTTGTGCCCTTTTAATAGATTTTCAGAAAATGCACAGTATTTGCCCTGTAAGTGATTAAGCTCTTTAAAGATGTTTCATTTGAGATAGCTCAAATTAAGTACCTCCTTTGTTTTGAAAATTTAGACTTAAAGTCTTGCAGCTGTGGATCACCAAATGAGACCAACTCCATTACTGTGTGAAGTAAATGAATACCTTTCAGTCCTTGGTATATTCAGGTAATAAATTCTTGGACACCAATTTCTGCTTTTTATAATGATGCAGAGTACACATAAGGATCTCCCCAAATCGAGACATTCAGTAATAGGGGAAAGTGCAGAACTATAATGATGATGGCAAATAAAAAGCAAGTGCAGCATGCAAAGGATCAACTAAAACTTTATTGAAATTGGGGAGGAAAAAAGCTATTCTTAGAAGAGAAAAAGTAGCCAATGATGCCTGTGAGTTAAGGATCAAAGCTGTGCAGTGACAAAGATAAAAAGTTTGGCAATAAATGTGTTGACAGTTCCATGGCGGGAAAGTTGCATTTGAATTGTCAGAAGAAGGTCTCTGGGCTCTGTGATTTGCTGCTGCATGACCACAATGCCACTGTGGTTGTTCACTTTTTTTGTGGTGAAAAGACCCTCCTGGTTCCCGCTGATGATGGACAGCAGAATTTTATCCCCAGGGACAGCATTGGAAGGGCCCATGCGGAAAATGTCGGTGGGTACTTGAATGCTGGTAGGAAAAGAGAGGTGATAGTAGGCTATTCTCAGAGGCAGGCTCTGGCACTCCTTATTTTCATTACAAGGCAAGCGCTCACAGCGACTGCAAGAAAAGTGAGAACACAAGACAAGAGGAAGATTAGTGTACATTTAGCAAGCGTGATAGGAGAGCAAGGGCAGTGGGGTTGGGAAAAGATATGTTGTCTTGCATACTGTATCCACTCTTCAGCCTGGCACGTCAGTCATATTGCAAATGGATATTTAATAAGTATGAACTTGTCTGTAGCTGGTGCTTTTGGAGAAGTGTTCCCGTTTTCAGAAGTGCTGTCCTTTCTTTGCATGCACAGATGGATTGAGTCCGGTACCTCAGTTGTGGGTCAGAGTTTATTTGCATTTAGATCAGCTAAGCTCTTCCTAAGGAGGACTGAGTTTTACTCGTTTGTTTTTATTCCCCCCCAAGTTTTATTCTTTTGTTGATCAGGCAATTATTAAATAAAGGAAGAGAGTTAGTGAGTTGACTGTGTCCTACTTGGGAAGTCTGGGTGGATTTTAAGACTGAGCAAAGTACTCTGAAAAACAAAGATGTACAAGGAGCTGGTCTTTCTGAGAGAGAAGAGTCACTCTAGATACTGCACTATGTATGTTCATCATCTGACAGCATACAGAGGAATGTAAAGCTTATTTCCAATACTGCCTGTATGTTAAGGTTTATTTGCTTTGAACACAAACCTTCTTCCTTCTGATGTGGCACAGTAGTTCTCTGTGCTACCAGGAGAACCAACCTGAGTCAGACAAACCCCCTTCTAGGCAAGCACTGAACACAAGATCCAATGGCCTGATGTCTCCACCATGCGTCCTACACACTCAGTCCACTGTTACGCAGCCTTGAGACACAGGATTGATGCTGGTGAGGAAGTTGCCCTCTGCTGTTTTCTTCCTCTATCACTAGGCACTGTATTACAGAATCAAATCCAGAGAACTAGGAAGAGATCATTCATACAGGCTGAAAGTGAAGAGTGCCAGAAATAATGATCTGCATGGAGGGCAGCAAGCTCCTCCCTCTCTGTCACTGAGAGAAGTGAAGTTTATCCAGTAAAATACGGCACAGACAGGTATGAGCGTTAAAGTCACTGCTACTAAAGAATGCTGTAGTTTACCAGCACATTAATGAAGATCTGACATGTCACGATACCTGGTGGGTTTGAAAAGTATTATTTCAAAGATTGCATACAAGGAAAGCTGATATGAATTTCAGAATAAAGATATGCCCAAATCACCACATTCAAGTTGGTATCCAAACATCCTCTCAGACAGGTACATGGAAGTAGAGATAGACATGACAATCTCAGCTGGATGTTGACTTTGCAAAATTTATGAATGATAAGCTTGTGCATTTAGCTCCAAACTTGCCTCATACACAACTAGGAAACAACTAAATTACGTACAAGAGTCTTTCTACTCAAAAGCAATATTCAGTCCATGGGCTGAAGTTTTGGAACCTAAACTATTTAGTTGTGTCTTTGCTAAGAAATGTTCTAGCATGAAAGCACGGTTTGATTCTTAGTACCTTAGGGAAATTTAAGTGCCCATTTCATGTATTTTACTTTGACAAATAAAACTGAGCTCCTATCAGGAGCATCTGGTACCAAAAGAACTCTGGCTTATAAGCAAGCCCCACTTTGTAGCCAGTGCATGGTGATGATCTGAATTCCAGGAACTTCTCATTATATGGAAAATAAGCATTTTCAAAAAGAGTAGTTAAAAGCACCCTCAGTTCTTCAGTTAATGTATTCTATATTTTCTTTTAATACCACTTGCAAATGAAAGTACAAAGCAATTCTTGCTTAAATGCATTTTTAATTTTATTCATGTGCATAAAGAACATGCACAAGTTTTCACAGGATGGCCAGCTAACTAGGTGTGGATTCTCTTGGAATATTTTCAGCTATAGTGAGTTCTGCATTCTTTTCTGAAATGTCATCAATAACTCCGCTAAAGAGAATTACTTGGTTTTGCTGAAATCACGGGGCTACTTGGTTTTACTGAAATCCTGAAGCAAGTCAAGACAGTTAATTTCTTAGTTGGAAATTTTTTCTTCATGTAAATCTTTTTGGAAGCATGCATATACTCATGAGCACTTACATGTTCATAATGATGGCCTCATTTATTCTTTTATAAAAGTAAAATACATTTTATAATAATAGACAGAATTTTTAAAGACAGCAAAAAGTCAAAGCTCCTAGCTTCCTAAGATTTGAAAAAAGACATTCTGCTGATTCAGAAAGTTATTTGTGGAGACAGGTGTGCCTGCGGCTAGCAGCTAAAATTATTCAAAATTCATCATCTTTTATCTTATTCTTTGGTGGTACACACTTCACACTGCACACTTTACTATAGGTTTAGTTAATATGCACTAATTGTTCCATCAAATAACCACAAAGGAGAGATAGCAAATATTACTGCCTTCAAGAACCGGAGTTCATTTTGGGGTCATGCACCACAAAGGCAATCAGCAGTGAGCTTTTAAATCCCAGTGTACTCTCTAGACCTTATTTAAATGCTTCCCTTCAGTGGGCAGCAGAAAATCATACAGCGAAGGAATTCAACAATCTACTGATAGTGAGCGAGCAACCCAAGTCTGTGGGTGCTGCTCCAGCTTGGTGGCATCTCAGGAGGGATGAGATGGCCGTATGGCTACTGCATCCTGCCACCATGCCATATTGCTGTGGGAGGGAGCACTGGGTACCCGTTGCGAGAAGGGAAGTGCTGAGGAGGCAGCAAGATGCTACTGGAGAAACCTAACCCAGAGCCCTAGTGAAACATGCGCTGCTTTGCAGTGAGGCAGTTTTACAGACATCCTTGCAAACCTCTAAAATTAGGCCCACGGGCCAGAAAAATAAGCACGTCCTACTGCTAAATGCTTATTCCTGAATTTGTACTTGAGTATTTTAGTTCGCTTACTATTCTGTTCTCTTAGGTTTACTTATGTGGCTGAAATACTGATTTCAAATAATTACTTCTAGTTCGAATTTCATGCACCAAACCCTGGTTACTCATATAGGAAAAGAACACTACCAAAACTAGAACAATTCCATTTTAGATAACGAATACAAATTTTCCTAACCCATGCTAGAAAAGGCATTCTTGTCCATGGCGTCTGGGTGGAATGCCATGCACCCAGATTGAAGAAACAGGCTCTGGGGTTGTCAGGGCTGGCAGAACCTGGCACAGGACAAACTGGAGCTGACACCTCAGGGAAGATGGGGCTTCTCTCCTGTGGCCATATATGGGGCCAGGATCAAACAGGCTGTGGAGTTGGTACCTGCACATTTTAGACTGCTTTAAAGAGCCAGAAGCAGCTCAGGTCTGCTCAGGTCAGGAATGTTTGTTGCTAGAAAAGACAGACCTCTCTACTGATAGGAAGAATTAAATTGCAATGAATAAGACAGTCAAACATGAAGACAGATTGACACTGATGCTATGAAATCCTTATTCAAGAACTTGAAGAAAAAGTTAAACAAACAACTCTCAGAAATACTCCAGGTAGACCTGATTCTTTCAGCATACAGGGGTGGATTCAGATTATCCATCAAGGTCCTCATTTCCTACAGTTTATGAAAAAAGGCTAAATGCAATTTTACAAACTTCATAATTTCAGAAGTTTCAGAGGTTTTTGGAAAGGATGACAAAAGTGCAAAAGTAACCTCCTAACAAATTTCAGATCTTCACTGCAAAACACGACAGGGGAAAAAGAAAAAGAAAAAAAATCATCAAAATGTCTTAAACACACCCTTGGAAATGTGTGAATTGCTATGGCTGAAATTTGCCAAAACTTGAGCCCGAGTCAGGCACCTGGCATGTAAAATTTCAGCCATTGGTTATGTTTTGGCAAAATTGTCAGTCTTATAATGAGAAGCAACAGGTAAATTTAATAATAACAACACAGACATGTCTAGAATATAAAAATATTTCCCAGTCTGGCTCAATGCAGCACTGATTTCTGACATGCCGCCATAATTGCTTCTTTATCTTTTCTAGTATTTTTCTTGGCTTAAATATTACAAATGTTTGACTTCAGTGTCACATAAAAAGAATTTAATTGTTATGCAATTTGAAAACAAAGTGTTTGGCAAGACAGTACAGCAAGTTAAGTCCTATTGTGAGTAGCAACAGATCTTAATTATCCTTGGAAAAATCCCAAACCTATAGGCTGATCAAGTTTTTAAAATGCAGAATTTAAACAAAAGAGGTAAGACCTTCAGTAAAATTGTCACCATTAAGGATCGGACCATGCCAGCCACTTTGCTGGTTTTTGGGGAAGATTACACAGGGTGTTTGCTCCTGAAGCTCAGAGTATCTCTACAGCATCCTTAGTTTTCAGCCTGTAGCATAGGATGATCCTGAGATTACTGCCCCTGATGACAGTCACCACTGCAACAGCCATGCAAAAATCTCTCTTTCAAAGGTATTGGCTAAGGAAGCTTCTGGAACACTGAGGGCTGTTACCTGCACATAAGGGTTTTAAGGAAAAATAAAAATGAATGAACATGGATTTGCAGGACTGGGGCCTATTAAATTATAGCTGTTCCAAAGAAAGCATTGGAGAACGGGGTAAAAAAAAAATCGCATGAGGTGCCAACTTGATGAGAATGAAAAATGTGTTGTCTTTCTTATGATGTGCCAAGCTGGTGAAACTGGAATGTGTTTTGAATAAAAAGGAGAGGAAAATGGCATCTGTAATAGATACGAAGTTATGAGAAGCCAACTGTTCTGATTTTAGAGTCCTGGCACAAGGCTGGGTGAAAAAGTGATTTAATGTCATTATCATGAAAAAGCTGATGAAAATATGCTAGCTATCAGCTATGTTGGGCTACATATGCCAAAAATAAATTATTCAAGAATATGTACATTAGTTTGGATGTGAAAAAGCTGCTAAAGAGTTGTCTTATGAAACTGTTCTCCGATGGCCACAAGGTAACCCAGCATCTAATCCCTGATTCTGGCATACTGCTGTAATACTTCTATACTGGCTGAGAACACGTAACTCCCTATTGAACTAACTTGGACTTTTTGCAATAAATACAATGAACTCATATTCTCTGTTTTATGCAAACATATTTTCAACAATAAATATAGTAACTGTATGTAGTTGTTGAGAGGGGAAAACCCAATAAATCCAACAAGATAATAACTCAAGGAATTGAAATAATTAGAACTTCACTGAGCAGCTACAGGATTTGTGTCTGACTCATAGCCTAATTATAGCCCTAGCACATCAGAAGAATCTCTCCCTATGAGTCTGTTCAAGTTGGGCAGAGTAAGCCATTACAGGGCCCCAACAACTCAGACACAGAAAAACAATTCAGACATTTTACTGCATCCCCAAAAGATCCTTTACATCTCAAATATCCATTAATTTCAGCACACACATAAAAATATAGGTAAGAAAGAATATGAAACGGAATGTGTGTGTGTGATGTGTATTTTATAAACTGAACTCTGCAACTCAGAGATGTCCATAAGAGTAGAAATTGGCTAACTGTGCTTAGTGTCCCATTGCAAATGATTTTTTTGGATTTTAGGATACAATTGAACCTAAAATATTAAAATTAAAGAGGACATCTGCACCACAAGGCACTGCTTGTTTATTGGTGTGACAAATGCAATTTAAAATGTAATTATTTATTGACACTTCTCAGAATACAAGCATGTTTATAAATATCTGGTTTTACACCATGAACGCCCTGCACAGCATTCGGATCAAATTCATCTGCTGTGCCACTTAGATGAAATTTCACAGTTTAAGGTTTAAATGTGGACTACCTAATCCCCACAAAGTCCCTCTGATGAAGATCAGCATTAGCTTCATTCTATGGAGGAGGAACAGAGTACTCAATTTTATCTAAAAGACAGAGGGCATATGAAAAATGGCTGTGAAAAGCAATAGCAGGCTCATGACAAACGTGATTTATCAGCTTTCCTCTCCAGTTGGTGGAGCATACACCTACCTGGGTATGGGCCACACAGTGGGGGACCATGGATCAGCCTTTGGAAGAATCCCTGGAGGACTGGGTGGCCATACAGCCCCAGGGTGGGAAGAAAAGCAGTCATCTGCATCAGCCATAAACTCTAGCTGTGCAGCTGAAATTTTGCAACAACTTCTCCACTTTGCTAGCACCATTTGGTGGGTATACATGAACTGCCAGATGCCCCTCTCCCATACCATAATTACAACACCTGAACACATAGTCTTTCTCTGAGTCAGGTTGAAACACAACTACGGGCAGCAGTATCAACCTCGCTAGGAATCCCAGCTTTTTTAACAAAGGTGGAATTGGGGAAGACATTCTTAAGGCAATGCCTTCCAACAGCACTGGAAAGACTTTGGAGAAGGAGCAAAAATAGCTCTTCAATTGGAGTGTAATAGTAAGGAAAGACTACAAGTGAAAGGAAGTAGAAGTCAGAATTTTGAAGTTGAATGTAACCCTTTAACAGGCTGCCTGCAAGGTAGCATAAGACAGAACATCAAAATGTGGCTCTAGAGATCATTATGATGCAAACCACTGACACATAGCATTTTTTAAGGGAATACTTTTTTTCTTATACTGAAACAGGAACATGAGAAAGGGACTAGGCCTGTATGTGCAGGGTAGGCCTACCAAGACAGTATGTTTGCCAGAAACCATTATATATTCAGTTAGTAGTGGCGTGACATAAAGGAGATCACCAAAAAACTGTTTTCTGTTTAAACTTGAAAAAGAAAGTACTTACGTATCTCCTGACTTGCGGTAATTTTCTGGACATTCCAAAGACAGACAACGAAAGCCCCCCTGGATGTTAAAGCAGGTCTCATTGAAAGAACAGTTGTGGCTTTCTGCAACACACTCATCAATATCTGGCAAATGGAAAAAGAGGAGTGGATTAAATACATGCCTTTCCTCTACTTGCAGGTGCCAGAGGACAAAAGTTTCATATTAGGTACTGCAGAACATGGGATGCAATTAAACATTAGTACAGGATTGGAAGGGGAGGGCAGGAGAACAAAAAAAGAAGAGAACTAACCCAAACAACAGTCAAGAATTAGAAAAGGAAGTGCAGCAGTGCCACTAAGTGGACAAGACCTAAATGTTTGCTGAAATGTTTATAGCATGATACTTCCTTTTAGTGGCTAAACTAACTCATACCACTTCAGAGTGGGAATCTTCATCTTCAGAATTTGGTTGAATTCTTTAATAATGTTATAAAAATATTCTCTTCTGCATCCTATAGTTTATAAGAGAAATTTCTGGTACATTTATAATGAAATACTGGTTTGTCCAAATATCAAGCTGACGTTTACTGCTTTACCTATATGGTTGTAGGAAAGGCATATTTTTAAACATAAGAATTTGCTAGAACTTTTTTATATGTCCACAATCCAGTCAGGTCTCCCTGCAGTTATTGAACTCACCTTGGCAGTTGCGGGCATTGGGTGCCAACCTGTAACCAGCAGAGGGACAAGTACATTGAAAGCTCCCAGGAATATTAATACATCGAAACGAACAGATATGCCCTCCAGTAGGTAAAGCACATTCATCAATATCTGCAAGAAGAAAACACCCCTGAGTTACTATGTGCTTATGACATTCAACCAAGCATGCATGTATGCTGTTCCCACTGCAAGCTTCTAACACAATTTCATTATTCTAATTGGTGAAAGAAGTTCAAAAAAAAAGTTCATCAGATAAAGGTGGTTCTAGTCAATAAACAGTGTCAGGAATAAATGGAGGTGTGAAGAAAATGAAAAGCAATATAAGGGCCCAAGAGATCAAGTAACTGGATAAGAGCAAGCACTTTACAGTGATGCATATCATAATACTTTTCAAAAGGGAGGGAGAGGAATAGTTTTATCCCTGTTCATACAAAAAGGAAACTGAGATGAGGTGTTCTGCCTATAAGTTCTCAAGACCTAAGTCCAAATTCAGGATCTTGTCCACGAGGTCACACCCACATCCTCCTTGTATTTGAGGATAACCTACTTATACATCAGTTCAGAACCAGCCACAAAAAGAAGATATATAAAATACTACCAAGAAATATTATATATTACATATGTAACATATAAACATGTTTGTATTTTCACTTGCTGAAGACTAGAAATTCTGTTAGTTCCTCAGAAAAAAAAAAAAAACAAACAAAAAACAAAACGTTTCTGTCAAGTTACAAAAGTATGCCAAGATACAATTTAGTGTGTACAGCAAAACTGACAGCACACAAGCGGAGCTATTTCTAGAACTAGGACATAGGTGGGAGACCTTCATTAAATACAGTTTCATAGTTTCACAGGAAAATGCCAAGGAGAATCAAGCGTTAAAAGGAAACACTTACAGGTACATGGAACTATTCATGCATGTGACGGTGAGAATAAGAAATGCTCACTCATCCTTCATTTGCAAATTGATAATGCTTACCTTCACATGAAATCCCATCTACATCACTAAGTTGAAAGCCACGGCGGCAGTAACACTGATAGGAGCCATACACATTGGCACACTCTTGACTACAGGGGCTGCTCTCACACTCATTTAAATCTGAAATGCAAAATTTCTTGCTATATTAATCACTCCTATTACAGGACTACGGCAAAAGTTTGGAAGACATTTTATTTTTTCAAAAAGGATGCTAAGCATGTCACTGAGTAAGCTGGAAATTTATTCTCCCAACTGAATAATGACAAGACCAGAGAAAATGGTCTGAAGCTGGGGCAGGCAAGGTTTAGATTAGATATTGGGAAGAATTACTTTACTGAGAGAGTGGTCAGGCACTGGAACAGCCTGCCCAGGGAGGTGGTGGAGTCACTGTCCCTGGAGGGAGTTAAGAGTATGTAGCACTTCAGGGCATGTTCTAGTGCCCAAGATTATTGGTTTTTGTCTGTCTGTGGGTGGTGTGTGTGTTGGTTTGTGGTTGGTTGTGTTGGGGGTTTTTTGTTTGTTTGCTTGTTTGGGGTTTTTTTGTGGCTGGACTCAATGATCTCAAAGGTCCCTTACAACCATGAATATTCTGTTATTCTGTGAAATAGAGGGTCTTTGGGTGTGTTACTCTCAACAAGATTCTGTCAGTACAGGTTAATCTGTGTACTCTTATAATCTTTGTATTATTTCCCATTGTCCTACAAGGTGTGTGACTTAGACAAAGTCCTTAGGACCACACTTGCATTTTTATACCTGGGTAACAGCAAGGCTGGTTTTGAAGATCTCGAATTTGATTTAGCTTCAAAATACAGTAAATGCAGACCCATACACTTCTGCGTCATCTCACCAAAGGGCAGTATATTGGAACTGTGGACTACCATGGTCTTGATTAATCATAATAGCATTCATGCAATCAGAGAGACTACACTGGATTGATTTCTCATGCTATTCCAGTGCAGTTTTACAAGCTAAAATCAAACAGAAATAGCTAAAACAGCTATAAGCTATATCACTCTATGTCAGCCATACCTTCACACGACCTGCCATCAGATGAAAGTTTGAATCCCATGGTACATGTGCAGTAATAGGATCCAGGAGTATTCTCACACTTGTGAGCACAAAGGCGGCCAGGATAGCGTCTGCATTCATTGATGTCTGCAATGATAAATATATACAGAGGTCTACATATGGCTGGCTACACTGCGTAGTAGTCTGGACTAGAACGTGATCATAGAAGTTTGAATTTTATTTTTGTACCAGAGAGTGAAAGATCTTGCTCAAAATGCTCATTTAGAAGCACCTCATGAATAACTGAATCAGATCTATAAAGAAGAAAGTTACTTTGATCTTCCAAAGGAATGTTTTGCTGTAGGTGCATATAAAAACATCACAGAAAACAATTACACACACTCTCATAATCTTACCTTTTAACAGGATAACAGATAACATATTGACAATAGTAATACAGCTTCCTTTGAAGTACCAGCAGCTCTTCACTATGGTATTAGATTTATACAAATAATATAGTAGTCAATTTTAAATTCATATGAAAGAGGTTATGCAGAGAACAATAACATTATTTACATAGGCTCATTTTTTAAAATGCCATGGCTGTGTGTACTTAAGTCGTTAAGTGCAACTTACCAATACAAGTTCTACTGATGACATCAAAAGAATAGCCAGATTTGCACTCACAACGGTAATTGCCTGGGGCATTTATACAAACATGTCCTTCTCCACAAGGCTGACTGGAGGATGAGCACTCATCCACATCTTAAAAAACGGAGAGAAAAAGGAGAGAAATGATTGAAAGTACGCTTCTGAACATGCAAGTTGAGAGAAGAGCAACATGTTCACATATTTCTGTGACCCTTAGTAGTTAGAAAGTGCTTTGAAACAGAAAGCAATATCTTGATCTAGCTCTTGGCTTCCATAACATCAGAGACACAAACCCAAGCTATTTGTACTCAAGCATGTAATCTTGGGTGTCCTGTATATGTTGATGGACTTGGGAGGAAAAGGAATCAGGAAATAAGAGTGTTTGGAGGAAATCAAGTGCAAAATTGTTTTAGTATACACACCCAATACTCATGGATTAGATCTTCAGCTAGAGTCAGGTGCCACAGACCCACAGTCAGTAGTGCTTTGATAAGCCATTTACAAAAATCGGAAAACACATGCAAAAATACCTCTCTTTGCAAAAGCCACCTTCGTTAAAAGCTAGCCAAAGGCATGTATGCCTTTCAATGATACTTGAATGGCTTCTGTGGGACATTAAGCAGGCCTTGTGTTATATCTCTGTATTGGGGAGATTTGAGATGCAACACAATAATATAGTCATAGACATTGCTATTTTGGGGGGTGATTATAATTTCTCCTCTTTTCAGAATACAGGGGTTCATGAGTTATATGAAGGACAGAGAATAGATCCCTATCATTCTTCACTTGTTGGGACTGTCATGAGGGAAAGAACAGCATCAAGAATCAACTGAAAATAAGAAAAATTTGGTCAAAGTGCAAGAAATTGGCACACATAAACAATAGATGTTTTTCTTCAAACTGTCTTTTCTTTCAAACTGTTACTTACCTACGCATCTTGTTCCATCTTCATTGAGATGATAACCTCGGCCACAGCTGGGTGAGATTCGCTGGCAGGTATAGGAGCCATCAGTGTTAATACATATCTGTCCAGCTGGGCATGGCATGTTGGTGCTCAGGCATTCATTGATATCTACAAGAGCACAAAGAAGTCACTGTAATCATCTACTGTCTGAAGATGTTTAAGGTAAGATGCTTTTCTTCTGTAATCCTTCAGAGGATTACGTTGTGTCATAATCTTTCAGAGTTTGAAAAGTTCTGCCTATGGGAGAATACAACTATTTGTGCCATTTGGCTTCATGGATATAATGCTTTCAGGGTGAAGATCAGGAGAGGTATGAGAGGCCCAGATCCCACTGAAAAGCAGAGGAAATCAGGTATAGAACTTACACTTGTTTAAAAGCCTTTGAAAGTCTCCCTTAAACCTACAAAGAGACAATCTACAACTCGGTTCACCAGCTCAACCAGTTATGCTGCAGTCTGCGGGTTGTGGCAGTGAACAAACTATTTGGTAGTACATGCTCATAGAGGTAGTAGCTGATTCCATTTTTACAGAGAGATAAAATACTTCTCACAGGTATTCACCATGAATACCTTACCTTGTCTTATAGTAAGTTGTCCCTGTAAACACATAAGAATGAGAATTATATATTCACAAGACTATGCAGCCCTCTACCGTCCACCAAACATATGTCTGATTTTTTACAAACTGGACATCGTATCACTTTGTGACAAAGATATCCTTTGCTTGGTAAGAACCCACTGTCAAGTAAAATCTCAGAAAATGTAATGAGATGAGACTAAGTTGTCTTACAGTATGATCCGGTACAGTGTATCTAGCCAAGAAGATAAGGAAGTTGGCTTTTATGCAAAGTTATAATGTGCAATTAGTTTGGAGGAAAGGAGTTTCAGAGTTGGGAATCAGTGGAGGTACTGAGGCAGCTTTTGCTACCTGGAAATGCTAACCTAACTAGGATCTGACAATTTGCAGGAGCAGCACAGACTGTATGAACTTGCATCCCATAACCTTCAGCAGTCCAGCTTCACATCTGTATTTCTCTGCTAAAATTTTCCCAACTGTTTCACTGGGATATTATCACCATTTTTCACAGAGGTACTGTTAACTCTTTAAGAGCTACTGCTTTCCAGTTGTTACGGTATTAAGTACAGCATCCAGCTTGCAAAATGTTGGCTGCTTGAGGGTGGTGTAGGGGACATATAAGCTTATAAAGGGGTGGTGTCAGGAGGATGGGGCCAGTATTTTTTCAGTGGTGCCCAGTGATAGGACAAGAGGAAATGGGCAAAAACTTGAACATAATAAGTTACACCTAAACATGAGGAGGAACTTTTTTACTTGAGGGTGGCAGAGCCCTTGCAGAGGCTGCCCAGGGAGGTGGTGGAGTCTCTGTCTCTGGAGACATTCAAAACACGCCTGGACACGTTCCTGTGGGACCTGCTCTAGCAGGGTTGGACTGGGTCATCTCCAGAGGTCCCTTCCAATCCCATATCATTTTGTGATTCTGTGACATAGTATAACATGAAACATATCAGCCAAGCCTATCCCAACTCCTAGAGTGTAAAACTGTCAACTTACAAAGACACTGGAAAGACAGGAAAATTTTCATACTTTTTCCCCTCAATACCACATAGGGCAGCATTTTGTTTCCAGTGTGTAAAATCAGTCTGTGAAATTGTTTTGGCAAATATTTTGAGCAAACACATTTTAGGGGACATAGCTATTGCTGCTGCAAATTGATGGGGCTTTACTAATGTCAGTGAAGGCAAGGTATTTGCTGGCTGCTGTGGAGCTGATGCTACCTGTGGCAGATATACGTCTTCAAAGGGTTTGTTGTGTGCAAGCACTGGCCCCATTCATTTTAAAGGCTGCAATTTTCTTTTCAGTCTCGAGTGTTTCCAGTGTCAGATTTCAGCACTACAGGGCATGATATGGTCAGGAGAAGGAGAGGCTGACAATGGCAGAGACTTGGCAGCTGCTGCCGCCCAGCCAGTTCCACAAGTCCAAGACATGTTACGCCGATGGGGAAATTCAAAGTTAAGTTAAGACTTGAAAACACTACTCAAGGGAATAACTGATAGATTTGTAGGTCACATTAGACAGTTCCATTTGGAGTCTGCTGGAAACCAGTAATTCTAACATATTTATATCAAGGTTATAATTCTGTTTACTAGAAGTCTTGGGAACAAGGCATTAGCCCGACAGATTATAATCAGCCTTTGAAAATAAAACTCTTCTCCACAGTGTGTTATAACTGGCCCATAATTCTCATACATAAGATTCTTGATAGGCTATAACTAATGGGGTCAACTCTGGAAAGACCTACATACCTACCTGTAAACCCTCGTATATTAATACCAACAAGAATGTGTTACAGAGGATGTCATAAATTACAGCTTTTTATACTAACATTTAGCTAAAACCTTTTGGAAAGAGGGAGAGATAAAGCACATCACTTTTTTTTTTTTTTTTTTTTTCTGATTTTCTTTCAGATAAAATGCCCAAAGACTTAGGGGAAATGTTCAAATGCAACTAAGAGCCTTAGGTAACCAAATCTCATTGAAAATAGAGATTGAGCATTTAAGTCTTTTATTTAAATGGCTTTCATCTGTAAATCTTACCTGTGGGACCAAACCTGCCTTTAAAGGAGCAGAAAAAACACACAGCAGAACAATGCATGCATGCACAAAGAATGACTTGAGAAGCTCAGAACTCACCCAGAGAAACTACAACTTATCTCATAAGCAACACTTAAGAATTCACTGAGATAAGGACATGTCTTACCAATACAGTTGCCTAGTGCATCTTGTATAAACCCATTCATGCACTGTAGCTTGGGTCGGCAACGGAAAGATCCTGGAGTATTCTGACAGATAAAATCGGGGGGGCAGTTATGAGTACCAGTCTCACATTCGTCAATATCTGGTACATCAGAAAAAAAAATTGTTAGCAGGAGTTTGACAGAAGCTTTTACATCACATTTAACACATAAGACATAGTTTAAAATGACAGACACATTAACCCTCAGCATACCTTCATACAATTCAATGCAGTGATCAACCTGACTCACTACCTCAAACAGAATCTCAGAAAAAAACAAGTAGAATAAGTTAAGGTTTTTTATTATTTGATTATTAACATTATATATATTATATATAGGGGCATGTATGTTTATTATGCTTTACAAGTTCAGTTCTCACAACTAAATGATTCAGAATTATAGAGCACTTGAAGCATCATGTTCAGCCTTGATTCAGCAGTGTGCCTGTACATGGACTCAGCTTTGAAGTCAGAAAGATTTAATTATATATCCAAGTGCAATTTTAATTTTAACCTTAGATCCAATGCAGATATAGTTAATTTCTTTCATAAATGAATTAATTGGCCTTGATTCTCATCCACATTAAGGCTTGCAATATCCTTGCATTATTGTGCTTTAAAATGCACACAAATATGACTTCTGCTCACTAATATTCCATTCTAGTTCAGAATAGACAATAAGTATTTCTGAATAAATTATGGTTCTGATAAAGCAGATAAGGCTAATGAGGCTTCATTCATTAATGTAACCCAGTCCACATAAAAGCAACTAAAATTTAATTCTTGCCACCTTGAAATGGGCTAAAATCTCCTAGAGCTATTAAAATACAGAACCTTTCTAGCAATAGAATGCCTCAGCTTTCCCATTTATGCAGCTGACACAACAGTAGATGCAACTGCTTATCCCCAGAGCTTAATAATGAGACTTAAATAATGTTTGTGGAGCCCATTTTAAGTCTAGGATGGATTGGGATCTGCAGGATTCTACATGCTGCATAACCCAGTCATTTTATTTGGCATTTAAAATTCCTACATGAAGATTATTCATTTTCTATTTTAATCACTATTAACATAAAAATTCATTAATTAACTTTATTAACATATCTTATTCAGATATGAAATTTCTAACATTAATGGCATGCATAATTTACTGTCTTTTTGCTCCCAGAGAAGGATTGTTAATACTTGCTGGTATTACTTGCTGGTATTTGTTGGCCTAAATCTGATGTCATTCAAATCAGCAGAAATTTTACTTCAAGGGAATCAAAGTTAGACCAACATACTTTGAAAAACATTGCCTTTATGTTCTGCAGGTTCTGCGTTTGGAGTTTGTTCATCAGGGTTTTTTTTAATCAATTACTGATCAGTTCCTACAATAAAACCTTATCCAGAATTTTGGTTAAGTTAATTTACTTAGTAGAGTGAAATTACTATAAGCTCTGGGGTAACAGACTTTCTCATAGTGGAAACTTATTCCACATCAAATGGAGTTTGCTGCTAATTTATAATCTCTATGAAGGTAGCATGGCAGGTGAAGTTACAGGTGCAACGTAACAGCATACTTTCAGCTAGATGCAAGTTGAAATTATTAATTTCTTTAGTAAAAAAAACCCACTATTATCCTCGTGTTCAAACATAGCTAGTCAAGAACAGTGCTTTTATCTCTTTTTCATTTTTAAATCCTTAAGAATATTGTGGTTAAGATATTAATTCCTTTGTAACAAATTTAAATCTCCTGAGGATACAGGCTTACTTTGTTTAAATGATGCATCCCCCTTAGTGTTTTCAAATTGAATCACTTGGTCACCCCACCTGAAACACTTCGTTTCACACTTCAAAGTGTGCAAACTTGATTCTTTAAGGTGAAACTAAACCATTAGAGATGCTCCAGAAGTAGGACTTAAGATACTCTACTCACTAATGAGCAACCAATTCACAGAACCAGACTAGAGCGAGCCAGAAGTAAACACCAGAAAAATTTGTATAGTGTGATAAATTTACTGTTTCAGTCTCCAGACCAGCTTCTACCACACAACACAAATCACCAGTGTAAAATAAATGTAGTTCTCTCTCCTGGAAGTCTTTGTAGTAGTCCACAGACAGTCTGATCTGGTATCTGCAAGGTGGCAGGTAGGGAAACTACAGTCTCGGAAGAGCTAGTACTGTCTGTGTATCCCTGTGCAACTACAGTTTACACGTGTATTTATCAAAATTAAAAGAGCACGACATGATGATGTACTTATTTTTTTACTTAAATCCAAAAGATTTCAGTCTCTCTGCACAGGACGTACCTTTGCAACGACTGTCATCTGTTAGTTCATAACCAGTTCCACAGCTTGTGTCCCGCTGACAGCGAAAGGATCCCAATGTATTGACGCAGGTTTGTCCAATCCCACAGCTGTGTGTCCCAGTGATACACTCATTAATATCTAGAGTATGCAAAATTATTTGGGGGGGGGGGGGGGGGGGGGGGGGGGGGGGAGGAGGGAAGAGTAAATAAGAAACATGAAATCACTGGGAAGAGATGAGGTCAAAGGCTAGCTTTGAGCACACCTCCAACCCGTCATTACTTTTACCATTAGGATACAAAGAACAGTGTGGGTTTGACCTCACACTCACACACCCACAATGTGGCTACTCATCTCTGTTGTCAGACCTTGAGCCAGTAAAGACATTTTGACCCCATTGGTAACAGAACTTATGACTGCTGATTCACAGTATTGAAGAAAGAGGAGGAAGTTGTACTGACTGAGAGCAGAGCCAATATCATCTGACTGAGACCAGCAGTAGATGATCATATGAATGAGGAAAACTTTCAGAAATCCTTCCCTTGCTTCTGCTTCCCACTAACACATGGCTTTGGGAGTCCCTGAGCCACAAGTAGCAACTTTCTACTTTATAGCTACCGATAGACGTTTCTTTTGTGATTCTTTTCATTTTCTCTTTGAATACCTAAGAAAATTTGGCATCCACATGTATCAAAATGTAGAAGCTCTTCCCTTTTATTTCACACTAGGTGAATCTGTACAATTATTGATGTCTATTTTATATTCTGAAGTTTGTATCTGAGCTACTTACCTAGACTCCCCTTTCAGTCACTAACAGAAAAAGACACTCCTGATGAGAAACACTTTTAATCGTAGAACAGCTATGCAGAACAGGCTAGATGAACTGTGCCCTGAAGTGCTTTTTTCTCTCAGTTAGCAAGGACTCTAGGCTGACAAGCTGAGAAGCAAATGTCTACACTGCACGTCTGAAGCCAAGACCAACGAGCTCTATCCCAGCCCATTTCATTATGTCCCTTTAGTTCTTCTGGGAGAAACTTAACAATTCCTTCCCATGACTATTCCCACGTCACCCACAATATCCAGAACTTTCATGCCTTCTGTCAGTTATGTCCTTAGCAAGCTGAAGAATCCTACTCTACTTCATCTGCCTTATCAATTACTATCTACTATTATAAAAGAGGACAGGTATTTTATTTTGGTATTATTCACAACAATGAATTCAAGAAATTCTGCCTCTTCTTCACTCTAAATCCTCCATCTCTTCTATTGATTCTTTCTTAACTCCATCTTCCCACAACTCTTATTCCAAGACTCCATTTAAATCACTTTTTAATGATATCAACTCTCTCACCAGCTGGCATAAGTTTATTCTTATCTCTTCTCTCTGGATCTTTTTTCATCTCTTCTTCCTTTTTAAAACAAGGATGTTAGCAACCATTTCTTTTACCTTCACAGTTGACACCATCTGGTTGAAGCTGATACCCAACAAAGCAGGAGCAGACGTAACTGGATCCTGTGTCTCTGCACTGCTGAGAGCAAGGTCCACCACCTAATTGGATATTTTAGTAAGTCTTATATAATACAGAGGCTCTTCACAGAAACTTAAACAAGCCATTAATTTACAGGATGCTTGCTGGTTTATTTAGAAAAGCAGATAACTACACACATACAAAAGAAGGGAAGGGCTAAACACTAAAAGAAGTTTGGAATCACTGGATTCTCTTAGCGCTAAAAATGAATACAAGGAGGAATTAAATTGAGTCACTCATAGCCCATTAATATTAGAAGTTGTAGGGAAAATGCTGATGAGCTCAGACGCCTCATCAGGTTTTGGTTAGGAAGTTAAAACTTTGTATGGGGATTATGATGAAATAAGGAAGTTAAGATGCCTCACCATAAGTTAATGAAACATTTTCACTATTAGCTGCATTAGGCTTTACTTTTAACCCATCATTATTAGGACCATACTCCTGAATGAGCTATAACATGTGGTCTTTTCCTACTTAGCAGGCAGGAAACACAAAAGGGAGAAGAGGGTATTGAGGGTGACAGAGAACCTAAAGGAACCAAGACTTACTACAGGGGTAACTAAGGAGCTAGTGAGTCACAAAGGATGTGAAAAAGAGCTGGGGTTATTCTGGCAAACATAGAGGATACTACAGGGAATTTACACAAGATTTGGCTTATCATTAAGAAAACTTACGTTTTCTGATCCTGTTAAATTAATATTAAAACATTTAATATTCTCAAAATAGAGAAAAGGTTATATGCTTCCAACTATTTGTTGTAAGAGTATTTATAATAGTACAAATAGAACCTGTCATCTTCCATTTTTCAGAATAGCAGGATAAGTATTAAAAACAAAATTTTTAAATAAGCATAATCAACATGGTCAAATGCAGCTATAACAGTTTAAACTTCTGAGTGAATTAAAAGAACTTTTTAAAGTGTGACAACTTCTAATGAGGACAGACCCATTAATACAGCACAGAAAATGAGCTCTGTACACAACACAGGCAAAGAGAATGACATAAGAAGAAACAGTGCTCTCATGGTCGAAATGGACAGGTACCACTTCCCGAACCTCTGCTAATACTGTGAGCTCCTGTCAGCCTCAGGAAAACCTATTGTGGAAGCGTTGGAATAACAGAATTCATTTCTTCATACACCATGAAGGTGCTGCATAACAAACTGCTGAAGTTCCACTGCCTAGGAAATTCAAGTTTCCCCTGGTGAAGATTGGAAAATCACAAGTAATTCTAGCCTGCCAAGTTTATCAGAAAATGTACTGTAGACAGAAACTCCAATTTGTAATTAGTCATACCAAGCCATCTCTTGCAGGCAGCTGACTAACTGAGAAATGCAACAACTATAAAGAAATAATACTAGGAAAATATGTAACACATTTTTCTATGTCATCTCTTGTAATTAGCAGCTGGAGACAAGGAGAGTCAGTGTTGGCTTTGACTAGCTAATCACCTTGCAGACATTTCCATCCTCTCTAGAGCGTAATAGCTATACAACACACAGCACAGTAAATCATCTCCCAACTGGATTATGAGTCTATTAAATTGATTTTATCCTAAATACATTACTTAGTTATGAAATGCTTGTAGAAAATAATAAATCACTGCTGTTTTAAGTTTATAGACATGTAAATCACATGTGACAAGCAATAAATCAGGATACTTAGCAGAACAATATTCGAGGAACACATTCTTCCCAGGAGGCAGAATAGGCTGACTAATGAGGACAATAGACCCCTTTCTTCCTTTTTTTCAGGTGATACATCTCAAAAGGAAACAACTTTCAGTTCATATTCAATCACCCTGGTCATCCCAAAAGGAGAATGAAAGAATGCACATATTTAATATAGGATCCCCATCTTCTGAAGAATCCAGATTACTCCATGGGTTCAATGGGTAACACCTCTGAGGTAGTACCCACTAGAAGTTAAATAAAAGTTAAATGTATAGTCCAAGCTTCAGTTGGGTAAGATGAACTCCATTATGGGAGACAATGCTTCCCTTGTATTTAAGAACGACTGCAGCATCACCTAATGGCCTATTATTTCTTAGAAAAGATCTTCATTCTGTTATTTTTATCCATAACTAGCCTAGGCAAAAGGTTTTGGCTAATCTCTAGATCTAAGTTTGCTTCACTTGTATTGGAGGCAGTCACAAAAGAGCTGGCTAATAACACTAGTCACCTGACTTACCTCTGCAGCCATCATGCAGATAAGGATCTTCTTGGTCTAGTTCCTCCTTTGAAATTTCAACTAGAAAGAGGAGAGATAGGCATTCCAGGAGAAAGCACTTTTCTTCTCACAGTAAAAAGCTGCCTGCTTGGGATGGGACTCAGACCAGGGTTTTGGATAAACCAGGACAAAATTAAAGAGCATTATTTATATATTGTACAGTTATTTCATGCTTAAATTTGACATTCAAATGCATATGGCCATGGGGCATTTTCCATCTGACTGATTCAATATGAAACTCACGCTGTGATCATAGATTACATATGGGCTGAGATCAAATCCAGGCTCTTAGCACTAGGCTTTTAACCAGAGCTTAACCTCATTTTCATAAGACATGTTGTTGAGGCATGCTTGGCTTCCATTGACTTTATAGTAGCTTGGGGTACTCACAGTTTTAATGAAAATCAGATTAAGCTCAGTTACTTATTTAGACTTCATTACAAAAAGAACTCCACACCCAACTTCTGGGCACCTATTTATGGCATTCTTTCAAATAAACCTTCCTATACCTTAACTTGCAGAGATTTGATCATGCTAAGTGCATGAGTCCTGAGAGTTCTTTCTCTCTGCACAGAGGATAAAAAAGGGCGGAATATATGCACCGCCTGAAGCCACTGCTTGTCCAAAGGACTTCCTCCGATCCCGCCACTTTGAATGCAGACAAAGTGGTAGGCTGGTAGTGAACTGTGTGAAGGCACAATCTCAAAATACTCTGGTCACTGGACAGGAAGCTTAGCCTTATTTCAGTGACCATCCATCAGCTGATTCAACCAGTGGTCACTTACAGGTAAATAATACATCACAGATATGAAAGGAAGTTTTTGTGCAGTGGCACAAGGTTGGGCTGGTACATTGAGTCCTAGGGGTACATTTCAGTCACACAGGAGCTAATGAAATCATTTTGCCCAAGACTGGTTTTTTGGAGGTCTCTGGGCACAGAGTTCCAGAGATTACTCTTTATGTGACTAAGAAAGCAACATACAGAGAGTCACCTTGCATTACCCTCTGCAGCAGAATGCCTTGCAAGCCTTGCTATTGCTTAACACAATCATAAGGTGCGAGTCCAAGAAGCTGCCTCACAAAAAGGAGACAGATCTCCCCTTCACAACTAACAAAAGTGTCTATTCATGTTGCTTACCCTGCCTTTCTACAGGCAACTTTATTGTCAGTAGTGATATTTGACATACGTTCAACCAGCTTCTTGTTTCTTAGTTTAATGATGAGAACATTGTTCTGCCCATCTTGTTGACATAGACCCATCTTTACAATGCACAATGGTTATTATGTGCACCAGTTGCCCACAAGGGTAAGTGGGGAAATACTGTATATACTGTGCTCACAATTCTGGATTTTCAGGTGTTGCTAGGTTTCTCTCGTCATGCAGGTACATTAAGTCTACAAATTTTTGTTATTAGCAGAGTGGTCTATGTACAAGGTACCTACCAGTCCAGTCACTTCACCCCTTATGAACAAGGGGAATTCCCCTGCTAAGACACTGTACACAAAGAAACTGGCAAGATATTTTTAAATGTTGCTTGATAAGGGTGTACACTGGCATAAGCCAGGTTTAAAGACCTGAAACAAGTCTGATAACACACTGGCTCAAGCAGACCAATGCAAGCTTTTGTGGTGGTGTTTTGAGTTTACGTGATTGATTAGGATAATGTCTACCAAAATCTGTCACTGGTGACTTGCAAGCCAGACTGCATGTTTTCAGCGCTAAATTACCCATGAAGGAGGCCACACCATACAGCATGACTTTTCTGCAGTTTCACATCTGTCTGCTAAGTGAAAAAAGTGTAAAAAAACCCCAACTAAACCAAGCCCAGGTCTGTGAGAGTCAGCACATCCACACTCATTCGCTTCAGCTCTGTGGACTACGTATGGAGATGGGTGTCAGGAGCTGCTGCTATTTAGATGCTCTTCTCTACTGATAAATTTCAAAAGAAATGCAGATATCAAGTTTCTGTGAAATGTTCGGTTCTCCCAGACAGTCCACACATTTCAAATGTTGCCAGTTGTGAACATTTGCCTCTCACACAAAAGGCAACATTTGAATTCTGCAGAGCTGCCAAAGGCCATCTGTTTTTTAAATCCAATTAAAAGAATCGTTTGCTGATTTTCTTTTTAATTAAAAATTTATCAGTGGGCAAAATGCTATGAAAAATTAATAGCTTATACTCAGTTTCCAAGATCAGATCATTAGTGGCCAAAATAATCTGTCTTATAGTTAAATTCTGACACCAGGAACTCAGCGACCACCTTCCAGCTCTTTTAGCCTTCTGTGGTATACAACATATCAACTATCTCTAGCCAAGAAAATGAGCTTCAAAACATGCATCATTAAATTACTCAAAAGGAGATACCAAGTTACAAGAATTCCAAAAGAAATAATTTAAAGTTCAAGCATTTCTTCTACCCCATATCATTTTTTGTCTTGCGCTTTTATAATTGGCAACATAAAATACCTTGTTCCTTTTTAGGAGCATCATCACTGATGGACACATCGATGCCTTCTTGACCCTTCACACAACAATCTCTGAAGACAATTCCACACTGGTATCCTATCTTTGGGTTGGGTTCACAACTCTGTCCCTGAATTTGGGCAGTCTTTCCCAGCAAACAACAGTAACAACATACCTGTTAAAAAAAAAATTAAAAAAAAATAGGTAAAATCCTAGCCCTGAATACTTCAATGCAAATTTTGTCAGTAGTATCAATACTATTACCTCATCTTGGCAAATTGATGGAAAATTTTCTGCAACTCCTTAAGAACTCTCATTTTAATCTTTACGTTTTAAATTTTAACATTTTAATCTGTAGTTGCTTTCAGTGAGCTCTGCACCTGACCTACATAGAGCCAAGCACAGAACCTGGATCCAGTTCTCACAAATATTGTGTATGTGTGAATGTGTGTGCAGGGTGATGTGGAGGACCAAACAGTCCACATATGTGTATGGAATTTCACGGCTTCCTGCGTGCATAGCCCAGTTTCAAAAACCAGCGAACAGTGGGAACTCTTAACACCTCTGCTTCCCTTTTTGGTCCAGTTCAGTTAAACTGAGACACAATCAAATGTATGACTTGGGTGATAAGTAACTGCCTACTGAACTTCCCAGCAAAAAAATACCCTTCTCTGAACTAACAGACAAACAAGTGAATAAACATGATCCATCCAAGGTTAGTTTTAACAGGTCATAAACAGAAACTATCCTGCTCTGAAAAACAGATCACAAAATCAAACATTATATAAAAGTATCACAGTGTGACATGGCTTCCAGCAATGAAACATGATCCACCTCTACCAGACCTGAACACACCACAGCCCGGAACACACCACAGAAGTCAATGAAGGACAAGTTAATCCTGTGGAGTTTTCCATTTAATTTTGAATTTAGAGGAAACTGCTCAAAAGGAAGGAAAATTCAGTTTTCCTTCCTTGCTGTTAGAAAGTAGCAAAGCTGTTTGGTTCTCTGGAATCACTTTCTGCCAATTGCTACTGTAATGTAAAAGCAGATTTAAGCTTTTATTATTCATTTTATTATTCTTACAGACTCTTGATTGCTTAAAGAAAATAGCCTATCCCATTAAACAGAGCAGTTTAAACATTGAACTAAATTTCTGTAATTTGGTGCTTTAAGCACCACACTTATTAAACGGAAGGCAACTATTAAATTTTTATCACTATTCGGAGATGCATACCTTGTCTATATTCTAAGCTTTCCTCTATAAGGTATTCTTTATGTTTCTTTCTCTGTACTGCAATGAAAGGTTCTTTTAAACCTAGAGCAGCATAGAAGTAAAATAATAAAATCATTTTTCCTTGTTTCTTCAATCTTTTTTTCACTTCATAGCATTTTGAAGTACACAAGCATGTTATTTTCTACTTTAAATACACAACTAAATCCTTTCCCTGATGCAGAATGCTGTATGGCAGGAACTCTTCCCTCATGGCCAGTGCATGATGTTGGGGTGTTGTTTTCATGCCCACCATAATGTTAAGAAACATGTTTTCCCTTATTAACTGCTGTTTGATGGGATCGTTCCTCACTACCAGCTTTTTTTACTGGGTTCTACAACATTCCATCCAATGGCAGATGTTCTGATTTCATCACTATTATGTCTGCGATATTTCCATCTTTTCTGTCTTTTCTGGATGACTTTAGAAATAAATACTTGGTGATCTCTTCCAAGAATTGCAACATTTCTGAATATTTATTCTAACACGTCTAACATTTTCCCAAGGCATCTTTCTCAAAATTTTTAACATCTGTCTATAATTTTGTTAATTTCCAATTTTCACATCCATAAACTACAAGACAGAAATGAAAACTGAGCTGATGGTTCATTGTTTAAGCTTGCGTATTTTTGATTATCAAATCTTGTTTAGGTTACTGAATGCAGCTGATCCTTGTCAATTTTTGTCACTATGTACTTCTGGAAATCCTCACTGGCTTCTATTGTTAGGCATATGAATTAACTCAATTATTTTGTTGCCTTGTCACACAATGTTCAAATTGGGAGTTACAGAGTTTCTCTGGATTTTTTTATAAAGAGTGATCATCAATCTTGCCATTCTTCAAGTGTTCAATAACCTCACATTCTTTATTTCTTCCTGGTTGATCCACAACTTGAAAGACGTCTGTCTCCACCTAATGTGAATCTTCAAGTAAAGAGCTTGCTAAGGTGTGCAATGTCTGTGCAAGAAACTGTATCTACATTAACATAATTGAATGCATCAAACCATTTGTTCCTACCTGTATTCATTCTAATTGTGCACGATGCATCTTGATGTAACATCTTTATAAAAATTTATGTTGCTAAACTATAGCCAAGATGATACAGAAATGGGAAGTGTCAAATGTTTTCTTAACTGATGCTTACAGTAAGTGGCTTTTAATATTGACTCTGGAAGATTTTGCACTGGCAGTCCTAAAGGCTAGCACTTCCTTTTCTATTAAAAAAAAAAAATGTAGGGAAGCTCAGAGCACACCCTGGATCCTGTAGACCTGCATACATCTCCACATATCTCACCTGTGAACTTGGAAAGTCACCTTTTCTTTCAGTTCTCCCACTGTGGAATGGTGGTAATGCAGCAGTGATAAGGCTAGTTTAACTCATGTTCATGGAGCATCCTGGTATTCTCAGACATAAAGCAGTATGTCACGATAACTATCAATATCCTGGGTGAGATCAATCTCAACATTTCCTTTTTCATGCTAATTTTTTCAGGTTACCCTGTTCTGAAAGACTTTGATCCTTCAGTCAGCAGTGCAGTCTAGACTCTGTATTAGTTCAGTTCTTGATATGGTTGCAGCCATTATCCAAAGGTTGCCAGCTGCCCGGAGAATGCTACGATGACCATTCACCCATTTGCTAGAACCTCATGGATGGTATAACCTAATGTTTGAGTTGTTATTACACACTTTCCCTGCCTGGAAGCCTTTTCTTCTTAAGTGATCCAGATAAAAACCTCAAATATTTTTTCCTTTGCCTCTCCCCTGTTACTAGCAAAAGCCCATGCAGCTTCAAAGCCATGCCTTCTTCTTTGTGTTTGGATAGAAAGCTGTGTCCTACTTGAAGTCCTATGATCCCCTGACTGCTCTCATACCTTGCCTTGTCACAGAAAGGAATAAAGATGTAAGGAATAAAGGAATAAATCATTACACGTGAAAAGTTTGAAGATTTAGTTTTGCTGTGATTAGGAAGCACCTGAAATACCTTTAATCAGTAAGATCTCTTAATTAGTTACATTTTGTAACAGTTCTTTATTATTTATGTCATCATTTAAGTTACCAGATCTGGAAAGGTGAACCATGTATTAACATTGCTTTTGTGCATCTGTCCACAAGAGGTCTCTCGCTTGCTGAAGTCCAGACTAGCTAGCAGAAGCTATAAAACCTGACTGAAAAATATACGAATAACTTAGCAGAAATTTTCAGAACTTTTGGAGATCTGAGCAAAAAAAATTAAATATGTTCATCAGTCCAAAGCAACAAAACTTCACACTCACCTAACATACAAACCCAAAGTATTCTTGATAAAACTGGGGAGATAAGACTGTATCTCAATCTTTGGAAAAAGAAAATACCTACGATAACTTTGGAGGAAAGTGTCCATGCACCTTAAGGAAGATAAAATTTCTACAAGCTTTGCTCCTTTCTACAGGTTTGTCATGATAGAAAGTTTCACGAAACCATTTCTATTTCTCCTGTATCAGCAACAAATCTGGAAAACGATTGTCTTTTGATTAACATTTTAAAGATTAATGATTAATTTTGGATCCCTTTTTTCAAAGCAAAAAGAAGCTGTGCTTCCAAGAAAATGGAGGAGTAAAATTATGCCCATTATTGCCTATGCCTACCACCTTTAAGTGTAAAACCTAAGGCAAGTGTTTTCAAAATATGGTTATCTTCTTTCCAATCACAAGTTCTGGATTCACAAGAAAGATTAGCTGCCTCATTTGCTGTGAAGTGCTGTGATTAATCCTACTAGTTGAATTACTAAATCACTTTTTCTGCTTCCTTGAAGGAGATAAAGAGAATCCAAAAGAATTCCCATGCTACCTAAGCTAAGCTAAAATGAACCAACTTAGACAAAATGAGATTCAAGCCCATTGTGCTGGGGTTGGTGTGAATGTAAAAGTTCGCCACAGCAGGGCAAAATTGCCAGATAAATTGTACGTCTCATGGTCATCACAGTAAAAAAGTATTAAACAAAAGAAATTATAATTGTTCACAGGTATTAGATCATAAATCGTCTATGTCCATTAGGAATCAAAGAGATTATCTACAAAGATACTCCTACAGCTACCTCAGTAGCTATTAAGCGTAGGATGTTCCCTTCAGGGAGTGGAGAGGCAGAACAGGCTCACAAAGATTAAATAACGCTGACTATGTTTATACCAGTAAATTAAACAGGGAAAGAATGCGGGCTCAGGCATTGTCCCACAATCGTCTGTAATGTTTAAACATTAGCAAGCTCTAATGGCAACTAACATCCCTTGGACAATGCTGAAGCATATTCTGGAGTTGGCCCCGGCCAGCTAGTGCTCCCAACAGCCCTCATGCACCGTGTTTTGAAGGGGAAAGATATCAGTTGCGTGACATGAGCTGTGCTGAGCCATTTATTCTTAGGGACAGGGATGAAGGCCCATTCTAACTTGATTAATAATACAGCCATCAACATGAAAACCTGCTGTCTTTGAAGAAATCTGTCTGTTTTAAAAAACACCATCATTAATTCCTCTTCTTCCTCATACTGACAAGTCCACATAGGGAAACATCAGTTAATTGATGAGAAAGTGGGTTTCCTTCTGTTTATGTCCATGGCATATGCTTCAAATAGTGCTGCTGTTATAAACCTAGCTCTGCGAGCAAGCACTTGAACTTGCAGCGTGATCACCAGCACGGTTCTTGTTCATCTGTTCATAGCCCTTCAAAGTATTGCCACAGGGGGCTAAATATTTTTTCATGCTACATTCAGGTTGGGGTGGACAGACTTCTAATGCACAGGCTGCAGAGAAGAATCTGCATGCGAAGAGCAGGGCACACTCTGGACATGGTCAACAGGTAAAATACGTCCCCTCTGTCAATCACGTTCTGCCATGGGACAAAATCACATGCAGAAAAGTTTATGACAACCTAACCATGTCAACCTCATCGTCATGTGTTACCTTTCGTTTATTCACAGCAAGAAAATGGATTACTTCTCAGCCCTGACATCAGCACCATCCTACCACCAGGAACATGATCAAGCCAGCATTTTGAAGATAAAAAAAATGTGAGTCAGACATTGTCTGCCTTCTTCTATATAGTAGATTTTTTTTTTTTTTTGTTAACTGAATGAACTGAAACACTCAGCATGTTTGAGCAATGGGAAGAATTAAAAACACTATTATTAAAAACACATCTATTTTCATCACCACTGAAAGAAATCTACAGCAGAACCAGAGCTGTTTGTGCCTGGGTCATGGTCAAGGTCAAGCTCATGATCTTACTAGTGGAACTTTCTCAAATGCTACTATCAATATTATTAAATTGTAAATCAAAGCCGTATTAACTAAGGACATGTACACAAGCTGGAATTATAATTGCACCAAGAGGATTAACTTCAGTCCTACGCCTTTGGATCACCAATACTGAAAACCATAGAGTTTGACCATAGGCCATGAAGGTCTAGTGAAAGCTCAAGTCTGAAATACATCTGAGTTTCCCACCCATCCCTTCCGACAGCGCTGATGTCTTCTCTTCACGCCGAAGTAGTTTCCTAGCCAATTACTCATTTAAGACTTCCACCCTTTTGCATTCTACCCTCTGCCTCTGCTAAAATAAAATGAGACAGTCTGCTTCACTCAACGAGGAAGTGTTTCTCTCAAAGAAGCACAAAGTGGAGAGCCTTAACAGAGACAGGAGGTGTAGGTGGGAAAAAAACCTGTCCATGTGCATCAAACTCAGTACAGTGACCTTCAGCTTCAACCCTTAACATGAACCTAGACAGAATCACAGAATCACATGGGGTTGGAAGGGACTTCTAGAGATCATCTAGTTCTAACCCCCTGCCAAAGCAGGTCCACCTAGAGCAGGTTGCACAGGAACGTGTCCAGGCGGGTTTTGAATGTCTCCAGAGAAAATGGGGATGGAGACCACCTCCCTGGGCAGCCTCTTCCAGGGCTCTGCCACTCTCAAAGGAAAGAAGTTCCTCCTCATGTTTAAGTGGAGCTTTTTATATTCAAGTTTGTGCCCATTTCCTCTTGTCTTACCACTGGGCAGCACTGAAGAAAGACTGGCCCCGTCCTCCTGACACCCTCCCTTTAAGTATTTGTAAGCATTGATCAGATCGACCCTCAGCCTTCTCTTTTCCAGACTAAAAAGACCCAAGTCACTCAGCCTCTCCTTGTAAGAGAGATGCTCCAGGTCCAGACAAATCATACCATTTCTTAAAGAGGAACAGGAATAGCTCTGAGGTCTCACCTTGAAGTATTCAGCTTCACAGGTGGAATTTTCACCAATATGTGAGTCACACTCCTCACGCACGTTGGCAAATTCAATCCCATCTGAACAATACTGCTTCTCCAACTGGCTGCGGCAGCACTGTACCTGAGTCATGCTGGCGAAAGGATGGAAGCAACAGAAGGATGTCATATATAGTTCAAGAGCAGATAATCTGAATTTTGATGATTAGCACTTGTACTAGTGCCATGGAAAGAGATTCCTGTGCACACAAATTTTAGTTACAAAGTAAAAATATTCTGTAGGAGTAGGCAGAATATCTAGGTGGCATGTTTAATACAGTTTAACTGCCTGTCTATCTTGCCGTCTGTCCTGGCATTTTTTTTTAAGCAAATGTCTAACTTCAACCACATTTGGCACAGGGCTCCAGGACTTGCATTCCTGCATGTTTTGTGACAGCTGGTGGCCAAGGAGAGGATGGTGAGAACCAACTTGTTGTGCTGACTGGTGGAGAGAATTCAGGCCCTGGGCATAGTGAGAATCTGCAGTCCCACGTCCAGTGTAAACTGTCACGTAGGGCATGTTGAAGGAAGCTCAAAGGAAGTGCAGGTTGCCCTGTGGGACAACCGGAGACACAGGGAGAAGTGAAGATACCAAGGAGAGTCATAGTGGGAAACAGAGCGCATTGCAAGCAAGAGGCAAAGAAAGACAAGGGAGAGAAGAGTATTACAGGGAAGGAAGATGTGAAGAGGGGACAGGATCAAAATATGCAGGAAACTCAGCTTTGTTAGTTCTACTGCTCATAAAATCATTCTATTTTATCTCAGTTCCAATGAATAAATTGAAAAATCCTCCCTGCGGGAAAAAAATATCTGTGTGAGCAGGCTTTAAAATCCTCCAATCCTCTTGCTTGTGTGACTTGCATGCAAAGCACCTGAATTGCTAGAGGGGAAAGGAAGCTATCCCAAAGGCAATACAAACTGATAAAATATATTTATAGTGTAACAGGGGCACCACAAAGGCATAGCTCAGTATGTTAGAGCTCTAAAAAATGCACAGAAAAACCTTATAAATGCACTTTTATACCTATCACCATGGGAAATCTTATGCATCTTACAGACCAACAACACTGAACATTCTCTTTCCTCTTAAGAGTATTCACTTGATTTTTTTTCTCAACTCCAGTTATTTGAACTGATGAGTCAAATCTTTTCAAGGGTTACCTAGAAACACATAAAATTATGTAAAGATACTCAGCAAACCAATACCCTTTACTCTTAAAAATCCCTTATTTACACTGTTGGATATTTTGCAAGTATAAGGAAAAGGCGTGGTTTAGATGCACTGCTGAGGAACCGGCTTCTCCTACTGTCATCTAAGTGGATTCCCATTCATTACCTCTGGAAGAGCTTCCCGGCTCTCGATGACCACAGGATGAGCACGAGGAACCCCCAGAGCTCCAAGGCCAGGCCATCCAGTCCAGCCCACGAAAAGCAGGGTACATGTGGGTACTGGGCTTAGATTCTGCATCTCTGGTGAGGTATTGGTACATATTGGTGAAGCAAGGCTGTCAAGCTTCACTCCTGAAGATTCCTGATTCTTATTTATTTGATTTTTTAATGGTTTGACTGTGCACTTTGCGCTTGGACAAAAACAGCTGTGAGATTTCAATGTATAAGAACAAAACGCAGTTACGTTGATGAACAGATTATATACAAAAATAGACTTGAAAGTCACAGCAAGAAGTTAAGCCCAGGACAGTAACTTTATTTGGCAGAATACTTGAGGGTTTTGATATTTGATTTACTTCCAGTTTGGAAGAATATGTAGGTTTTTTGTTGCTGAAACTCCCTCTGAAGCAGAATTTCCATTCCCTGCCCAGCTCTGGGGTGGTCTGACTGTCAGGACTTTGGAAGCCAGTAAAACCTGAACTTCAAGCCCAAGAGTGTGGGAGCTGAGACTTTCCAGCTCCTTTAACCCTCCAAGTCCTGTGGAGGAGCTAGATATGTTAGCCACAAACAAATAAACAACAGCAGTCTTTCAGTAAATCTGTTTGATTTCCAGTGTGGCTTTTTTTTTTTTTTTTTTTTTTCAAATACCAGTCATGTCTTTGAAATCTCTGACAAATTTCACCTCCGCTAATTGGCAATTTCAACCACACCAAAAAAGATTCTTCAAATGTTTCCCACAGCTGTATTCATAAGTCATGTGGCCCACCCCAATTCCTTTAATAAGGAATTAAACATCAATTGAATGTTAGATTAAAATACCATTTGTTCATTCTCAGAACAACAACAATAAAATCACACTTCACTGCCCAAATCCTACAGTGAAGTTGCACTGGTAGCAAATACCGCTTGAGTCTAAACACTGGTGTGGCTGTTCTAACAGAGGTAGAAATCCCTTAAAGATGGCATAGAAAGATGACAGAAAAATCTGCACAGTACTGGTCTTCCATCTGCAACTTAGCCATCCTTTTCCTTTTGCACACCAGCCCACGTGCTGATGATCACTGGAGCTTGCCACCACAAGCTCATCAGAGTCCAAGACTTTTGAGATGAAAAGCATCTCTCCCTGCCGTTGCTAAACTGTGTGTCTCCCTGGGTTAGACTCTAACATGATGCATATCCATTCTCTACTTCACAGCAGAGTAAAGGAGACAACTCCAATGGGTCATAGGAGCCATTTGTCTCTTTGTGTAAAACCTTTGAACTTTTCCTGTGTAGCATTCCTATTAGTACAACAGCAGTTTATTGAAGTAAATAGGTATTTACAATACAACTGAAATCTCTTAACACTAAATACAGAATCTCTAGGAGCATAAGGCCTCATAACTGATGTTCAGTCAGGATATTTCAAATAAAATCAGGCATTTCCTAGTTTCTCTGAAAGATGAGATTTAGTTATGAAAAGAAATCACAAACATTTTAAAAGTCCTTATTCTTTGTTGCACATGTTGATCTAAAATTAAAGTTATTTCATTACTACATAATTTGATTATAAATAAGTTTAGAAATCATGGTTTACATTATCACTTTCACCTTCAGTTAAAATTTAACCAATGTTACAGATTTTCATGGAATAAATTTCTAGCTGAAAAGCTACATGTTGATTTAAATTTCACATTTATTATTCTCCTTCCCAGATGATATGCTCCTGCTCTTAAACCAGCAGAGTTTGTAATTTTTAACTTCTTCCCATAAAAGCATTAAAATCTAGTTTTGCTCTGAAAACAATGTGGTTTTTGTCAGCTTAATTTCATTACCCTCTGCCTCTCTCCTTCTGCTTAATAGCCTGTCGAAAGTTACGTCAGAGCTATTCATACACACAGTGGAAGGCCTTTCACCAAAAAATATTAAAATTAAAAAGGGGAATGATTTCATTCCAGAATTATTTTGCAAAAATAAGATGGGTCTTCCACCCTTAGTCCTTTCAGTTTGCAGTTTAACATGCAAGAGAAATGAATGAACTTAGGAAAGTTAAGAGCAAGATCTGGTATTATGAGTGATACAATACAACAATATGAAAACAATAAAGAGTGCCTCAACAATGAAAATACATATATTTTAACAAGTGTTATGAATTAACAAAGGACTCAAGTAAAGATAACCGATTCATAGTTCAAAATTAATCAGCTGCAATCCATAAACAACTTTGTTTTTTACTTAATAAAAGCTTTCTTGAAGGTAAAGAGTAAAATTATATTGGCATCACATATTATGTAGAGAAACAATACTGATAACATTATGGCAGAGAAAGAATTGAGTTTGACATTATTCACAAGGCGAAGTAAGCAAGTTATCCTAAACGAGTGCCAATAAAACCCTGACAACATAGCAGATTGTTCTTCTATCGCTCTGACTGTGAAGCCAAAAATCTTAAGTGACTGTGAGGCACACTTAGCAGGCTACAGAGAAGAGGTAACAATTAATCAAGAGAACTCTCCAAAAATAACTTTAAACAGCTTTTTCAGACAGACAAGTGTCACAACTTCCATGCAACACTAATAATAAATAATGTTATTCCTAATGTAGCTCCAAAAAGACTTTATGTAGTGCTAAAGGCATGCAGTTCTCATATAGAGATATGCTGTTTCTGGCCCAGGAATTAAGTTTACTTGCTAAGAGCTCTGGGCAGGGGAAACTCTTCATTTCAAAAGGAAGACGATTTACTGGGCAGGTTGAATTCCAAAAATAAATGAAAGCTGTTTCCAGCTGCTGTGAATTTAACCACATCACAAGAAAATGGATGAATGGGCAAAAAGCTGTTGTTACGAGAACCAAAGATATTATTCATTAAAATGCTACACTCATATTTACTGAGTCATGAAGACAGAGAAAAATACTGTCACTGTCCTGATTGATAATATAATGAGGTATACCTATTTGTTGAACAAGCAACCACAGTAAGAGATTGCAGAAATGACTGGATGTTGAGCCAGAAGCCTTGTTTCGACTTAAGTGCAACCTAGTAACCTAGTAGCCAGGTATACCTGGTTCACGTGAACTTCAGGCAGAGGGCTGGCTCACCTGGAGCAGGACAATAAGGTTAGTAAGCCTGCACTTACTAACCTTAAAACTTAAAAACTGTGCCATATTGAGAATATTTTTTGCTATGAAAGATTGGACCAGATGATCCTTGAGGACCCTTCCAACCTGCAATTCTATGATAAGCGATGCTCACACAGATGGCAAGTCCCTTAAGAGGCACAAGAGACTTTGGGGGAAGGATCCTAAAAAGATGGTGAAACCCAGAACTATCAGCTTGTTTCTAGGGTGCACAGTACATATTAGAATGTCAGCGCCTGTGTGGAAACCCTTCTTGATTATTATGACTGTGCTTTAAATGGTTGGGAAAAGGCCAAGGGGTGCAACACTAATTCAATAAAGCAGCTTCTTTCTCACATGAACAAAAGCAAAGCAAAAGAAACTGTAGAAGTGGGCTTGCTTTGAGGGAAGGACTGAATCTGAGAAGCCATTATGTTATAACTATTCTAAGCAGAGGACTCAAAACCAGCATGTAAATTCTTGTAATTGTGTTGGGGAAAGTTCTCACATCCAATCTATTCTGTGTTGCACAGTCTTTGCAATGTAACTGCACAAAATCAATTTTATTTCAGTAACTTCATCAAATCTGCTCACTTCACAATGTATTTTTTCCCTTGCATTCAACTGCTAACCTTGCAATCCAAGCTGAAATACGCAGGCCAAACAGCTACATCTGGCATGAAGTAATATAGGTTTGTACACCCAAGAGGCCACATTTTTTCAGAGCACTCAAGGCAGATGATCTACACTCTCCAACACTGTGCTGCACTGGACAGCCAAAAGATCCCAAATTGTGTTTAAACAACCACATATGTGATAAGTACCTGTCGCCCAGGAGCTCCCACTGCATGTAGGTGTCTAAATAGGAAGCAAATTCTTTTGACACTCCATCACCAATAAGGTATCCTGTGGCATATTCTCCCCTGCTTAGACCTAAGCAAGTGCAAGGAAGCCGGTTTTGCTTGCTGGAGTAAAATAATATTCCTATTAAATAAAGCAGCCAAAGGTGCCAATTTTACATAGTTATTTTTAGGATGAAGCCAAGCTTCAGGGGGAGCTATGTTTATGTACTGTGCAGTCATGAATACATGCCACTGAACTGCATTTATCAACTTTTTTTTTTTCGCTAAGTGCCTCTCAAAGAGTATGTGCCTTTACCCATTTCTTATTTACCATTACATCACTATAATTCTAATTATGTATGGTTATGCATAAAAGGCAGAAGAAGCATTAATAAGCTTAGTTCCTATGAAGTCCTAAAGACTGTCTAAAATGGTAATCTTTAAAAGAATAAATTACATTTACAGCAATATCGCAACTCACATTAATCAAATGATCATTAAATCATCAAGATTCTCACTCCCAGATTGTTCAATAAACTTGGTTTCCTGTTTTTCCTGCCTCTGTTTTGTCTGTAACACTTCTGACTCTCCAAGTATTTCCTAAATTGAGATTTCTTCTGCATAAGAGAGTGCTTTCAATGCCAATAAAAATGCCTAAGTCAGAAAACATGGACAGACTTGCCTGCAAGACACATTCTTCCCATAATAAAGATCAATCCAACACTTGTACAATTACCAAGGTTAAATCACTTTGCAATCCATTTGAAAAGATAGAGGGGAGCAACGTAAGGTGTTTTAAATACAAAAGTCCCCTATGACACTGCCCCACCAGTCACAAATTGTTACCTCCACCAATTACATTTAACTAGAGCATTTAACAGCAAAAATAACGCAAACTATCATTGACATAAAATATATGAATGCCCCAACCATCTAAGAGATTCAGTATAACCAAAGTATTACTGTGGAAAAAAAGAAATATCATTTAACTTCATTATTTCATTTTCTAGATTACATTAGTATCCTATAAAATGTCAGCAGAACTAAATCTACTTATTAACTAAAGCCTACTATTTCCTACCATCAAATACATTTGCAAGAAGTCAGATATTCCACATAACTAGCAATCTCCTTGATTTAAACTCTAAGTTCCCCTCCATCAGCAATTCGACTAAGAACTGCAGGACAATTATCTGGGTGGCACTACACAGGACAAACAGTTTTAAAAGGCTGTCTTCCTTACACACATATGTATATATTCAATCCATAGAATCCATATGAATTGTCTGTTGTGTTCCTGACAAACTTTTGCCCAAGAATTTTGCCCATCACCAGGCTAGATTCATAATTCATACAAACTGAAGCCACACTGAGATATACTGACTGTAAGTAGAGTCCAAGCCCTATGAGTAGACTAGAGCAGAAGAACTTCTAATAGAGAGTACATGTCAAGCAAATTAGAGCTGGGTGACTCTACAGTAGCTCAATAGCAAAAATTTAAAGGACTTAATGGAGGAAAAGTAGGTAGTCAGTAGGTACTCGCCAAGGCTAGATGCAGAGTTGGTGCTTCATCTTCTAAAACAGTTTTCATACCTGCCACTCCCATGGTTTTACATGAACATATAAATTGTAGTTTAATATAAAATATAAAATACACAACAATATACCTGCATTCTCTGGACTCAGATATTAATGGTAGAGAAGTACATATTCTGTTTTTATTTGCCCATTCAATACCCTTGTCACAGCATTCTTCCATTGAAGGATCTGCAGAAACAAGGGAAGAAAGAAAAACACAACTATATATTTAATACAACCTTAATAAATGGTATTGCATCTCCCCGTTAGAAAAAAAAAATAATCACAAAACCAACCAAAAAACCCACAACGAAACAACAGAGAGTTTGTTTTCCCTTCCCTAATCTACACAGAATAGTGCTCCCATCCAAAAGGCAGCCATGGCCAAATGATGCATCCATTAGCACTTTACAATCAGCCCTAGTGCTGGAGGCGTTGAACTGTAGTTTCCCTTAACCTTCCACAAAAAGACACAGCCTAGGGACTGATATTCCAGCAAAAAACAGTTTGAATAGACAGAGTCCTGCACAATAAAGGGATCTGTCATACTGCACTCTTTTATTACCAAAAGTAGCAGCAGCAATAGGCAACCTTTTAAAATCATGGAGAATAAAGAAGAAATCAAATAACCATCTGATACAAAAAACAGATGAATCTCATTACAAGTTAATTTGCAGAACTATTTTTTCCTCAAGGTTATTATCCCATTGGTCTATTTTACTAAAAAGTTTGTCTGCAAATGCAAAAGTACTCAACGGAGAGATGGGTATATGATATTTTGATCACTTAACATATGAAAGAAAAATTAGTATCAATACCAACTGATACCAACCCTGAAACTAAAGGGAAAAGCAGACTGAAGATACTTATTTGTGCAGAGTATGAATTCGGCAAAAGTCTTTAACTAAACTAAATACTCTTAATGAACTGACAAGCACTACTTGATACTCCAAGTGCAAAAGTTCACTGCACAGCAGGTGTATCAGAACTTGGAATAAAACATGAGTCACATTTTCCTATTAATTATCTTCTAGTCTGGACACTGAACAGCACCTTCTATAACAAATAAACAATCTGAGTAACCGTCTGATTATCAAGAGGGACAGCTTTCTAATGTTTTCTCTTTTATTTCATACATTTTTTGACTGATGGTCCTGACAGGCTGCACCCACAAGTGCTGAGGGGCTGAGCTGATTACTCACAGTTGTCTTTGAGAGGTCATGGCAAATGAGAGATCCTGTGTTCAAAAAGGACAAGAGAGAAGATCTGGAAAACTACAGGCTGCTCAACCTCTTCTGTCTGGGAAGGTGATAGTGAAAATCCTCCTGGAAACAATACTCAAACACATGAAGGACAAGAAGGTGATCAGGAGAAGTCAGAAGGGGATTTGCGAAGGGGAAATCACGCTTAAGCAAATCCATGGACTTCTACAATGAGATGGCTATCCCAGTGGATGAGGGAAGAGCAGTGGATGGTGTTTACCCTGACGTCAGTAAGGCTTTTGACACTGTCTCCCGTAAGGCCCTCACAGACAAGCTGACAATGTAAAGGTTAGCTAAGTGGATAGTGAGTGGGACCAAAAACTGGCTGAATGGCCAGGCCCAGAAGACTTGGATCAGTGGCACAGTCTGGTTGGAGGCCAGTCACTAGTGGTGTACCTCAGGGCTCCAACACTGCTCAGCATTTTCATTATAGACACTGGGAAAGAGTTCATCCTCAACAAGTTCACACATAATACAAAACTGGGAGGAGTGGCTGATGCACCAGATGGTTGTGCTGCCATCCAGAGGAATGTCAACAAGGCTGGAGAAATGGGCAGTGAGATACCTCATGAAAAAAAAAGTCCTGCATCTGGGGAGGAATAAGCCCTATGCACCAGTACATACTGAGGGCTTACCAGCAAGAAAGCAGGTAAGGAGAAGGACCTGAGTGTCCTGGGGGACATCAAGCTAATTACAACCCAGCAATGCATCTTCACAGCAAAGAAGCCAACCCCATCTTGGACTGCATTAGACAGAGCGCTGGCACCACGCTGAGGGAGCATCTGATCCTTCCCCTCTGCTCAGCACTGATGAAGCTACACCTGGAGTGCTGTGTCCAGTCCTGGGCTCTCCAGTTTGAGAAAGACAGGGACTTACTGGAGTGAATCCAGTGCAGTGCCACCAAGATGATCTATGTATTGAAGCATGTTTCATATGAGGAGAGACTGAGAGAGCTGAGACTGTTTAGCTTGCAGAAAAGAAGGCTCAGGGGAAGATCTGATCAATGTTTATAAATACCTGATGGAAGGGGATGAAAAAGAGGGAGCCAGACTCCTCTCAGTAGTGTCCACTGACAGGACAAAAGACAATTGGCATAAATTACACCACACAACGTTCTATCTGAACAGAAGAAAATAATTCTTTACTGTGAGAGTGTTCAAACACTGGATGATCTCAAGAGGACCTTCCAACCTAAACATTTCAGTAACTGATTACTTAGGTAAAAATAAATAAGGCCCTTTCACCTGTAGGTAGCTGCTCCTACAGAGAAAGGTAAATCTCATTTACTTCTTTTTGATGGAGAAGCTGAAGTATAGAAGGATAAAATGACTTGCCCAACTTATACAGCAAACTAGCCACAGAACAGGGAGTGCACAGCAGATTATTCCTAGACCACCTCTCTCCATTGGATCATAAAATGCCTCACATAATTGTGTCATTCTTAGTTTTGCTCCAAGTACATGTAAAGGGAGGAAAATTTAGTGAGCAGCAGTATTGTATTCAAGAGTATCCATCTTCACGGATTCACTTCCTGTGAGTCCAGAGTACAGTAAGGACAGGCAACTGTCTCCTCTGGCTCCACCTATACCAGTTACAAAGCCATCATTCCCCAGGTGCTCCTGATATATGAGGGTTAGACTCCTTCCGTCCATCCATGTATCCACCTTCTAACCTGTTCTGCTCATGATCACACTTTGACACATATCAGACAAAGCTTACCAGAGTACCTCAACTGGCAGATCTTCATATGGTGACAATGTAAAAAGCTGAAAGCCAGTAGAGAAGATAACCCCCGCCTGTGATTCAATTGTTTCCAGGGGACAACCTATGTTCCCCCGTGATTATAATCCAATAATCTAACTCAAAAAAAGTAAGAGTTAAAGTAGATTTTAAGATGTATCAGTCATCTTAAGGTAGGCACTCTTAAAGTAGTTATCAATTTTAAAGTTCTAAGCTCTGCAGCACTGAGTTTAAGTCTGGCTATCCCTCTTTAGGAAAGATTACATTAAAATGTAAAATGTGTAAAGAAAGGCATGGCAATCAAATCCCTATTATATGAGATGAAACTGGAAAAAATAGACCATTTAAAGCCTAGATAAGTAAAGCTTGTGAAAAGATATGGTTTCTGTCAACAAATATTGCCCCAATAATCAAAATTATGCGATCAAATAAACCAAACATTTTAAAATAAGAAAATCATTACACTTATAAATGGAATGACATTAAATGTTAGTTTATAACAGAGCTCTGTACTCTGTGACCAAGGTCACCCTTCTAGTCTTACTGACACAGCTAAAACAATGGTCAAAATTCTGTCATGAACTCAAGGCAATATTTCTCTTGAATGCCTCAGTGTGTCCAGAATTCAAATTCATGCCAGTGTCTAAAAGCTAATTGTTGCTTATAATGTTGCAGAGAAAATCAGTCAAATAAAATATCTGTCTGTGGTGAAAGACATGAATTTTTGTCTGATCTCTTCTTTGGGAATAGGGATCCTGTATGGTGCTCTCTGACTGCCAGTGTATTGCTAACAAACATTATATCAATCAAATTTCATACAATGTGTTACAAATAGTATTTTTAGTATTGTTGTCTGCAATTAATCTTAACAGTGTTGAAAAATGATACACATTTAACTGAAGTGCAGGGTTGGCTGCAGGTTTTTGCAGGGCTTTGTACAAATGGGTCTTCAGCCAAGTTCCTCCCCAGAAGGACAATCCCTGGCTCTGGACACCAGTTCTTCCCTCACAGCTCTGGAGACATACCTCTATTCCAGCCAAATAACTCAAGAATTCAAAACAGGCTAAGCTAAGCATGCTCGTCAGTAGGAGTGCATCCAGACAAAGAAGGATGTCGGTTAACTTGTTGAGGGAGAACTGTGGTCCAGACTAATTTTTTTTGGTGACATCACAATTCATATCCTCCAAAGATCCTGCCAAAAATCTCTTGAGAATAGAGGGAAATGAAAAACAAGCAGTAAAAAAAAAAAAACCAAAACTCCACCCTCAAGGCTATTCTTTTAAAACATAACAATAAAACAGTGAAAAATATTTTCTCCAGCTTGGCTTTGCAGTTAAAAATGTTCATTTGTTGACAAATCTCTGCTCTTTCAAAATCTCAGAAAGTATGTGTCTCAGACATTAGGTGTCAACTCCTGATTGCACTGGAATTGATTCTGACTATTTTGGCATCAAGAGTTGTTAATAAGTATTTAGAAACAGGATAGACTTACTGTCTCATAACCATATTTTTCCAGTGTTGTGGATTCAACTGTACATGTGCACATTTATGTGGTTCGCAGTTGGAAATATTTGGGCAAGCAGTTCATACTGAGGCCACTTGTTTCCTTACACCCTCCTCAGACGATCAACAGCAAGCTCTCCTTTCAACCTCCTCAGGGGACCAGCCATGGCCTCTCCTCAGTTTCTCATAACTAGAAGTTTGTAATGCAGGGTGTCTGAAAGGAGGGGTAGTGGAAAGCAGATGGTGGAAACAACTCTGATCACAGCATCTCAAAGAATCTCACTTACTGGTTCATTTTTTCTCTGAGCATGACCAGGTGACTTTTACTGCAGTTAAACTGGGCTCATGAGCTGGAGTTCCAAAGATGACCAAATAGGAATTAGAGTACTGCTCTTCTGAACCTGGTGTCCCTTCAGCTGTTTAGCCAAGTCCATTATATTTCATGCAAATCAGCCAAAGAAATATCAAGCATCCGAGACACAAACTACTTCTGGGAAAGGCTGACGATACTGTCAGCATTCAGCTGAAATGTGGCTTTTTATCTGGAGGGAGAAACCCTACAGGAAAGCTGTAACGTGCAGGAATACACCATCTGGTCCATTTTGTAAGTTCATGAAGCAGCTGTTCAGCTTTTTGGTATCATGAGACAGAAAAATATGAAGATAATTCTGAGATCTGTTAAGATGGTAGCACATTTAATTCCTTTTCATTCAGATATAGTATTTTTGCATGCTAACTGACTAATTGAGAAAATAGAAGGCTATTTCAGATAAAATCAAATGCAGCTTCATCACTGCTTTCTCCCTGTGAAAAAGTATGTGCAGCATGGTATACAAAAGAACATGAGTCATGTTAGTATGGTAATAGCAAGGATACCTGTCCTGATGTTAAGGTGATATCTGTAGTATTATGAGAGAGATTTCAGGAGTCTTGGGAAGAGAGCAGTAGAAAAACAGCTGGAACTCAGAACTCTAATTTTACAAATGCCGTCATGAAGAAGACCTATCAGATAAGAAGTGATTAAAAGTCACACAAATTAAAATATTTTATGCATAATGTGCATTCATGTGCTAGCCATGAACTGTGCTTACATAGACATACTGTGTACGAGCATATGGTTGTTTTAAAAAAAGGTAGTTTACTAATCTTAACAGGATTGCCATGCTGTGTGGGAGTTCAAAGCAAGAAATGTGGTTAAAATCTGTATAGGCTTAGACTTCTGTGATGTAATAATTGCTTATGCAGCTGCTACAGTGAGTATTTTCTGCAAAAGAAAGATAAACTTACGAATGTTACCCAAAAGTATGATGTCTGGAATGAGATATCCTGAATTGTTTCTGGGAATTGTGCAAAAAATAAGCAGAAGTAAAAAGGACTGAATAATTTTCATGGCAGTAGCATTGCAGTTAGATCAAAAAGGGGTAGATCTACAATACCAATTGTTCATTTCTGTGCAGCTGCTGCTGATGGAAAAGCCAATGTACAACCCAGGATTAGATAGCTGTTCGTTACTCAGTGCTGATCTATGCAACAGTTATAAAGCTGATGATAATGCCAAACCAAAGCTACACCTGAGCACAGGTGAGCTTCTCAAGCTAGTGCTAGTAAAGCTTTTGAGTTCTTCAGCACAATAAGCGGTGCAACTGTCCCATTTACCAACTTCCTTGCCCACATAGCCAGCTATAGTTGGTTATGGATTTGAAAGTGAGTTCAGGTCAGGGGGTCCTTATTAAGATGTTTTCAATCTTTTAAGCACATTAATTCATTAAGTTTGGAAAATGTGGTGCAAGTCTTGCCCTTCACTCAATTTACTCTATAAGTAACTCAGCGCTATGGAACGTGAGAAAACAGAACATGATTATCATTTCTCAGCATATGAAGATACAGGCAGCAGATGGACTCTGTGAAAGCTGAGCACTAGTCCAACACGTTTCAGTAACAGGATGTCATGCTTACAACAGACATGCAGTGGTTTAGGTTTCCAGGAGGAAAAATACCATCGACTATCACAGTTTACCTTTCTGATGAAGCCTTTCTTGTCATGTCAAGAAAACTGTCTTACTAGAGCTTCTCATCCATCTAACTGTTGGCTGAAAATAAACCTCAAGTCTACCTAGAGAATTTGATTTTCAAAATGACAGATTGGCCATCCGTGTTAGAAATTCAGAGTCACATTCTTTGCCTTCCAACCTCCTTTTCCATCTGCACTCTCCTGACACAAAAACAGAGCAACTGCATATCCCTTTGGCCAAGGCTCCACTATGCTATAGGTTCAGGGCAGACAAAAATGTGCCTGGCCTGATCTGTGATGCCAAACCAACCATTCTTGAAATAGTGACACCTGGCAAATATTAGGTGGACAAGTCAGCTGCCTTTGTAGCAGGGACAGCAGTCAAGTGCTGGCAGCTGGGATTTGTAGTCTTGATTTTCTGGCTGCCCTTACAACAAACTGGAGAAATGTTGTTTCCTGGCAATGCATATACACTCATATATATCGCTGCCAACTAAGGCAGCAAATAGACCCAGAGATCCATTTAGACAAGAGGGAAGCCAGCTGACTTCAAAGATCCAATAGGTAATAGACTAACATCTGCAGTACAGCTCTGTTGCATCTTCATCTTGCACATCCCTAGGTGAGCCTAGGGATTAGGCCCATGGAGCAGAAGAAAGGGTGAAGGACACCTGAAACTATGAAAGAGAAAGACATACAACAGAGTAACTAGCTGAAAAAAAATACTTTGAATTGGCAGCAATGGAGTGATGCAGGAAAGCATTACCATCCTCTACCTGAGATGATGCGAGTATTTCCTGGATCTCTACAGAATGCAGTTGGAATGAAGACGCCCCATCTCCATTTTGTATGCAGAGAAAGAAATAAAATGAACAGGAGCTTTTCTTTTTCTGCTGGGACATTCTTGTTTACTACAAGACCATGCATCAAATATGCCAATATACTGATGGGGTAAGATGAACAGACACAGCTGAGCTGTAGCATTTGTCACCTTTGGACAGCAAGCTATTCTTAGTCCTTCCACTAGGTCATTCTCATAGCTCCCCTTAAAGAATTTACGAGCTTGAACTTTGTAACAAATGCATGAAACTTGGAGTCAGGATGCTCTCTGTTGTCATCCCTACAACAGCACAAGCCAGAAAGCAGTCCGCAATACATTTGTTGCAGCCTGCAAGGTTGTGTTTATCACCAGCTCCCCCTCTCTTGTACTGCTCTAGACTACTCTGCCCTCAGACAGGGTCTAAGACAATGTCTTCCAATCTTTATGGACTCACAGATAATCACTCACAGTTCATGTGCTGCTACCAAATAAGCTATTTTCCTACAAAGGCTTAAAGGGTTTGAACCTTTACCTCCAGATGAATTCTCAGCCGAGTGTGACTATTTCAGGACAGCTGAAATCACTGAAGAAACCCACTTAGCACTTATACTGAAGTAGCAGCACTCTAAAGGAAATGCCTGGTAGACGAGTGTGTTTTGTGGTTGGTTTTAAAACAGACAACCTTTTACTGGAAATTTTCTTGGGTCTGGGGAACACTCATTTAAGGGGAATGCGGCTCTGGTAGCACCAGCACTGACCATCACACAATTGGGATTTTTCAGGCACAGCCAAACCTCATTTTATGAGGTGTCTGTTTGCAGTTAATAAAAGAAGCTCTTAAAATCATTCACGGCAATAGGTGGTGATGAGATAGCTGAGGTTTGGTGACATGGTCAGGCCCAAGGGAGGCAATAACCTATTGCAACGTATTTTCCCTGGTGGGGAAAGGAAGTGCTTTCTTGGGAGCGGGGAGTTTATTTTGTCAAAGTTCTGAAAAAAAAAAAAATCTTTCAAAAAAGCAGCAACTGGCTACTGAGAAATTAGAAGACTCCATCTGTTCCAGGACGACTGTAAGGCATCCTACATACAGACCAAAATACCACAGAAGACAGGGATGTAGGAGCTCTCAAGAGGTTATTTTGTCCTACTTACTACTTTCAGTTGTTCATAATAATACCAAGTGAGGCTGATTTCACAACCTCTCTAGACAATGTGCTCGTGTTCTTCAATGTCCCTAATGACAGAGAATTTTTAATAATATATTACCTCACTGTCTGCTCCAGAAGCCCGTTCCTTTCTTGCTACCTCCTACACACAGGCTCTTACACACTTCAACAACCTGTACCTGAGGACTGCTACTTGATGTGCATGTTTTTTCTGTCTTTCCAAATTAACTTGGATTTTTTTCATCTTTCTGGATAGGTTATTCTCTATTTCTCTTCTGTGAGGAGGCTGGAGTTTAAAGGATTAGGAGAAGAAGACTGAAAACTGTTCTGAGGATTTCCAGAAGACATGAAGAAATTAAGAGAAATTTAATAATGGCGTCCACTGACGTCATTTATATGACAGCACCTTATAAACAGCTTAGTGTAAGTAATGGCTGTCCTAGACTTTACACTCTCACAAGAACATGAAACAGCTCTGATGGACACAGGTAATTTAAAAAACCCAGTACCACCAAGATGACAGAGGTGGACTTACAAAAAAGACTCATAACTGGAAGAAGAACAGGAACTGCTCTTTTTGACAAGCACATGCTAAATTTTGTCCTTCGCTCCTTGCTGTATTAGAAAATCGTGCAAATAATGAAATTACTTCACAAGCCGTTGATAGCCTGAAGTGACACTTTTTCCTTTCTCATTTAAGAACAAGTTTTTGTCTTGTCTTCACATTTCAAATCTTTAAAAAATGTGTAATTAGAGAGTTTTATATCGGATGTTACAATTAATCTGTTGTCAGTCCTGTTCATTGCTATAAAGGTCATGATCCAAAAAGTATTATAGTTAATGACAGTCTTCAGACAGACCTTAAAGAGCTTTGGATCAAGTCCAAAAATACTTATATATTTAAATTAAAGCAATTGAAATAAGAAGTATACAAGAATATGACAGAGCAATACCTCTCAAGAGTATGAAACATATATGCTTAAGCATTTCTATGTTTTCTTATGGGAAATGGTTACAGGAGAAACATTTTCACCCTGGGATTTCTCTATTTTCATCTGACCAGAAAATTAGCAATAATAGCCATGCTTTTATATACTGCTTAAGTGACATGTATCTACTGTGTAGCAACATTTATTGCCGAATTTAGGAAAAAAAAAATAGACAATGGATTACTGCCATATTGAACCAATACTCTGGAAACATTACGTAGAAGGGGTAAAATCTATAGCACAATGGGACAAGGTTTAAGTAACTAACAAACATAGAAGAAACTGCAGTCTTTACAGAGCAGGGAGCAAACAAAGATCCATTTTTTTTACATATTTATATAGTAATGATTTAGGAAATGGCTTGGAGAAAATGTTACTAAAATTCTTTCAGGAGATTTTCCTTATTATTGAAATTGTGTATACTGAGTTGCAAATTAGTATGTAGCTCTTCCCAATTTTCTGCCAAAGTATTCATATTAGAAGTACTCAGTACTCTGAGCTTGGAATTTAGTCAGTCGTAAGAGCTTCAAATCTGGAATACTGTAGTATTCCAAACAGATGTACAGCTGGTAGCATTTGTACACAATATCCTTCCATTGCTTACTAAATTCTAGGTAACAGTCTAAAAAGCTGGAATATACAAGACAAAGTATTTCTATATCCATACACTTATTTCAGCATCATATGAATTATTTAATTATTAATATTTGGAATCTGAAGGGCAATTTCTCAAAATTTTTAAAAAGCCTGAAGTAGATTATATGAAGTACAAAGCAGAGACAAAAATAGTTATATGTTCTGGGGGAAAAAACACGTTACTCATTTTAAAAAGTGAAGGCAAGAAGCTTCATTAACTGTGTTAAACAAAGATGTGATGGTGTATTCAGGAAATCATTAGCACTGGAGATCCTTCTTTAGAACTGTTGCATCCTGTTAATCAGAGAAGACTTTCAACCCAACTTCTACTGGACTGTCCCAGTGTCTTGCCTCTTCCCTCTTGCTCCTAATAACTCCTTCAACTGACTTTTTTGGGGACAATTTTCTATTCTTTCTCACCCTGAAGTCTTCTCAATCTTCTGCCTCCACTCTCCTACTTTAATTATATGTGATGATTTAACTATTAAAATTTTAACACCTGGCCTACTTTCTTCCATCAAATCTACACATAAAGATGTATGCCTGACATTTCCTGAGTGCTTGATAAAAACTTTTGCCTGGTCTGGCTAAAATGATCTGCTTATTTTGTTCTTTCCTAACTTTACTCATTTACCTATTCTCTGTCACTGTCAACCATCACTTTTTGCTACCTTTTTCACAAAAGTTTCTCTTATCTCTTTCATATAAAACCACTCATGCTACCATTAAAATTCTTGCCTGTGCCCTGATTTTTTTTTTAATTTAGATTTCAGCTCACTCCTTCTTTGACCTTCACTGTCTCATCCCCTTTTAATCTCTACAGATTTTTTACTACATCCAGTAAACCCATACTCTGTTTACTGCATTGATTTTGCCACCAGCTTCTTTAGATCTATCCATAATTCACAAAACCTTTTATAGTCACAGGCAACTCTATTTCTGTCAAGTCCCAGAGGTCTAAGGCTCATCCCTCATTTCAGAAAACGTTAACAACAGTATTGTAGAACAAGTTGGTCTTAACAAATCTCTTTACTAAAAACACATGTAAAGTTGGCATGAAACTTGCAGAATGGGCTGATGTGCAGTAATAAATAACTTTTGAAAATGCATTGACCTGCTATCAGATAATGCCTGAAATCTGACAGAACACTATAAATATACTGCAGTAACTTGATAAGCTAGTTTATGGATTTTCATCTTGGATTTCACTAACATGTCTGCTTTTAATTACACACATGAAAAACAAGAGTTTAACATCTTGCTCTTCCCTGATTGCAATAAAATATGTTTGAGAATGGACGGTTAAACAGAAACTCAACTGAAAACTAATGTAGAGACAGCACTCATATTTTAGAACTGTATTTTTTGGCAGTATGTGATTTTTTTTGAGGAGATTTTATCTATGACAGCAGGCAAGAAAGCACGGATTTAGCTTTTTTGTAAGTCCTACTTCCGCCCATATACTGCTTATAAATTTACTGCTATGTAAATTTACTGCACATGTAAAAATCATAATCTTAAAATAAAATTCATTCCACAAACTCAGTGGAACATTTTTTTTTTATTACAAACTATAAGCTCACCCTGAAAAGACGTGTTTCCAGATGTTTAGCGAGTTAAACTGTCTGTGCCTGTAGTACCAAGACATGCCAAAGACGCAGCTAGGGGATGAGCTATTCATACATTGACTGGACATAATGATGTGCATAATTCATCTTCTTCAGTAGATGGTAGTTTACATCATAGGTCAAAAAAAAATTATATTAAAAAAAGATAAATGTATACAGTAAACCCAAGCTGCATTAAAAATTTAGAAGGTTTCTAAGATCTTTACTTTTGCAAAGAATGAAGTACCTATATTCACACACACTGGGCAGTTCTGCTGATGTACCCTGGTGCCTGAGAGAAAGTAGGAGTTATCTCTGGATTCTGGCACTAAATGTTGCTTTTCTAGCCTCCTTTATTCTGTCTCTCCTTCTTTAAAAGGAGAGGCTAATATCTCTTTATCAAAAGCAAGTACTTTGAAGGATATCTGTGACAAGTGCTCTGCTATGTGAAAATCTAAGAGCCAAAATGCTGTGATAGTAACAAATAATTTACTTCAATATCTTTCGTCTGCCATCGTCAGGCCTAGGCCAGAGACCATACGTCTGTGAATGTTTGCCTGGAGTATGGCATAATCGAGCCTCAACTCTGAATGCCCCCCTTGGGGTTACTCTAATTGAAAAGGTCACTTACCCTGTTAGCTAAGATAAATTCCTTACCATCATACGAAAAGTAGTTTCTTTGTCACATCCTACCAGTTACATTTGCATTGCATTGCTACACTGAATTAAATCCAAGTCAATATTGTCTTTTTATACAGTATTAAGAGGGAAAAAACGCACAGTTACGGCAAGGGAGCTCCCTTGGAAGCAAGGGATCCCTGCTTCCAAAAGCGACCACATCGCACAATACCATTCGTAAACGTTTCACATCTGGTATTCAAAAAGCCTGCAGCCTGCATCCTTTGCTTCTCTATTCTCCCTGCTCTACTGAGATTTCAAGCAACTACTGACCCCCTTTCCCTTTTTCAATTTTTTTTTTTTTTTTTCGGGGGGGGGGGGGGGGGGGGAGGGGGGGGGGGGGGGGGGGGGGGGGGGGGGGATGTGGAGGGAGAGCGTAATGTGGTCCCCGGCGGATCAGAGACCTCTCCCGGCCGCCGGGACACACAAGCGCGGTCACACTCACCAGCGCCCAGCAGCAAAACCTGTCCCGGCCGAGCCTCGTACGGGCGCTCCGGAGCCGGGCTCGGTGGCAGCGGCCCGGGGGAGCGGAGACGGGGGGAACGGGAGCCGCTGCACGCCACGCCTTTCTGCTCACTCGAACGTGGCAGCGGCTTTAAAGCCTCCCCAGGAACGTCCAGGGGGCACGGGGGGGGGGGGGGGGGGGAAACAANNGGGGGGGGGGGGGGGGGGGGGGGGGGGGGGGTAACACACACTCGCGTCCTCACACCGGGGGACCCCGCGCCGCCTACCCCGGGAGCAGAGACTGGCCCGTGGGCGCCGATCGGCTGGACTTACCTTGGCCCCGGAGCGGAAGCACCAGCACCAGGAGCAGGAGCAGTGGCAGCGGCCGGGCCCCGCCGGGGTTGTCCATCGGCCGCCCGCAGCTCCCCGCCCGCGGGAGCGCTCGCACCGAGCGGGGGCTTGGCTCTCCTGCAGCGTCCGGTGAGCTCCCCCCTCTCGCCGCGCAGTCGTTCCTGATGTTATCCCAGCCGCCTGAGACCGGTTGGAAAAGAGCGTGCAGGAACCCCCCCCCCCCACCCCCGGCTCAGTGGGGGGGCTTCACACAGATTTAATTGACTGCCTACCCGGTTAATTACGCTGCCTGTAAGCGCTTAGCAGAACGGAGCCGCCACTGCAGCTTGGCGGCGAGGACCCTGCTGCTTCTGATGCCCCTGCCCCTTCTCCCCGCTACCCCCACCCAGACTAGAAAAGCGACTCCCTTTCGCTCGGAAAACTTTACAGATCTCCTCGGCGCGACCCTAAGGACGGCGTGACTGATTCTGCGAAGGAGAGAGAAAAGCAGCCACTTCTCTTGGTGCCAAACAGGGGAAAGCCATAAACAAAGGGCACAGCAAAGGAAAACAAAACAAAAGAAACCACCTAGCTGGGCAGGAAAGGTTTAACCTCTTGGGGGGGGGGGAGGTTTTACCAACCCCCGTTCTTGGGCTTTCCGTGTATTTTACTCCAAGAGAACTCTTATAAATAAAAAGAATTGTTAAAAGGCGAGATATTTTAGAATCTTTCCACTGGAAAAATAATTCCCTTCTTTCCTCTCCCCTCCTCTGAAAGAGTCAGAAGGAGAATTTCAACCCAAATGAGACAGTCAGGTCTGCTCTCTCTCCCCCTCTATCTCTCCACTCCCTTTTTTTTTTTTTTTTAAACCTACTTATCTTATTTAAACAGGAACACAAACACTGATAATGGTCAAAGAAAGAGCTGGAGTTGAAAGGACCCAGTTGGTTCTGCTGTTGCCAAGATCTTTAAGATAATGCAGGGAGATAATATTTGCAGGCAAATGCACATAGAAATAAATGGGAGAGTTCATCACCCCTCTATACTTTGCCCTGGGTTTTACCCAGAAAAACAGCTGGAAGTTACTTGTGTTTACTTGGTAGTTGTGCCATATGGACTCTGATTGGACTGTCCCTCTTGTAACTACTTAAAAAGTTAACTTTTGAATCTTTCTCTTCAATATGTCCAACTGGAAAAAGCATTTAAGGCAGTAAGAGTTGAAAGCATGCACACTTTGTTCTGTACTAGGTCACTTGCTTTTTCCTTTTCTTACATAAGACCATAAAAAAGGCCAAGGGCCCAACTAGCCCAATAGCCTGTTTTCAGCAATGATCATAAGTGGTCACCAAAGGAAGAATATGAACTGGGAAAACACATGTGGTAATTCTCCCAGCCTCCAGCTGCTTTGAGTTTGGTGCATTTCCTCAGTGGGATGTGGTTTCTATGCACTTAATAGCCCCCAATGAATTTTCCAGGTATTTATCCTGTCTCCACATGAGTTCTTGTAAACCTTTAGCATCTAAAATATCCTTTGGCAAGAAGTTTCATAGATCTACCACTGACTGCATGAAGGGCCATTTCCTTTTGTTCCTTTTGATCCTTTTGAACCTGGCTCCACCAACCTTCTCATGGTGCTTCCTAACTCTACTGCAGGAAGAGACATCAAAGAACTGACCCTATCTGCACTCTTATGCCTCTATCATATCCTGCCTAGGTCATCTTTTTTTTAAATGCTGTTTCTTTTTTGTTTGCTTGGGGTTTTTTTCTCTGTTTTATTGGGAAGGGGCAGCTAGAAGAGGGGAAGAGGGATAGAAGGCTAACTTTGAGATATATCTTTCCTCTACACATGCATGCCTATTTCTGTCTCTTCTTTAAATGCCCTAATTCAGTTTACAAGGACCTTACATCAGTTACAGTGGGACTCTGGCAGGATTTCATCACAACCTCCAAGCTACTGTTTTTCACATATCAGACAGCTGCAGGAGGCAACTAACAAAGATCACACCTTGTCTGAAGTTTGTACCAGCTTAACTGAACGAGTGGAAACCCCTCTATAGAAACCCCAGATTCAGTTCAATATTTCATTTATTTTACTTTACTTTAAACCCTCTCCTGATTGATTAAAGACAGGTAGAATGAAGCTTATCGGTTTGAATAAACCAGTGTAAAGTCATACATAACAGCCTGTCCACACATGGAGTTATCCTGATTAACACCATGTGTCAACATTCTTACTCCAGAATAAGAATTCCTTGTTGCTGTTTAGTGTGCCACCACAAGCCATTTACCAGAAATGAGGCAAATTCAAGTAACAGCTTCAGAACTATTTCTAGAAACTATCACAGCTATGGTCACCTGCAGATCTGATAATAGGTTTTTCCTTGGTTTGGGGTAGGGTTTTTTTGCAAAACATTATTACGTATTTCCAGAATAAATCAGCACTCTCACCTACAATCAGATTCCGTGGCCTGGAGTATACGTGGTTCTAATTACTGCCCTCAAACTTTGTTGTGAGCTAAGCCATGTACTTTGGGCTCAATTCAAAGCCCCTGGAAATCAATAGAAAGTAAAGGCTTATGAGAGGGACCATTTTGCATAACCACATTTTTTCTTACATCTGTTTGCAAAGGCCCTGTAATCCTTTGTGTAGCTTTTAAAACAAACAAATTATTTAATGAGGATTTTATTTTTACTTCAGAAGAATAAAAAATAATTTGCAGAAGCTCAGATTAATGAGTAATGACAGCATAACAAATCATTGTGCAAGTCATTTACAAGGGTCTTGTTGAGAGTATATATACGCAAGTAGACCGACAAAAAGTTTAGAATTACTTTAACAAATCCATTACAATCTATGGCAGCAGGTTCACAGTTGTCATTCGCCACAGAAGTTTTCATGGGAACAGCAATTTTTCAGATGGCCTGAATAAGTCTATGTAAGGACATCAACCTCTGCCTAGTGAACAAAGCTGCCGCATAGTCCCAGCTGTTCTGCCTTCCAGCTTCCCTGTTTTACTGCAGCTCTCAAATCCTGATTTATTTTTTTTTCCTCCACCCATCTGTCCCAAAAGTTGAGCAAAAGAGAAGGAAAAAGATATTGCTGTATCTCCCCTGTTTTCAGGAAGGATGGTGCAAGTAAGAAAACAGACTGACCTAGAAATGAAATGTACCCATAGTTACTGAAAGGAAACTCCTTGGCCCCTGTGGCAAAAAATTAAACTACTTTTTGGCTCTTGTTAATGTAATGTTCCACACTAAAGATGCAGAAAAATGCCTCTTTTCTTTTTTAGTGGAAAGAAGACTTCACTGACTGCTATGGATGCACAAGGATTAAGAAAAGCCTGTGTGGATTTTACCATCTCCCACCATAAAAATAGAACCCCAAACTCTACTGTAGGCAAACCCGTAGCTATTGGAGTACAAATGATTCACTCAGCTTAGTTCCAGACACTAGGATGTGCAAACTAAAATTGGCATTTGGCTTCTTCCACAATCTTTTATGAATTAAAAAATAATTAAAATAATAAGGAAGACCTCTGTGTCCCATAATCATTTTAATATTGGAAGTTTTGGAAATTTTTAGTTTCTAGCATCCTAATATTGGAAATGGATTTTTAAGGTTTATGGACACCATTCTCACCATCTTGCCCATCTTTTTGAATAGCATAGGCAGGTATTCTGATTCAGCTAGGACACACCTTTCACAAAAGAACTTGTCAGCACCATAATGCTTGGTTATTTTTTGAAACAGTTAATGGCATTACAGATAACAATTCATTGCTTATTTTGGGTCTAAATCAATCTAGTTTAGTTTTTAATAGATCCCTGGACTTCTATTAATGTTTATGTTACCGCCAGTATGTACTCAGTGCTTTGTGCATCATCAGTGACCATCAAAGCACCTTAAAGTATTATAGCTTGTGGAAACTTCATAGGCACCTAACATGTCCGTATTAGGGATTTGCTTGGAATAAAAACTCCCCTTAGATAAGTCAGTTGGTCCCTCACGCCACAGGCTCTTCTTCATTTTCAGGTCCCAAACTACTGACTATCCACGCCAAACGGATACCAACCTTAATGCTGCCAGGCCCTAGCCAAGCAAGGGAAGATGGGAGGACTGAGAGACTCCTCTGCTCCCTAGTGCGTATGAAACAGTGCTCCAAGACTAGTCAAGAAGGCTAACCTAACCTTCTGACCTTTATGCCATCTGGCTGATGATGGCATCTTGTAGCTAAAGTTAGGCAGAGAAGCTGGCTTAGGACGCCTTCCAGAGTAATTTCAATGTCAGAATAACCATCCTACATTTAGACTGCTCTGCATTTAAAAAATATTACTATCTCTATATAAGTACATATCTAAGTAATATTACATATATGCATATATATAATTATGTGGATGCCAATAGCCCAAGCTGCTTATACTATATGGGTAGGAATACAGATGCTTGTATCCAAACCAAGGTATCTACTTGGGCTCTATGTTTCAAATATCTAAAGATGTTTAAAGAGGCTTGGCTTCTTTATAGAGCTTTCCTTGTACAGATAAACTGTTTCACTGCTAGATTAACTTCTGAAAGCTTTTTTTTTTTCCTCTTTGCATGGAGCAGTTAAATATCCCACACTGGGACTCATAACCCTGAGCCCTTTCCAACATCATTGTTTCTAAGCATTTTGAGATTTTATCCAGCTTGGAGTTTGTATCCATTTTGTAAACATTGCCTACATTTTCTTTTCTTTCCTATCTGAGTAAGAACAAATTATATATCTATCTTGGACACTCAAAACATACACTAGTTTTCTATTAATATGTATAGGGTCTGTGTCTAAGAAGAGGAGTTTATTTGGGCATAAAGGAATGCTTTGATGATCCATGTAATTTCCCTCATGGCATTACTTGTAGAATTCAGGAATAACTCAATCTGACATTCATGGAGTATTTCCTGCCTACCTTCTAGAGATGCATCCTCCCAGATGTCCCCCTTCCCATAAATTTCCTTTCTCCTTCTAGACTCTCTCAGATGTCCCCCTTCCCATAAATTTCCTTTCTCCTTCTAGACTCTTTCAGGTCACTGCAGGCAGAGCTAGTCTTAAGAGGCAAGGCATTTTCCAGGACCTGGCACCTAGGAAGGCTGGGCTTCCTAGGATAAGCTGGAGAGCAGGGTGAGTCATGCTCACAAGGGTTGGAGGGGACAACAGCATCTGCCTTAGACTCTGGTTGGGGCCCCCTCAAATCTAACAACAGCAAGGATCAGTCAGTATTTTAGCTGCCATCTCTCAGAGGGTGACTCTTACATTTGTCAATCTGTATCAATGGTAATTTTCAGTGTTTGAACAAAAATAAAATCTCATTATAAAGGGTGGGGAAAAGCCATCAATAAAGCAAATGGCTATTCTGGCAACAGGCCATTTCCCTTCCTGACATCCCTCATAAATCTGAGCTCTATCCCTGTCAAAGAAAAATAATATTCAAGTATGCGACCACATGATCTTTGGAAAAGAGAAAATATACAAGCGAATATAAGACATTTCAGGTTTGCATAAATAAAATTCCAGAGTCTGTTGTATCTAATAGCTTAGAATCAGGAGCACAGAGTTTTCAATGTTTCCTCATGATCACTTAAGATCTGCTTAATTGAGTGCTATTTCATTATTTTTTTATGAATTTATTGTATTATTTACAAATGTTTTTGCATAAGTCTAATAAAGAAAAAAGCTATCTATCCATCTGCAAACAGTCCCAGCCTGACAGAAAACTTTTATCTTACTAGTCAAAACTGTGATTAAATCACTCGGTATAATGTAAGCAGTCAGTCAGCTGAAAGCTCATGAACACTGATAAAGCCCCACAGCAAATTCATGTACACTGGGTTTCATGCTTTTCCCTCAGCCTCATAGATAGCTTCTGTTTCTTTTCCTCAGTCTCAGTTTCTTAAAAAGAGTTCCCCAAACTTTATTTACCATATGTTTTAGACTTTACAGCCTTGGCCTGTAATATCTTTGTCCCAGGAACCCAAGATCATCCTTGGTGGCCTGACTGTACAAACACATGTTAATAATATTATACACAGGGAGTGGGGCTTGCATTTACACAATGCTTACACAATTCAGAGTGGTGGCTATGGGAGGGCACCTTAATACAAATTAATTTAAAGGTCATTGTAATGTAGCAAACAGTTTGGAAGAAGAATATTATAAACTTACCATACTTTCTGGCATGATTCTGCAGAAACTGGCTGACATCTGGGCTATGCAAAGTTGGTGGACCCTGACTCTTAATTGGAAGTGTGGATGGATCAGACTATCTTTGGACAGCTGCAAAAGGAAAAATAAACAGTTTATATTAAATGAACCTAATAGGTTAAGCTGTTCCATGCTGCATGTGCCCTGTGGCTCCCAGGTCTCAGGGCAGACATTTTCATTTCATTAGCCACAGTAGATGAGAAGACTGGCTTTGAGGCTTTGGAAAAGAGCTGAAGTATAATTTAAATTTTGCATTAAAGTTGAGTTTTCTGTCTGTCAGGGACTTCTCTGACATTCCTTTCTTAGCTCTGGAAGCAGGGATAGCAACAGAATTTAGGTTCCTTCTAAAAAAACTCAAACCAACCAGCCCTGTACTACCCATTTTATTACAGAAAACCCTTTTCTTCCACTCTTATTTCTCTCAAATGTGATCTCACAACTGTTCTTACATCTAGATATAGAGCTAGTCATAGATTTTGGAACTAGGTCAATGATATATTCCTACAAGAGGGAAGACCAGTCCGAAGCGCAATGTATTAAAAAAAAGAGACTGTGACATACAGACAGCAGCAAGTTGCACCAAACAGAGCCAGAAAAAACATGCTCAATCACCTCTCAAAAATGACACACGTACCCCCCTATACAAACCCTAACTATTTAGGGATTAATTATCAGGGAGCAATGTGTCCTGCTAAACAGCAAGTTTGAGCAGACTTGAACACAAGTTCTGTTTCCAGCTCTTTCTCTGACTTATGTCTTTTGGCAAGACACTTTACCTCTCTGCGCCTCATTTTATCGATGAGAATAACCTGATTTGTAAGATTTTTTTGAGCTCCATAAAATTAAACAAGCTGCATAAGAGCTAGCTGGTATAAACTAGCAAACTTGAGCCATTAACTTTCCATGAATGTGGTATGAAGTAATTTAGGCCAATTTTAGCTTAACTTCTATTTCCTGTGTTTAAAAGCAGCATCATATATAGTCGTCTATGTTAGAATAACGTGGTGTTCAGGTTAGCTCTTGAATTCTTTTCTCTAAACTCAGAAATGCACAGACAGCCAAATTTCCAGCTGAATAGCAGATACATACATTTACTTTGATAGTTATTCCATAATTTGTACTTTACTTTTGAAATGTTCCATAAACATAGAGGCCAGTTATTATGAGGATCTAACTTGTGCATGTAAGTAACAGCTTCATTGCAAGTCATAAAACTGTGGATTTCAAGATTCTTTCAAGATTTTAGATTTCCCATTAAATAGGTGTATTTGGGCATAATATAAGCTGTGTCTTAACTCTCATAAAGCAGATAGCTAGTAAGAAAAGCTTTTGCAGAATCATTAGCATATTCCAAAAAAAGAAGTTTCTTTATTTGTACCTTTCACTTTTCCCCTCATTTATGCAATATACTGTATGTAATAGCTCTGCTAAAGACGAGTGAAATCTTGGCTCTATGGAAATCATTGGCAAAATTCCCACTGACTTCAGTGGGGCCAATACTGCTATTAACTCTTCCCTACAAGGAAAATAATCCTTAAGACAAAACTAGCATCACAAATTATTCCCAAACTCTTACCCTGGAGTAAAACAAACCTTCTCACTTTCTAAGTGAAAGCACCTATGCAGACTTGCATCTTCCAATAGTTTCACATTTCACTGACAGTTTTGCTTTAACAGAAATTAAAAAAAAATAATTCTCAGCTTCATAAAGAAACTCATGTTTCTTAAATGAACGCTGATGAAATGTTTTGCCTTTGGGTCTGACATTTGATTATAAATACACTAAAATATACAAAATTTGGTGAAATCTTAGTATATTATTCCATATGTCCTGAAGCTATCAGAATCAAGGCTGATTTAAATATATACGTTTACACCAGACTGTTCATTACTATGCTTGGTATGTTTCAGCTTGCTTGTTCCCATCAAAATATAAAGATGACTTTGTGAATAGAAAAAAAAAGCACTTAAAGGACATACATGCACACCGTATGGAGACACACAGATAACACTTCCACACCTTTCATCAAACACGTCAAATCTACTTCAGTAATCTACTGAAATTTCTATACTCAATTAGACATAATGTTGCTCCTCAGATACATTCCACCTAGCAGCAGCCATATTAAAAGCCAACACTTTTGTTTGCTTCATTTACTGAAGTCAGGGCATTAGTATCGATCAAAACTGGACTTTATACTGCATATTCTGCTACTTCGCTATACATTACAAACATCACTGGTTTGGTCACATCATGTTTTATATGATGCATTGTGTGCAACTTAATTCTGCCCATTCTCTGACCACTACAAAAGGATTGAAAGCCAGGTCCTGAGCTGATCACCAGATAACAAGAAACCCTGCATCCAACATGTAACAGAAAATTCATCAATATTGTCATAGTGCAACAGAACCTCTAAAAACCCAACCATGGAGAATTCACCGTAATAATATACTGAGGATCTTCCATATTTAAAGTGCTTTTCTAAACTTAATGAATGCAGATACGTGCTATTGGTCATTAAATAAACCTCTGTGTCCCCTTGATAAATCTGTCTAGCCACTTACGTGCATTTTTCTTTTGAACTCTGGGAAGTTTTACAATAGATGCTGAAGTACTGTTGTTCTCTTCCTAGGTGAAAGAAAATTGACTGTGAGCACTGAAGCAGCAAAGCTAAGAATAGCTTTAACTTTGCAAGTAACTGCCTCTGAAGTAAATGGTAATATTTCTATTGGAGTGCTGTTAAGACTTGTTCCCATGAGATGGTATGTAGTCTGATTTCAATACAGCAAAACACTTCATAATTTTTTAATACAGTGGGATTACTCACACACCTTAATTTATATATGCCCTTAAATTCTTTACTGAATTAGGTTATATAAAGTGTCTTCAACAGAAAAGCTCGCTCATGACTTTCATTTTCCAAAGTACATGTTGGGAATTGTACTCTTTCACTACTGTTCCACAAGTGCTATTTAAAAGCTAGCATTTGCCAGACTCCATCATGGGTCAGAAGAATCTTTTTCTCATGCTACTCATGCTTCCTGTATTTTCTGACAGCTCATACAATTTGAGGTCCTTTTGACTTCATTTGTTGTTACAGTGATCTATTTCCTTTTTTAGAAAAGCCAGCCTTACTAGAAATGTCTGCAAATTCTCTCCTGCTTTGCTGTTCTTTTTCTAGTAACAAATACTTGCTGAAGTTGTCACTACTACGTTTCTATTCGACTCAGTATTGGGGAAGAAGACATGAATAATAATGTCAGCATTGCTTTTGCATGTCTAAAACTGACCTTAGATTTTGAAAACGTGGAGCAGTCCATTTCTCTATTTATTCTGTAAAGGAGGCGATGACTGTTTTCCTTTTTAGAAAGCTAGCTCAGGAAAGTGTATCCCATATTCACTTTAATCAGGAGTGAAATAGTAGGGTCTTTCAGTAGACTATAGGTAAATATACTGTCACATCACCATGACTATTGTTCATTGTGTTAGCCAAATGTAAGCTGTTTCAGACATAGTTATGCTTGGCAGAATAACTCCTTTATTTGATTACGCAGACATTAGCTGTATACTGCTAATGGCATCCGGCACTGCAGCATCCCATTTGCAAGACAGATCCCTTGATATAAACCTTGATATAATACCATATAACTAATATATGCACTTTCAATAAAAAACAAGGGGAAACCCTTTCTGAAGATAACCTAAAGAATTCTTTTCATCTGTTCTCTCTTCCTACATTCCATGGCTCCTCCTTATACATTTTGCTTAATATTTGCCTTAAGTGGCAGCTAAAATACTTGAGCTTTAAGATGGCAGAATTGCTAACAGCTTCTAATTAGACTGAGGGCTTTTGAGATGGAAGATTAACTAGAGATCTTTCTTGCTGGAAGGACAAGTCTGCTTTTAAGAGCACAGCCACGATGGACTTGAGAGTTAATTGTGTATGTGACTGTATACAGTCTTCACTACAATGCTATCAGGATAGCAAGGTCAAATAAGTACTTATCAGAAAGACTTTATCAGTCTTTATACTGCTTTCAGCATGGGCTCTTTCAAGCTTACTCTGAGCGTTCCAAGTATGTTTTCCTACTGTCTTATGTCCTAAATGGCCCTTATATCCAGACATATGATGACAAGGGAACCTCAAAATACTACTTCCTATTTTTTTTTAAAACTAATACAGGTCCTAGAGAAAGATTCTGCCTATGAACTGCCATCTGTAAAGCTTTCATGTAAGAATATAGCCAAAAAACAACAAGTCATTTGTACTTTTCCTCCATCTTGGCTGTTGTTTTAATTATTTCATGCCTGGTAGTCTTTGTGGGTTTGCTGGGGTTTTTTATCTTTACAGTCACTTTGATGATTGCTTTGGCTGTCATTGTGTGCCACCCTTACTCTCTGCTTTTGTGACAAACTGATTAATAAAGTCACTTTAAAGATCTTTTGTTCTCTTCAGAGTAATGCAAAAGGGGTTTGTTTACAATCTCTTTCTTACTAACAGACACAGTTGAGCAACACATACAGTAGCCTGCAGCAATTTTAAGTTACATATTATGACTGCAAAGGCCTTATACCACTTGAGAACCAGAATACACACATAATGATTTCTGCCTATCTCTGTCAGTCCTATGTGACACTGTTCAAAAATTATACCTTGAGTGTATATATATATATATATATAAATAATAATATATATAATAAAATATAAATTTATACCATGAGTGAGTTTGGCTCACATTTTTCCCAGTTTCTGGCTTTGGCATTCCCAGTTACCACCTCGGTTGTATTTTACTTGGAGGCATTTTCATGGTGCTCCTCTTTGCTTCAGAGGACTCAAAAGTAAAAAGAATAGTTGTTTTCCATTGTACTTAGGATAGTGGACTGACATTTCCTTTGCAATGTGGGAGCTGTCACTACAGCGCATATGATTACATTTATACAATGAATTGTTTAAGCACTCTTAGTTAATGCAAGAACAGAATATGTACTTTCTGGGACTCACACAAAAATACTTACATTTACTTAAATGTCCAACTTCTCTTTTGACACTAATACATACAAAAAGCACCCATAATTGTTTGTGAAACACCACAAAAATGCTAAGTTTGGGCATGTGTTTCTTTGCTTGTTTGTGTATTTATGTATATACGCATGCTTTTTTATGCTGGCTTGGTTTTTGGATCAACACATTCCCAGTTCCAGCTGAAATGCACAAGAGGTTAAAGTTCAGTCTTTCTGAAAATGAAGAATTCTTGTTTGAAAGACCATTTGTACATTTCAGAAACTTAGATGTTTTTGCCTCAGGACTCCTGCACTCCAGCCATAATTTCAGGGAAAGACTGAACAGATACATGGTCTAAAAAGTCATCCATGGCATGATGAAAAACAGAAGTTGTATCATAACCAAAAATGTAAAGGAAGTATAAATACATACGTCTATTTACTGTGTAAATTCTCATAGCTCCACTCGTTTCGACAAAACTGTGCCAATTTACAACAGGAGGATCTCCAAAGCTTGGAAAAAAAGGTGTAGTATCCTACACATATTTCTGTAGGATAGGAAGTTTACTAGTGTTTCTTCAACGATATTCTAGTTCATCTCTTTATTGAAAAAAAAAAAAAAAAAAAAAAAAAAAAAGAAACAGTAAAGCTTTTTAAGAAACCTTAGCCAAAGTTTTGAAACTTGGAAAAATACCAATCACTGTAAAACCAGAACTTTAACACTTCATGGTATAAAGCACTACACTTAGTTGTAAATCTTAAAAATATTCTGACACTGCTTGTAAAATCATACCAAGTCCTATATGACTTGGATTTCAAGTTCTTTCTGTTATTACATTTCCCGTCTCCTTTTTTTTATGTCTTTTTGTTTCCAGAGTCAGAACTTCTTAAAGCCTCTGCTTCAAATAAAAGAAAATCTGGTCCCAGATGTCACTAATTGGGAACAGGTTAGCAGAGAGATTTAAACAGAGATGCCTGAAGTTACAATTCATCATGTGGGATCTCACAACTGCCTATTTCACTAGGCTCTTTCATTTAGTTTGTATCATACTAATCTTTAACTAGTGCCACGCAAAACACAAAAGAATACATTTAAGCAAGAAAATTGCATTAATACAGGTCTTGATAAATGTTATTAGTATTTCCAATATACAATGTACCATGTAAACATCTCCTTTCTATCCATAGGTTTGGCATATGCAGAGATCAAAAAAGAAGTCCATTAATCAAAGTATTTTGTTTCTCATATCAAGCAACCTGTTTCTTAACTTCTGACATTTCAAAAGTAAATTTAAATTGAAAGATAAATGTCTTTCAGCAGATCATTAGTTAAAGAACATTTAAAATGAATTTTCTGTAATAAATAAGGTATTTGGAGAGGGAAGGAAAAGTAGAGGGAATTGTGGTTAGTTATAATATAGACTTGGTTTTGCTGCTGGAATCAGCACGAATTCTGCCATTAATTTCAAGGGTAGGGTAGAAGGTTCAAGCAACATTACAGTTGCACTAAACAAATCAACAGAAATACTTATTGCCCACGAGGTTAAAATAGACCATACTTAATTTGTATCTAGTTTTAAATCTAGTCTTTAAAAAAACCCAAACATCTAACTACAAAATCAAGACAATTTTGTACATTTACATGCAAGCTTAGTCCAAAGACTACTGAAGTCAACTAACAATTTTTAACACATTTTATCTAATTGAAATTGTGTGATATGGCTTAGTATCTGCTAATTATTTAATTGAGTAAGATACTAGTGCTTGTGCTCAATTAAAAATGTTGATTTAGTATTTATAATGCTTTTTTCCTACAATACCATGTAACAATATAAATGAACATATAAATTCTGGCATGCTCCAAATTACAGTATTTTGTGAACCTTATTCTCCATTGTCCTATGTGTCTTGGTAGTCATTAACACTGCTGCTAATTGCGAGTAAGATGGAGTAACAGTGGGGTTTTTCTTTCATTTTCTTTGCTTTGTCCCAGTTGACTACATAAGCATGCGGGCAAGGGTTAGGTCCATTGAAGTCTATGGCAAATTTCTCTATCACTTCATAGAAAATATGATCTAATCCAAGATACATGAAAAATTTTATACTGTGGAGATGACTTTAGCCATACTCTGTCCTTCAAAGAAAATGAAAACTAGCAGGCAGTTGGTATGTACACATACTAATCAACCATATAGTTATTATTCTCGGATGTCACTTATGAATGTGCACATTCTTTTTACTCATAATGTCATGGTCTTCTGAATATTAAGATTCTGTGATTCAGTGATCTGCATTTGAATACTGTAGTTAAGACACATGGGTTCTGAAATAAAATGTTTTAAATAGTGAGATCCCATTTTCTTTTTCAAGATCACTGTTTATTGCTGGATCCGTAGCTCATTATAATTATTCTGATATGCAATACTAGAGAATCTGACTCCCTTTCCCGTTATAGTAGTCTTTGCTCTCACTGATACACTGAGCCAGACAACCATTGAACACTGAGGAAGGTGTATCCCCTTTGCAAGCCTTGGCTCAGGAGAAGGGGAGATAGAACTTAAAATATAATTTCAACAAAAGTTGAGTTTTTTACTTAAAAGAAAATCAATCTAAATTTTTCAGTTAGTGTAACCAGCAGCTGCAGCTGAATTCTAGTATGGGGTCATCTTGATGTTGTTTAACAACGATCCTGTAATTTTTCAGTTAATTTAATCCCTGGTTTCTTTAACAGGTTCATATAAAGTCTCAAAAGAGCAGAGCTCAAAACGTTTAACAATGTAGGTGAAATGTAGGAGAAAACCAAAATGCCATCTTCTTACAACAATTGTGCAAAAGCAAGTAAGGCCACAAGTAAGTTTTCACCAATCTGTCTCACAGGTATTTCAAGAACTTGAAGGAATGTCTAAAGTACCCTTTCAAGTTCAGAATGTCTTATCTTCAACATGTAGTGCGGAAACAAAATGGTATCCACCCTGAACAGTGGCAGGAGTGGCAACTTCATCTTGTGGAGGCAAGAAAAGGAAGATGATAGGAATCACTGGATCTGCCTTACATTACATTAAGTAGTCATATACCTTCACACCAGACTGGGACAGAAGCAGGCAGTCTGCTTTTCAGTGCACTTCAAACATTTTCAGTGCACGCAACAAGCTTGCATAAAGACTTAAAGCAGAGCCTCATGACATAAGGTGAGGCTGAGGTGGCAACATCACTATGCTGTAATATGCTTTTTTCCCCATGAACTGGAGCAGACAAACACCAACATGTGCTACTCGGCTCCCACCAAATTGTAAATATATACATGCAATGTGACCAAACACTGAAAACCTATGAAGTACAGCTCTTGGAAGTGATAGTCAGACATATCCAACAGAACCAACGTCTGACGTCTTATAACTTAGTAATGCAGGTATACAAAGGGATAGAAGTAACTCACTGAAGTACTTGCTCTGTTGCACTGGAATCTGGGGCCTTCCCTTCCAGCTCTGAGATTGTTTGGATCAAGTCCGGAAGGGTCTAACAGGTCCCCACTTGAGGCACGAGCAGAAGTGGAACATGATTTCATCGTGGACCTTGGAGAGCTCACAATGAAAAATGTTAGTTGGAGGCATGAGATGCAAATGCTATTTCTGATTTTATGATGTCTGTAGCATGCTCAAACCATTACTGGTAGTTACTATTAGTTATGAGCTGTACATTAAATTCATTATGGAAATTAAATACAAACACTGAGATTACTATGAGAATGAAAATCAACATTATAGCATTTTCACAATGCTCTCAGTCTTCTAGAAGTACTGAGAAGAAGACATTATATCACCCCAAGGAAATTTGGAAGCAAATATTTTTGTTTGTACCTGTTATGTCTCCTTTAAAAGAGCTTCCCTGTTTCTCCTTTCCAACAGTTTGGCTTCCCAGTGAGGATCAGGAAAAATAAATCTACTATGCTGATCATAAGTATAATTTTCAGTCTACATTCAGTTTATATTAAAAGATATCCACACAGGCAGAGGTCTAAATCTGTCCTACAGGGTTAAAGAAAACAAGGCAAGGCAACTTCTGTCGTTGTCTAAGATTTCATTGCTCCTAAACTAGCCATTTGCAAACTCTTTAGAATTTGATTTTCAAACAGATTTGCCTATACTAGGCCCTCTGCTATACTAAGTGCATTTTTTTAACAATCCAAGATAATATCCTGGAAGCCTTTTGGCAATTTGCCTGAATCCAAACACATACCATCTGTTGGCAAGATAGAAATTGTTTGCTTATGCCAAAAGTGGCATACATTACTTTAAGAAACTTATCTCTTATGCAGCAAGGAATTTAAACACAAGCGTAACTTTTAAAGATCTCAACAGTGCTCTTAATCAAACAAGATGACTTCTTTTTAAAGTAAAAAACTACATTAAGCATCCTTCCAAATGAAGGCCCAATACACAGGAATTGACACAGTCTGTGTCATGATTTAAGAAATACTCTACAATATTAGAAAGTCTAAATGCCATCAAGCAAACTGGTTAAGAGCATTATTTATTAGAGCTAGAGGAGGAGAAAAATCAAAAATAACAAAATTATGATCTACATTGCTTCTATTTTTAGACTTGAGTCTTGGATGCACTGATATTGGTAGCAAGATTCTTAGCTAGTTTTCCCTTCTTCATTCAAAACTTTAAAAATATTCTTGTTCTAAAAAATAATACAAGCAAAAGCCTAAATGCAGTAAGAAAATTCCTAATTTTATCACAAATCTTGTACTAGGTTGCTTGATATACTATATACGTGTATATATATTAAAAAAATACATTAATTTTCTAATCAGTCAGCAGGAGCCTTCAGGTGGAGTTCAGAGTCCTAGTGTGCTAACTAGAAAAATTGCTTAACTGAGAACTAAGTAAGCATGTTAACGATGCAGAGTGTGGCAGCACCTTGATAGACAGTGAATTTGCACTGGATAGACAGTGAATGGTGATTTCACTATTTAGCCCTGCATTAGTAGTTTTATGCTAATACAATAATATTTTCAAAATCCTAAACTTGCACAATCTCATGAAGTTGAACAAAAAAGAGGATTAACTGTTGTTAATAGCATTAAGCTGAAGTTAGTAACGTAAAATATACTCTTCTTAGTATGCTGCTTGAATACACTTATGGAACAGTCATGTTTCCTGGAAAACCAAAATTGAGATCAGCTTGGTTTTGAACTCTCTGGTTTTTTGTATTTGTAGGCTTTGGGGATAAAAATTTAAAACATAAATATGAGTTTCTACTCACTCTGAACTGAAAGTATGTATGTCAGTTTAATAATCTTAGAAAAGAGATGGATCTCTATCTGAGAAAGAAGATAGATAATCTAAGAGAAGAGACAGATTGCTAATTAAAGTGCAAAAGTCAACGTAATTTAAGCATAATCTTTACTCAACAGTATTGCCTGTATGTTATTTTATTTCACAGTCTTCAAGGAGAACATATACAATGAAATATCTAAACCTGACTGCAGTTCAATCCAGGCTCCTTTAATGTTTTATGAAAAAATCAGCTCTAAATTCTTAGGTATCTAAATAGCCTAATAACACAGAAGAACACCATATGTCTAACAATCTCTAACTGGGTGACTTCAGTCTTTATTGTTTTTTAAAAAGAAACACATTATTTGCACTTCTTATATTCTCAGCATGAGTGCTCAGCATCTGTAGCTGAGCAAAAGAAATCAGGCTCATATAAGATCAGAAATGTGTCTATGGATTCAACCTAGGAGTCCGTGTAGCCTAGCACCTTTTTGTAGAAGCAGCCGTAAGTGCATGTTTGCTGAAGAACAAGAGAGAAAAAACAGACTTGACTTTCCCTTCAATAGTCCCTCAGCCTCCAATTATATTCAGGTCATATAATTTCCTGAGTTTAATGGGGTTTTTCTCTTTATTAATCTTCAGTGGATTTCTTTTCTAAGTGCTTGTCCAGCCTCTCCTAAAATACAGATAAATATGAGCATTTACAATGCCTTTTGGTGTGCAGCTCCATGGGTCTACTACCCTTTGCATAAAGAAATACTATATTATGTTGGTTTTGAAGTTGGCTTAGCCAGCTCTGTTTGATGGTTCTTTATTCAATGGTTCACCGTATGAGAAGTGACAGTGAACAGCTGATCTGCATCATGTGTCCCCAGGAAAGCCAGAATTCTGTGCATCTGTCATCAGCACTCTAAATCACCCCTTTCCAAGTTAAAAACACCTAGCCTTATAATCCATCCCTTCTATAGAAACTCTATACCTTCTTCTTTTTTGCCTTCTCTGAACATTTTGCAGTGTTAATACACTCCTTTCTGAGATCAAGGGATCTGATCTTGCATAGTATTTAAAACATGGTCGAACTATAAACAGATATGGCGGCATAATGATATTCCCCGTTCTGTTTTGTTTTCAATCCTGAAAATGCCTTATAGCTGATTTGGTTTTTTGACTGCCATTGAGCAATGAATCAATGTTTTATGAAACAAAAGATCATAACCTCAGAATCTTGCTCTTGAGCAGTAACAGCTGGTTCAATTTTACATATAAATCTAGAGTCGTTTTCACCACATGCATCACTTCACATCACTCTACAATCAGTATCAACTGACATTTTATTGCCCAGTCACTTGGTTCTAGAAGTTCTTTTTCACAGTCTTCTCTTTTCCTTTCTACCCTGAATAGAACCTCACTCTAAAAGTTATCCACCAAGTATCTTCCACTAACTTTTAATCTCAGTGTTCACCTCTGCTTCCAGGTTATTTATGAGTACATTGAATAGAGTAGACCCTAGTGCACGCCACTGCTGACCATTTTAGTCAACTGTTTAGCTATACAAGGACCATCCTATTTGTTCTATGGCTGATTAATTTTCTTAAAAACTTTCAGTGAGGGACTTCATTAAATGCTACAGACTGTATCACAGAATCACAGAATTGTAGGGGTTGGAAGGGACCTTCGGAGATCAGCCCCCTGCCAAAGCAAGGTCACCACAGAATCTAAAGCAGGCTGGACAGGAAAGCATCCAAGCAGGTTTTTAATATCTCCAGAGAAGGAGATATTGCTTGGAACAATGTTGTCCACAAATGTGTTTACCCAGAGGTCTGTAAGACAGAACTTTCCTTTACAGAAGTCATACTGAGTCTCTTATGTAGATCATACTTACTTAGGTTTCCACTTTAATTCAATTTAATTCCTACTTAATTTCCATTTTAATCTTTATCATGAATTTATAACAGAATTCTGCATGAAACAGATGACTGAACATTATAAACACTAACAAATTAGTTTTCCAAATCCAAACATGTAATGTCTTTACATATATGGGGGGAAGAAGGCAAAGAACGAAAGGCAGTGACTTAGGGAGAGTCAGACAATGCATCCTTGCCATAGTTCCAGTGGCTCAAGGGGTAATACCTTATTTTCCTGGTAGATTGCTGGGGAAATAATCATGGTTCAGAAAATCAGATATTCCTTCTTACTATCCTGGCACTTCTGAGGAATACAAACTGATTTATGTGCTGCACTCGCTGTAAATTTGCACTATCATGTGCTAATAGTGGTTGCGTTCAGCAAGGAGCTTACCAAAGGTACATTTAATCCTCTTCATTTATGTTCAGGCTGCCCGGTCTGGAAGGGGAGCAAATGAGTACGTTGTACCTTTTACTTTGCATATCAGATCCCAAAGGTCTTACTACTCTTACCTTCTTTGCCCAGACGTGCAGCTGAATTGTAATCTTCTAAACTTCCTTTCAGGCTTGAGAATACATGGGAGAGACCTTGTTACTCAGTGAGTGAGGTTCACAAAGCAGAATCTGCCATTCTGTGCTTCTGAAATGTGCAGAGTCAGCTCAAACAGACGACACTAACATCTTTCAAAGTGGAGAAATGGCTCTGCTACCTTCAGCCTATACTACCATAGCTTTAGCAGTGGACATAACCATGCTATTACTAGTCTTTAAGCTGCTAAAATATTAGATTTGTTAGTGTGTCAAAGCAGCAGCTGATGAAGCTGTGTTGATTTACATCAATGGTAAACTTGATTGCTTGGCTGTTACTTTCATTGGAATGTACCATTTCTTTAAGCTAAAACCACAGGTTTTACCAAAAATGTAAAGCCAGATAAGTCACTCTTTTTCTGTAATTCATGAGAAGGAACAAAACTAAGCAATTAATTGTGAAAACCTATAAACCTGAAAAGCTAAAGTTGTCTGGGAAGCAAATTTCTATTTGAACCCTCTCTAGCCAGATGAAAGGTTACCTAACAAAATCTTCAAAGAAAAATACAGCATTTAACTGTATTTTCTTTCCCTATGATATTATTTGATATAAAAATAACTATATGAACAAAAGTTACTTTTTTAAAGTGATACCCACAGCCAGTGTTCCAAAGCCAGCTGCAATACTCTCTAGCCTATATATATGACATTGGCTTATAATCCCTAGAAAGCTCACACCAAATAGAAATATTTTCTTTTTCTACTGTCTGGAGGAATACTAGTATTCAAGGTCCATCCATGCAATCCCCCTACTGTGCAAAATCAAAGATGATTTAAAAAATATCATCTGGATCATAGCATTCCCAACATAGTAAATACATATCTAATTTGTATTTACATTAAGGGTGGCTACATTTGTAAAGATATTTGTTAAGGCATTTAACTCTCTGGGTTCAACTTGAATTAGAATCTAAACATATTTAAAACTCCACCATGTACAAGAAAATGGAAACCAGAATTCTTTTTAGAGGCCAAACAAAAGTACACATGTGCCAAAATAGTCCTCATTAAAATTTAGGACAGAAAACTGCAGTGAGAGGTGAACACACAAATGGAGGACAAACGAATAAAAGAATGGTAGTGCTCTCATAAATTAGTTGTCTTGTTTGTCATAATAGTTGAGCTCCTCAGTACCCTCTTAGTATTTTCAGCTTTTTCTCTTTTATCAATAATAAGTCATTCATCAAAGTAACTATAGAGTAAATTCAAGAGGTGTACAAGGACAAATAGAGCTAGTAGAGCAGGCACAGATTAGTGTCCTCTGTGTGGCCATCAGCTTTACATATACAGAGCAATTGAATTCAGTTTCTCTTGTTTTAATGAAGACTAGTTTATTACAGATATTTTGCAAAAACGAACGGATGCAAGATGCAAGGAGTAAAGAACAAGAGTTTCTGAAGAAGTGTTGCTCGTGTTTGTTGGTAATAGCCAGAGTCTGGTCAGCACTGAAGTGTGGAAACAATATGGTAAGCTTCACAAACACTCTGAAAATACTGCTGTGAAAACGACTCAAGACAGGAAAAAGCATGTTACAATTACAGCATTCTTAGCATAAGCTTCATCAGCATGGATGAGAGAGGCAGCTATAGTAACAAGATGAAAATTATATTTTAGGGGCAATTGCTGGCAATTCTTTGGCAACAGAAGCTCTGCACATGAGTAAGGAACTTTTTGGCCTTTAATGGTTAAAATAACAATAGTTACAATTAAACACTATTGTATAGCAAAAAAGTGTGGATTTGGGTTTGGTTTTTTTAAGCTTACAATGTACCGTAATCATTTGAGACTGTAATGAATTGAAGGATCGATTTGTTTGCTATGATTCTGCACCTACAGTTATACCTCTAGCTAAGCCAATCTGGTAGGAATACTTAGATGTCTCTGATAAGGGAGTCTTATCTCCAGTGCAAGTTTGAAATTCAATTTACCTGCCTATTCGGTGCACCATATAGTGTGAGATTCAAGAAATTTTTTTTTAAAAAAAAAGAATCATCTCCTTAAGAAGAAACTTCTTAAAAGTGACGAGTCCCAATAGAAATCCCTCCTTGTTCTATCCCAAGATTATAGCTTGAAGTACAAAAACTGCACTGTAGCATCAGATAAAGACTATTCTCTACACAATAGAAAACCCATAGGTAAATGATTATGACTTGCCTTGTCAATGAATGGCAAATACTTCCCAGTGTGAATTGTTGCTTCTCTGTACACACTTAGGTTGTGTCACATCTTAGAGAGATAACGTTAGGGGACAAGGTATCAGACTGGTCTATTCAACACACTGGCAAGTTTGCAAAACAATTCTTACCTTAGCACGTTAAAATTTCCTGCCTGCAGCTGATTCTTGCTCTGTGTTACACCAACTGCATTACTGCAATTTCCTTTTACATTTAACTCTCCTGTGTGATTTCTAGTTCAGCTGCTATAACCTTTGTGGATAAAAAGTCTTCTAGGGCAAACATTAAAGGATAGAAAAAAAAAAGAAATTAAGACAGAAAGCAGGATAGATTGTCTAAAATACTTCATAAAGACTAAATTAAATTCATTTTTTGTTTTCCTAGAACGTTCACACATTTGTCTCTTATACATTTTTTTCACAGCCTAGGCCAAATTCAATAATCGCATAAATGTGCAAAAGATTCTTAACTTCCAATAAGGCTTGTGACAATAGGTACTTTGATAAAGAACGACCTTATCTGATCCCAGGTCACTACTTAATTTGATGCAAAAGAATTACTACCTAAGAGGTAGGAGGTGAGAGAAAGAAGGCAGATGTTTTTCAACCTTGGGCAAAGCTAAATTAGCAGTTAGAACTTCCTAGACTCCGAATTTGAGACCAAAATATATATGAAGCAAGCATCATTTGTTGTTACTTTGCACATAATTTCACGAAAGATATTACTGGTAAATTAGTAACTGGCACAGAAAAATGCAAAATGATTATACACGGTTGCCTCCGAGATTCTCAGAAATAGAACATGTAATCCCCACTGATTGCTTAATTTCAGTTTTGTATCAGAAAGATTGAATTACAGATGATAAAGAGGTTTTTTTTGTCTTGCTGTAGGAAAGTTTATTAATTCCTAACCAGTGGGAGCAGGTCTGTGAACTGGAATGTGACATTGGCAAATAAACATTTTTGTATGTAATAGGCCTACTATAACAACTAAAAATAACCACCTAGATCTTGGATTCTGTCATTAAGTAAGAAACAATATCATTTTAAAAGGTGGATTACGTTTTTTCCCACAATTTTAAACAAGTTGTATAGCATCTACACAACTCCATGGCTGCCTCAAATTATAAGTAATATTCTTAAGGTTTCTATATTCTTGAAAAGGCGGGAATCTACTAGTTGTAGATTTGCTCTTCATAATCCAAAATAACCTGGAATATTCTACTTAACTGAGAAAGAGCTACGTCTCACAGTAGCAGAGGACAAAGAACCATCTCTCCTGTCTCCCAAACAATAGCACCTTTCTTTCTCTGTCCTACAGGAATGCTTCAATTGCAGACTATTGGTACTATTTATGCCACTTGTAATGCTTTTTCCTATTTAAATGACAGAAAAAAATATGCTTTCTGGTTCCCTGCAACTACCAAGGCTGTATAGTTTCTAAACCTTTGGAAACCTGCACTTCATGTATGTATATACATGGATGGATTCCTTACATACATAGAACGATTAACTTTCTCTACAAAACCACTATTGAATAAATTTTGAAAACACTACTGAGTGGAACCCTAAACTCTTCCCAGAAGGGATTAAAACTTCCTGTCTCTGGGTAGAAAAATTTTACTCTATTAGAGTGTCTTCTTCTCAATGGATACCTGTTACTTTTGTACCCTATTCATTTAACCTTTGGGTTTTTTTCCTTTTTCTTTCATTACTTTATTTTTTTCCTCTTCCTTTTTAGTTTGTTTTTTTTGTTTTGTTTTGTTTTTCCTTCCTCTTTCCTCTTTCCAAGACCTTTTGACACTAATTTAATAATCTTGGAAGAATAAATGAAAGCAATGAGAAACTAACAATCTTTTTCGCTTGTATATTACTTCAGAAATGGCTTATTATGTCTTATTTGTGATCATAATTTCATATTTATCCAAATGGTCTGGAGGTTTGCTTTACAATGATATGGTACATAGCTGACATACAGTATCACAGTGAATTTCACAGTGATACTGAGATGAAAAGATGTTTAGATGCAGAGATGAACATTTTAAATGAAAACACATCTATTTCATATAGCTGCCATTTCTTTTCTTTTCTCCTCCTATCTTCCACTTCCTTTTTTGTTTTCTTCTCATTTTTCCTGGACTCTAGGTAAATATTAAGACAAGTCACACTAAAGTATCAATACTAACACTTGGTTCCTGACAGTTGTTTTTTTTTTCCTGTCATTATTTGAAACAGGTGTTTTAAAAGCTACAAACTCCAGTTGAAGCATTTGCTGTGGTTAAAGAAATTAAGGAATTTTTTTTCCTCACACATAGTTTTTTTGGCAATGAATAGAGCTGCAGGGTTTTCTTCAATTACGCCTTTAATGTATCCTTCTCTGTTACTTATATTCAGACTCATGAGAACTTCCTACTAAGATCTTTCCCATTTCGCCAAATGTGATTGAAACTGGCCAAGGAATGCCAGTTTGTAAGTTGAGCCATCAAGACAAAATGACATCCAGAGTAGTTGTATACCCTTTTCGCTGAAAGGTTTCAGTCCTTGGTTATTCTCTCTAAAATGAAGATAACTCTATATATTCACACTCACTACCATTGTATGCTTTGATAAAATTATAGCACTCATCAGAAAACAGAGGATGCCAAAAGCACTGAGAACCCCCTGTTCAATGTAATCATTTGGGATACGGACATTAACCCCTTTGAATGAAAGCTCATGACGTCTCTTCAATGTACATCCCTTTCAAGATTCCAGAAAGGAAAGACGTCAGTATATTGATGCAGCATGATGATTATTATATGTATCATACATATATTTTCTCTGAACATTCAAGAAAATACAGCCAAAACCTAAAAATGCAACTATACTTTCCATGGAAAGTAAACATAAAAAAAAGACCTCTATGGTATCCAATTGATGGACCGCTTACTGAAGAACGAGGCTTCAGCATTCAAATATTCTCTTTCTCCAGTCCTAATTCAGATCACAGTATGACAGGCTTTTTTAGGCAGATGACCAGATTTTGACTCTTTGTGCGTTTAAGACAGTGTTTTACATAATAAAACTATTAACATGGCTCCATTCTAAAGATAAACAGCAGTTTCTAGACACAACAACAGCTTTTGTTTGCATAAATGCTTTTTATTTAATCTGAGCAACATTTGAAAAACATAAATTCATCGTTTAATGTTACTTGCCAAGAATGAGAACAGCATTTGGGCTACAAGCTTAGTGACATCATTGCTGAGGAATGAAATGATTTTCTCATCTGCTTAAAAAAACCTGGATGCTATATAATGTTTAAAAAAAAGGTAATCTCCATTATCTATCTTTTCCTAGTAAGTACACTTCTAATAATCTACATTTCCTAGCGGACACACCTCTTCTGTTTTCAGAGAGATCATGCAGAACACAGGGCTAAAAGGTTTTTTTTCCTCTATGCATCACAGAAAAAAGAAAAAACAACCCTAGTATTAAAAAAATGCTAGCTACAGGAAAAGATAAGAACATGAACTAACTATAGTTCGTTATATAGTTAGATAGAACTAACTTCTAGCTCTAGGCAATCCTGCTTCAGCACGGGAGTTGGACTAGATGATCTCTACGGTCCCTTCCAACTCTAAAAGTTCAGTGAAATTCAATGAAACTATTTGATCAGACCATCAATCGATCCTTCTGTCCTAATATCCTGCCTTTGACAGTAACTTAAACTATTTGTTTTAGGGGAAAGTAAAAGAAAGACACAATAGCCACTTCAAAAGAACCAGCCCACAGTTGCATTATCTTTCTAACAATAAACTACTAGCTCCTGAGCCAGTAAAGTACTTCAGTACTTACCGTCTCTAAGCAAGACTGCCATTGCCTTGAATGAAACCACGCATGTTCTTGACATGCTTTAGTGATTTATCAGATGGTGGTCTAAATAATTGGATTAAGCCTCAAAACATGACATAGTAATTTTCACACCATGCACAAAGTAGTTCCATATAAACAAATTATTTTTTAGTGTATTAAACTGTCACAAAGATTCTATTTCCTCACATTATGTGTTACTTTCAAACATTTCTTTCTACAATTCTAAGCATACTGAAGACAGTTTCATTGTCTTCTGTCTTATGCTATCAGAAAATAACTAAGATGGCCCATTCACTTCACCTATGTCTGCAGCTACACTATTTATAGAAAACTTGAGCGACTGGAGACACCTGAGCTAGCCCAAACTAGGACAGATTACAATTCTGCATGAATACAACTGCTCTACTTTGAAGGTTGGCCACATTTCAGAAGCAGTTGCTCTTACCACATGGCACAGAAGGGAAGTAAATACGTCTCTTAAATATAAGCAAATGTGAGAAGATGCCCCCGAGAACTACAGAACTAGTAAGCCCAATTAATATGAGACCTGTAGTAACTTGATGTATGTATGTACTAACTGAGACATTCAGGCCTAGCAGTTGCTCACCACAGCCTGAAGTCCATTGTATGTATCAATTCATTTTATATAATTTTGTATCTTTCTATTTTAACATTTTAAAAAAATGCATTTATCTTGTTTTATTCAGTTCTTCCATTTTAGCTATCTTTATAATTTGATGCTATTGTGTAATGTTATAATTCGACAGTAGCACTGTGAAACAGTCTCTTCAAAAGAGCATAGACAGTTTGCTTATGTTGTTTTCTATATAATTAAAGCGGAGAAAGCTTAAAAAAATTCTCTTGTGGTCAGACATGAAATGTGTGGCAGACCAAGGACACACCATCATGGTCTCCGCTGTTTTAAACTATTGCATAAACTATTTATTTCTGAGACTCAGACTTTTTTCTTTTTTCCTCCTTTCTCATCTCTACAATGCTCCTCTCTCTCTACTGTAGAATTTTTTGACAGAGGACAGAGGCAAACATAAGGTACTGGATCACTGTCCATGCATCATGATCACTATCATGCTTTAACTTGAGCTGGCAACTAAGTACCACGCAGCTGTTCACTCACTCCCCCTGTGCTAGGCTGGGGGAGAGACTCGGAGGAGTAAAAGTGAAAAAATTAATGGGTTGAGGCAAAGGCAGTTTAATAGGTAGAGCAAAAGCTGCAAAGCTGCACATGCAAGCAAAGCAAAGCAAGGAATTTTTGTTCCCAGTGGCAGGCAGGTGTTCATCCATTTCCAGGAAAGCAGGGCTCCATCATGTGTATTAGTTGCCTCTTTCTCCCAGCTTTATATGCTGAGCATGATGTCATATAGTATGGAATAGCTCTTAGGTCAGTTGGGATCACTGTCCCAGCTGTGTCCCCTTACAACTTCTTGTGTATCCCAGCCTACTTGATGGTGGGGTGGTGTGCGAAGCACTGTCCATAATCAAGACCAGAACTTCGGTGACTGCTCTGTTTTGTCCATAAATTACCTTATAAATCCTACTAAGGTCTCAAAAACAGAAAAGCCAAGAGCCTTTAGGCCCTGCCTTAATGTAGTTTGAAGAAATAAGCTATTTCCCAGCTCCAAACCAGCTGTATAACACTTGGCTAGCCTTGGCAGAATCCCTCATTTTTCAGTCCTTCAATGAAAAACATTTTCTTTGTAGAAAAAAAGGCTTATAATCATTGTTGGAATGAACACTGTTGCTGGCAATCCTTCCAGAAACCCAGTATTTTTAATGTGTATGTGTGTTAAACTCAGCAGGAGCTAAACAGGTGGCTTTTGAAATTTGCGCTTACACATTATATGCTCAAATTCACAGTGGTACGCAAAGCAACTGATCCACCACAATTTCAGTTATCCTGAGTCTGGACTTAGTACTCAGATCTGTGAGCTAGACTTGAGTAACTTCAGAAACAGGGAGACCTGAATCTCCTAAGAATTCACAAAGTTCTAATTGCTTTAGACTGACCATTATCACAGCAGGAGCATGAACTCGGGAAATGACAGTGGATCCTTTTGAGTATAAATAGGACAGAAAACATTTTCCAGGGAGATGGTTTGCTGGACTCTGGCGAGTAGTTAGTAATGGGTAAAATAATCAAACTCCAATGATAATGTGTTGGCACAGTTTCTTTTAACTGAGTTTTCTCATAAACTACAGTATTGAAGTGTTCACCAGTTTTACTGTTTTCTCTTCTATCTTGCCAATAATTTCCTCACTCATCCTGATTCCAGAAAAGGATCATTGGTTTCAAGTATTTGAACCAATTTTCATGACATTTTTAATATCTCATCACTTAATTGCCAGTAACCACATTAAAACACCTAATATTTTAACATTGCCAAAGAAATCTTTTGTTTTAAAAAAAAAATGGTAGTATCTTTATGTCGATAGCTGTTTCTTTTTGTCAATTTTTCCAAAAATGCAGTGTTTTTCCAATCCTCACTTCCTTCCAAGCATTTTCAATTAAGGGGTATTAATTAACTCTTTAATTGTATTGATGGAAAAAGATCAAAGAAAATTTAATAAAGCTCAAAGCTAAGTAATTTTCATTTTTATACACTATGTAATAAAAATAAATAGATAGTACTTATAGTACTCTTTCTTTCTTAACTTTTCAACCACTACCACTGTAAAAGCAGATGCTCTGTTAATATAAGCCAGATGTGTAAGCTCTATACAGCCAGATGTGTAAGCTCTATAAGCCAGAGCACATATTAGAGTCCTGTTTTATTTCAAGCTGTGTGATGGTAATGTATCTGCATCCTCAGTATTTCCACACTCTTCTACTATTGCAAAATGGTATAATTAGATTAGATTGTGGATTATTACAAAATAATTACTTACCCTTATCCATCTTTTCTAAGGCTAGAAAGAAGGGGGCAATTACTTTCTGGAGCTTAACACAGCAAAAAATACTTGTGCTAAGTGCAATTGTGCAATTTCTACTATGACGTCTAGTGGTTGCTGTTTATTTCCTGTGGTTGTTTCTACAGACAAGATTTTTGTGGTTTTTTTCTGTGAAGAATTAGGGTTGCTAGTAAGAAGCCACAGGAATTAGATTTCTCAGGGTCGGAGTTCACTATATTTTTGTGAAGCAGCACTACAATTTTTGAGTAGGAGCATCAATAACAAGAAAAATTCTAACAATAACGTCTTCCTCTCCTGACTGACAAATGCTCATGCAAATACTTCATACTCTGTCAGTGAAGTAACTAGTGCATATTTCTCTAGACCTGGGACAAATACATATTCATATTGCATTCACTTTTCAAGACTAGCCTCCTACACGTATCTTGTTCTTGACTAACTACAAGCCAGGAGAATTGATCAACTATGGCTTTAAACTGCAGTAAGGAGTATCATTCTGATGATGACTGCATAAAAGGTAGGTATTACATACAACCAGTAGGTGTCTGGCTGTGCAGTACAGTCCCATTTAGAAACACTCATCACAAATCGAGGGAATAGGAGGACAATATATTTGAAGAAGTATTTAAACCAACAAAAAGTATGCTAAAGACCTAAAAAACCCCTCTATTCAGATTCATGCAAAAATAGTCACAGATAGGTTATCTGAAGCAAGAAAAACTTACAGAACAGTAGTGATAACCTATTCAATAAAGTTTACTAAAACCAAATAATCTAAACCAACCCTTAAATAAATGCATGTTTAGATAAAACTATGCTTCCAAGAAGCATTATCTATCCTAATTACAATGATCACCTCGTACTCCTAGTACATCATCAGCCTTTGATTGAGTAAAGTGTCTTTCTCTAGGTCATACTCAATGATCTATGCTGATAATAATATTATCTCAATGATCTTGAGATCTATGTGACTTTGGACTTATTTGGAATAATATAATTATATTAAAACTATTTTAATAAATCTATTAAAAAATATCAAGAGATCTGGATAGATCATCTAGATATGACATCTAGAGGCTGCTCTTCTGTTCATCCTTCACACTTACTCCACATGTCAGTGGGTTATGAATTAATGGACTGATGCAAAGTCATGACTTTCAGAGGAAATAATTTTATTTAATAAAGTGTGACAGCAACACAAGTATTTGATAAACATCTGTCTATAGTCTAAGTGGACACAATTATCTGTTGTTGAAATGTTTGCATGTCATGCCTTCCTTATACAGCAAGCCAACATCCAGACATCACCAGCTGTGTGCAACAAGCACAGTATTAGCACTTAGGTAGATATGTATAACCAGCATGGTGGATGAAAGGAAGAAGTTACCATTATTATGAACAACCACAAGACAAATAAAGCTCTTCAGTATACACTGAGGTGAAATACAAGCCAGCTAACAGGATTCAAGCTCTCTCAGCATTCTGTAAACAACTTTGTTAACTTTCCTGCTTAGGTGAAACATGGCCATCAAAGTAAATTACTTCCCTGGAACAGCTACATAACAATCCCAACTGCAAACCAACATGCTTTTTTCTAGGGCTGCTACCTGTATGGCACCTGACTGTTTTATCCTTACCACTTTTCTGTGGGGTGGAACACCTCAAAAGGGAATTTTTTCCAGGTTACATCACACCTATAGAGATACATCATGAGTTTTTGTAAAGCTAACTGAAGTCTTATTTGGCATCACAAAAGTTACATAAGATAATGGGCAGATTTTAATCTTTTGTTTTAAAACCCAGTAAATAATCTTATCTGAAGGCAAAGAGGTGCAGCTGCAACACAAAAGAGAGGGATGTCAAGGTCTTGATGACTGGCAGCACTCAGCAGTGCACTAGAGATAAGGCTAAATACATTACTTTTCATACAACAAGCAAGAAGGCTTATTCTTTGGAATGGTGTGCTCACGTCAGCTTGTAATCCTTCATCTGAAGGCAAAAAAAGCCCCAAAACACTTGAAGAGAATGTTCAAGTGTTGCTTGAAATGGCTTTGTATACCAGGATCTACACACTTCAGTAACAACCTCTGGTTATCTCTTACTCATTAACAAAACTGTATTAACTTTTGTAACTGACTAACAGTTACTTCCTTCAATATTTTAGGAAACTGATTTGTTTGAAAGGTAAACATTTCTCTATCAACCTCTAATAGCCACGTTCAAACTCAGATTTGTAACACTCAGCTGTATACCCAGTTCTTTCTGTCATCACCTGGCCCTGAAATCATCCATGCTTTACTCTCCAGCAGAGCTGTGTTTGGGCTTCTCTGTACCTTCCTGGTCATCGGTGTCCGGATACTCAGTAAGATCCAAAGTCAGCACTCGACTGAACATCAAGTCGTCATGCTGAGAAGAGGAAGCAACATACAATTTAAAACATTTCTGTAACTTGAAATAAGCATTTCATAAATGACTATGCGATACAATAATAAGCTTGACTTACCAAGCAATCTTTTTATCAAGCCAGTAAATGAACTTATTTCTGAACACAAAATAGTTCAAATCCAGTAACACAATTATGTACATGATTCACTTTAGTACACTTACAGTGTAAATCAGTACCTCAACAAAAAACAGTGCATATTATTTAACAAGATTTGGTAATAATTAGCTGTTACCTCTGGACACACTCCAATCAACGCGTCTGCTTTGCAATAAAACTCTTCCTTTAGAGAAATAACTATCATTTGAATCTTCTCATGTGCCTGTTCTCTAATGAAACTTGATACCTTGGGAAAGATGCCAAATATTTCAGTAAGTTCGTTCTGACAGACTTAAACCATACTATATAATTAGGGAATGATGAAGAAAGAACTGAACTCCGATAGGTACAGAATTCAATTAATAAGCAGGATAAAATGAGAAATAAAATGGCATTTAGATATTTTGCATGTTCTTAAGAGAACCGCTCGGATTTACTGCTTTTAGAAAATGCATAAGAAAATAATAATTCACGGCAATGAATAATATTTTTATGTAAAGGCCAGTACCAATGAAAAATATGAATTTAAGTGTAGCCCTAGTCTAACATCTCATACAACCATTATTCCAGTCCTAAGCTCAGTATATTTTAAAACAGGTGAAGACAATGTAACCAATCTCTTTATCCCAACAACCTGTAATGAAAAGCAGCCACCATTCTACAAAAGTTATCATTATATTGTTGATAAAAAGATAAGTGAAAGGGACCAACTTACTTTATCAATATTTGTGTTATCCAAGGCAGCATCTATCTCATCTAAAATGAAAAAAGGTGCTGGCCGAAAACTGTAGAGATCAAGACAGTATTTGCATTAGATGCGAAAATGTTAATAAGCATTCTAATTACTTTAAAGATTCACTTGCTCCATCATAAAATTTTGGTTAAGGAGCAATGAGAGGTAAAAAGTAAGGACTTTAATGTTTGAACACTCCATTAGGTTTTTTTAAACATGCTTGTAAATGCAACACTGTCTACCTTCCTGACAGTTACTCAGCCCCATACTTGGGTATCTCTTTTACCTGTGTACGGCAAATACAAGAGCCAGAGCTGCCACAGATTTTTCACCTCCTGACAAACTGTCCATTGGCATAAAGCGTTTTCCTGGAGCCACACAATTAAATTCAATGCCTTCCAGATAAGGCTCCTCGGGATTTTCAGGACTAAGGAATGCCTAGAAATGCACGTTTTATTATTAATAGCAACATTTATAATATTATTAAAATGGACACTTTAAAAGTTTAAATATTAAATTTATTTACATTTAAGTTAAATTTATTTAAATTTAAAATTCAAATTTAATATTAAGTTTAAATACTGACTGAGCTAGTGTTGACATGAGTAAGTTAGCTTCATTTGTAGGAAACACCTGTTCATGTATACTATAACATTTCCCAGTGAATATGCCTTCGTTAACTAGCCATGGTTCAGTAACAAAAGCATTTTGGAAATGGCACCACACATTTGTTATTTACAGACTTTCAACCACTAAGTAAACTGGACTGTTTCACCTTTTATGTAACTGGGGTTTGTTTGGGTTTTTTTTAAATCATTAACATCTTAAGACTTCAAAAGCACTTTTCTTTTTTCTTTGGAAGTAAATATACTTCCAACACTTCACTTTCTTGTGAAAGGTTAGTTTTACAAATCTAGCTTTGAGACAAAGAAATTTTAAGACAGGTAATATAGGCTTTTCCTATACTTTGTATCCTGGTTCACAGGCCCAAAAAGTATTATTTTGAAGGAATAAACCAGTACCAAACCAGTAAAAAGTATGATGGATAAGCTAATTGCTACATGATTTATTTAGAGAGACAATGGAAGAGACAATAAAACAATACAACCTCTCTCTGCACAAGGGGATACAGATACAAAAAAAATTTCCATAATTGACACACATTTCAAATGGCTCCTCTTGGATCAGTAGATACAGTTTCAGTATCGAAAGAGTATCGCCTTAAAAATTGTTCAGGTTGCTTAAAAAGTATCTGTTCAAGTTGCACCTAGGCTGCCTCCTCTGATGACAAAACTCAGAGCTAACCGTTTCCTTATCTAACGCCAGCAATCGCCACCCACAGAGTCATCCTTTCTCTTCCAAAGCAGCTGGAGGAAGCTGGTCTAATTGCAATGTTGCTATCTACTAGGCAGGATTAGCTAACCAGCTAATCACAGGATAATCTCTTGACCAGGTTACCACCATGGCTCAAATTAAGATACAGTATCACAGACCTCAGAAAGCAAGCGCCCAACTCATTCTTGGCAATGAGTCTGCAAAACACTGATTGTTTCAGAGCGACGCAAAGTCAAGACCTGCGTGATGCTAAGGGAGAAGGTATGTGGCCAGTAATCATAAAGATCCTGTCCAGCCTAGAAGCAGAAAGGATATATTTAAAGATATTTAAGATGTTTACTGAGTATCTGGCTCTGAGGGAAAACACAAAATCTGATGTTTTAAGATGGACAAGAGTTCAGGCCTGAACCCATTAGACATTCTACCATCTACAGAATTCGATGTAATCAAAGTATTTGGGAGTTCCCTCTTTACTTTCAGCATTAATACTGGAAGATTAGCAAAGATTAATACAACTGTAACACAACTTTACTCCAGGTTTCTTTAAAGTCGAGAACATTTAAAGTCTTTTTTTAAAAACATTATGTGGGGTATAAAGAGCTTCAAAACCTCATACAAAATCCTAGCACTGAAATAGCGATTTATTATTTTTAACTAGATCTGTACTAATGATTAGGTGGTTTTAATTAATTATTGGTATCACTAGATCTGTAAACCAATGTTATTTTTAAATGAAGTACTCAAATATATTTCCCAATTTTGTCATGATAATTTACAAGTCTACTAAATACAAAGAGTGAAACTAACCCAAACTGAGTAGTTCCCAATTTTGTTAAAACTTTTAGATTGTATTTCCCCATCTAATTCCAACCATGCTTTGGCATATGACCTATTCCTCCTCCAACCCTAACATTCTGAACTCTATTATTTGTATAATTTTCCTCTTCAGTACTGAAACTGTCTTTGGAAATTAAAAGTGTTATTAAGTTCTCTTACTCTGCATAAGTATATGCATATACTCTGCATAAGAATAACAAAGCATCAAGTAGGCCTTTTAAGCCAAGGCCTAAGAACATAACACACCTGAGCACTGCTGTTCCTGCAAAGGCTCTTGTAGATCTGATCAATAGCTATGGAGGCATGCTCAAAGCACCGGCTAAAAAGCTCATATCTCTTTTTTTTCACTTGTTCAAATTCTAGTTTGCATGTTCTGGCCTCCTTTCTGCTGGTCTCAAAAGCTATGAAAAAAATTACCGAAATTACTCCATAATAAACTGCTCAGCATATACACAGAACAAATACATATTACGCAAAATAAAAAGCATCAAGGAAAATATTTATTGCTGAATAAAGTTCTAATACACATAACAAGGAGCATATCAATAACATGCTCTAGCTTTGGGCAATCCTGCTTCAGCAGGGGAGTTGGACTAGATGATCTCTGCAGTCCCTTCCAACTCTAAAAATGCAGTGAAATATTATGAGCTTTCTCCCCCATTTCAAATGGAGACCCACAAACCTGAAAAGCTGGGATGTATTCCATCCAGTTTATGCCACATTCAGCATAGGGAGCAGTGAACAAAATTATTCTCCTAATTCCTTCTGTAAACTGGGTAGCCTTAAACAGAACCAGCATTTACTAGTTACAGCTTCAGAACTCCTTGATTTTCTCTACATGCAATGGTCTTTAAGGATAGCAATAATTTTGTAGTAATGCTCATGACAGAGTTCTGGACAACATAGGTATGTTCCTTCAATTATTTAAGGAAAAAATTAAAGAATTTTATGATTAAAGTCAGTAACTTTTAGGAAAAAATTGAAAATGCTTTATGATGTCATTTGGCCAACAAAGTAGCTTTCTAATTATTCAAACTGTATTGCAATAAAACAATGGAGACAAATGTATCCATTGATAAGTTGACATATAATTAAAAAAAGACAACTGAGGAAAAACACTTGAGCACAAAAAATACCTTAGTATCTGAAAGAAGCAAAGGCAGCAGGACTAACCCCAGAAAGAGGAATTTCAATTAGCGTGAAAACTCCTGCAATCACTAGAGATTAACATTAAAGATTCAGTGTTACCATCTATTGATTCCTGGAATTTGCCAAGAGCTATCTGTAATTTCTCTACTGCTCTCAGATTTGGGGCTGATGTCTTCATTAAAGTATGCTCTTTAGATTTTATTTCCTGCAGCATCTGGTTCAGCTGATCCTCTATATCTTTATCAGACTCTAGGTTCTAAAGAAAAAAAAATAATAGAGCAATAAAATTTGCATTTAGGCCAAGACATTTCAACATATACAGCAAGCACTCATGGTTTCTGGAAGAAATACCCCACTCATTTAATAGCTTTAACCGGAAACAGAACAAAACACTCAGAGTCTTAGTTCTCAGAATAGATTTACTAGGTCCAAAACACTGTTCCACAAGAACTTTAAAAACAGACAACAAATTCTCTTCAGTCTAGAAGTCAGGGTTAAAATACAACACAGGAGGAGGATTAGCTGGCTTCATTACTTGATTTGTAAAGAAAACCCTTGAAGACAGGGTCTCGATGAATTCTTCAAGAAAAGTTCCAGTGGCAACAGACTCGTCCCTTGCTCTGTACTTAGCCTCTGGCATTTAATTATCTTCCTTATTATTAAAAAAGGAAAAAAATAACTACAGAAACTGCTGGGAAAACATGACTTAATGGACTGTTACAAAGGTCTTACTTATGTTAAATCTCAGTTTCTGAGAACACTACAAGGAGAAGGTGGGACACAACCAATAGCAGCCAATCATTGGTTTGTAGAGTTTCAAGTCATAACCTTTATAAGTTAAAGGCAGAAGGTAAAGGAAAGCTTAGGCAAGTTTTAAATTAAATTTAGTTATATGGAAAATGGACCTATCTAGGAAACAACGCACACTTGTACGATTGCAAAACCAAAACACACACACAGGTGTACTTAAGTTTAACAGTGTTTTTAGGAAGTTTCACTCAAAGACTAGGCTGAGGGATAAATAATTTCATCAAATAAAGTATTTTAAATAAAAAATAATAATTGATTGCTAATGATTTCAAACAAAAGAGATTACCTTCAGGTCTTCCGCTAGGCTGCTGTAGTCAATCTGAATTGCCTCCTCCCTTTCATAGATACTTGATGTAGTCTGAGTGTCTTCCATTTCAGTCCCCAGCTACAAATACAAAGGACATTCCAGTACAAAAATATGACAGTTAACTTTTAAACTGTTAAAACTATGCACTGAAAGGATATAAAATGAGGAGAGAGTGATAACATGGTAGGAGGCAAGTTTATTTCATCGCTCATCCCTAGCCAAAATAAAATTAACAGTTACTTAAGAGTTCATGAGTCTAATCAAAAAATGCACCTTTTAAATGAGGATGAAAACATCTGCTTATTTCAGTTTGAAGCTAAGATGAAAGCAGCAGTGGTTTATATATTTAAAACAATGTGCACACTGTAAATCTCTTGACTGAAAAGATTTACTTTCCCATGATAATTCAACCCACTTTTAAGGAGAGGCTCTGAGATATGCAAGTTGAGGCATTTCTTTCACTCAGTTGGCCTCACAAGAAATCAGTAGCTTCAACTCTGTGTGGCACAGATAGGAGTATCTTCTGGACACTGTAAGCTTGGAATTCAAACAGCTACTTTCCCTTGAATGAAACATGCACTGCCTGTTGTTACCAGTCCCTTTCCCACTGAGACTCTGTCTCAGAACCAAATCTTACTGGTCTTCTCAGTGACATTAATCAGGAATCTAAGCTATTATTCCTACTGCCCACCTCCTTGCTTTCATCTCTTCCTTATTCATAAACAGCAGCAGCTGAGCTTCCTACGCACTCTGATGATTAGCAGTTCATGCTATTTCCCTTCAAAGATTGCCTGTCTCGTTGCCTTTGCTTTGTCATATGACCCACTCATTCGTACGTATCCTCCAGCAAAAGTACTTTTCTAAGCAATAGGTTTAGCAAGAATCATTCCAAATTCACACTTGTTAAAAGTCCTTCAAGACCCACAACTCTTCTCTTTTGCAACAATGGACAAAGCTTAATTTCTCCTTACAAAAAAATATGCTGGGAAAAAATAAAAGAGGGAAGATAAAGAAAAATAACATGGGTCAATCCTCTGATAGCAGGAATATTTCTATTTTAGCCTATGATTTCTACTGCTGAAGACAAAAGGATGATTTTCGACAGCATTTATATTATGGATAATTAACCAAATATTATCTCAATCCATGCACATTTCTGAATTGGCTCGTGTGTCCTCTTACGTATGTATATCTAATCTATTCCATCATACCAGTTCTCTTGTACCACTGTAATTTTGCATATTTCACAATAATACATCTCAAGCACAAGTAAAAATACTTGCAAACAGTATTTTTGTCTACAAAAAGCCTCTTGAATGGATCACGCCTGATCACATGAAAACAGTGCATTTATTTTTAACATTGCTATCTAAGACAAACAGTCCTGTAAGGAAAAAAAAAAAATCTTTAAAATCAAGACTGAATAATTGCTCCTCTGTGATATCTATCTTCTGTAAATGTTTTAAGTACCTCTACTTCACTGATGTCATCCAGTGATCCAGATAGGAGCTTTATTTTCAAGTCCTGCACCTTGCATTCAAGAAGCAGATTATGTCGTCTTAATCTTTCCTCTTCCAGAGAGGTTTCTATAGCTGTAGCTTCCTTTTGTAATTTTGTAGCTTCCCTATATACACAAAAGGCACAAAAAGAGTAGAAGCAACACTGCCAATAACATCCACAGCCATACAGCATGAAAAACAACTATGAAGCACAAAGAGGGTTTTTTCCTCTATAGTTGCCAACATCAAGGAAAATGGTACTTAACTTCTTCCATCCCCTTCATTCTCCCAAATTACTCAAGAGGGAGCTGGGAACCACTTACTCTTCTAGCACACAAGCTGACACTCTGATGTTCTGTAGTAACTCTAAACTCTATTGCTAAAGTAAACGTGAGTAACACAAATATGGTTTCAGTGTAGTACCCAACTTCACACTGTAGCATGGTCAAATAGCCACCTTTCTTAACTACAACTACACTCTGTTCTTCTCAGCTCTGCTGAACACATATGGGGATTTGAGCCTCTTAAAATTTAAATCAAGCATCTTTTATCATTATGCTACTCTGCGGCAAATTTCTCTGATAGCATCAAGTTGCCAAATAAGGTAGTGCTATGTCTTATGTGAGGGGTACCTCTATAAGAGAGGAGACTTATATTTTTAAAATTACACACTACAAAATTAATTACCAGTCAAGCAATCTATAAGTTCCTACAAAATTCCACAAGTTTACCTAGCCAGACCATGCCAGCATGTTGGGTTTTTTAAACATGAAGAAGACTCCTGATTAAGGGACATTAAACACATCAATGATCAGCAAGCAAAACCAAAGTACAAACTGTCCCCAAAGCAGTTGATTTAAAAGAATGGTAAAGACAAAACAGCAACCTAAAGTTTGTATTACTTTAAGGTATCCAACACTTGAAAGGCCTAGAGAAAATGCAAACACTGGAATTGGAAAAGAAATTTTCCTTTTAACTGAACTAAATGTACAAGTCAAACACAAACGTGAAACTACAAGCACACTCAATATCCCTCCCTCAATCAAGCTGTAAGCTAGGACATACTTATCAGAAGACACTATACATTTACCAGGAATCACAACAAGACCCAACACTAGGAAGGTAATAAGATAATGTTATTCTACATGGTTTATGGGATGGCTCATGAAATTATCTCATTCACACTACTTTTGGGAACCACATACTGAATGAGAAACACTTCTTAACTAATGCATACTATAAATGCAAATTACCATGCCTCTAATGAATCTTTCAGAAGAAAACAGAACAAGAGAAAATCAAACATCTAAAACTGCTCTTAAGATTATCACATTAATAACTTTCCCAGGAGTACAATTAGTAATTACCTATTAAGAGTTAACAACTTCTTTCTCAACTCTTCAACTTCGTTTTGGGCTTTTATAACCTCAGATTTATGAGCATTTAATCTATCCTTAAGATGTTGCTGCTCCTCCACAATTTTATTCACTTTTTTCCTAAGCTTTTCCTCATCCTGCATAGAAACATTTACATTTTTAACTGTTCACCAAAAATCTTGATATAGAACCTTTATTACACAGAAAGAGTTAATATTTAAAGCTGTTACATTACCTTCAGATGTGTTCACAGCACCAAGTTGGAAATGCACTAGGAAAATAACCTCTCTTTTACATTGGAAGATCCAGTTGCTTTGTATAGGTACAGCCAGGTTCAGACTTAAGTCACACTTAATCTGTGACTAACAGATTAAACTATAAAACCAACAAGCAAGGCAGGGATCCTAGGATGCCTAAGGTCTGTAGGATGCCTTTTTCTCAATTAGTTCCCTACTCTGCAAGAAGGATCCCATTCGCTGTACGCCTACAGCATGTTTAGCAACACCTAAGGTAACTTGAAATTCTTTAAAACATATTGTGCATTAAAGGTAAATTGTGAGGTTATCCACAGAGAATGAAGAATCTGTTGGAGGTACTCTAGACCATACCATTGCTAGAAATGGGGTGCTAGAATGCAGTAAATCTAATGCTACATGTATGAAGACATGGTCCTTAAGACACTAATGCTATGGCAGCTTAATCAAGACTTACTGGTGTTGCAGTATCAAGACAGCGTACCTTCAGAATTTCCTTCTCCAGGAAGAAAATACCTGAAGTTGCTCAAAGCCTTGTTTTCGAAGAATTATACACACAGGCATGAAGTCAGGCGTTTTTTTGTGCCCGAGTGAGTAAAGGGTGTACTGGTTTTCCTCAGAGATACATGTCTTCTAATGTTAAAATACAGATTTCAAATAACGCGTGGGATTTTTTTTGCTCACTGTGGGGCAGTTTTACATTTCACTGTTGTTCTCTATTAAAAGCAGTATTATACATCTTTTCTCCTTTGCTTTCAAGTGCGCCACAAGCACAGTTTATTTAACAAGCAACATTAACACAGCAGAATTACTTATGAGTAAAGAACACTATGAAGGAGGAATCTGTATTACTTCAACTAAAACTCTAAATTAGTTTTCATGCAATTATTTTAAGCCCGTTATTGGCTTTGAAGCACCTTAAAGAGGCACAGCACCAGAGCTGTTTACTGTTACTCATGAAATCTTCTAAAGCATCCCAGCCACAGGAGATGTTTTTTCTGCAGTCGTATGCTGCATTTTCATATGAGTAGGCCAAACACAATAGAGCAGTATCTCAGTATATAGTAATCCCAAATGTAATTTTTAGTAAGCTTATTTTTAATAAGTATCCTAATATTATTCCAAGGTTGAAATGACAATATGCAACTGCACTTTTTTAAAATTTACAAAGTCAACACTGACTAAGCCCTAAAAGAATTACTCAACAGAATCAACTAAGTTTGTTCAAAACCAAGTTGGTGCATTCTTTCCTTTCAACCCTAAAGACATACATATGTATTACAGTTACCTTCTGTAGCCCAGTAATCTCAGCTTCTTCTTTATGAATCGTCTCCCTCAACTTGCTGACAGCATTTGTTAATTTTTGTAGATTATCACGGTTATATTCCAGCTGAACATTTAATCGTGTCTTCTGATTTTCAAACTCCAGTCTAGTCAAAGTGCAGTATTTCAAAATAACATTTACAAAGCAGGGTAGTAACTGTAGTTTTACGTTCTTAAAAGATGCATTTTCACTTCGACTATTTAGATAGCATTTTTAGATCTTCTACTTGAACACAAAAAACTGCATACATATGGATCACAGACACCAGTACACCACATCCTGCAGATCTACTGGAAGTTACAGAAATACAGTGATAATAGTTCAAAAAAATACAATATAAAAATACAGTATGTCCAGACTCGATATGGAAAGGAACACTAGAACTTCAAGCATCTCTGTAGGAATGATATGTCAATGAATGTCAATATCTGTCAATGAAGCAGATACGAGCTGGGCAAAAGCTACACTGATGCTGTGCATTGATCCAGTGCCAGTGCTCCCTGCTCAGCCTCCGTAAGCCTCCTAGTCAGCGGGCACATATGTTTATCTAAGTATAATAACCAACCTGTCTCCACTGGGACACGGCAATTAAGAAGCTTGAGACCAGAGCTTTTTAAGTCAGACTTCAGCCTTGCTTATCACCTCTTAATTGAGAGACCCGTATTTGTTTGTAGGAGTACAAGGGCAGAAGCCTCTTCACAGGTTGCTGTGAGAAAGGACTGAAGTAAAACTAAGCAGCTGTGTACAGAAAGGTCTCCTCTCAGCTGTTACTGTCTGCCTCTGAGCTTTGAGCTCCCCAAATGATTTACTATTAGTCCTGCATCTGTTGTTCAACCAAAAGGCCTGGCACAAGGCCAGCTCCAGGCTCTTCAGCCCTGGGGAAGGTGGCACCACAGCACAGGTTTATGGGACCAATGATGGTGAGTTAGGGCACAAGCAAGGCCAAGGCTGTGCACGCAGTGTAGCATAAGGCCATGCAAAAAGCTCCATTCTTCATTGTTCTAACTTCTTACATTTCAGTTCTTGCAAACATAAATTATCAAATTATGTCAGCCAGCAGCTACTTTAACTGTAACTGAATGCACTGCACTACAACCTCACTGCAGCCCTACAGTTGGACCAGTTCCAGAAAACTGAGCAGAGGCTCTTAGCAGCTAAAGAAATAGGTGAAAAACCCACAGGCCATTACACTAGTCAGGTAGAAAAGGTATCTTTTCTATAAATAATGTCAGGAAATGCCCAAACTATCATCTGCCCAAAAACACCTGTGATACAAGACAACAGTTCACTTCCACATTCTCATTCTTTATGATACACATTTGTGCTCCTGTGACGTGTGCCTGTTTGAGGGGAATACCGATTGAGCTGCCTATGAGAAAATTAAGGCACCATCTTCCATAATAGCATGTTCCTACACCAAATCAATGCATCTTACACTCAGTTTTCTTTTAAGATTTTTGATACATGAGTAAGCCTCCATGTGTCATCCTTGATTTGTGATAGCGCCATTATCCAACATAGATTTTATAAAACTATTCTTTGTTTTTCTACACTAGCGCTCCCAAAGTAGTAAATATTACCTTTCAAGTTTGTGGCAAAATGTCACTGACGGTAATTGTCCAATAAACCCAAGCTACTAACTAATCTTTGCAGAGATAACAGAGTCTTTTACAGACTTCTAGGTTTTTGTGGTATTGCCTATGATGGAGTTACTCATTTACCAGTGTGCCCAATCTAACACAAAACACTTTTTTACGTTTCAAGTACAAATACCACCTTCTCTTATCAATTTCCTCTTGTTGTCTCAGATGTTCTTGTTCATACACACGAATATTTTCTATACCAATTTCTTCACAGAAGTCATAGAAAACAGCATCTTCAACCTTTAAATAAAGGGAAATGGAGCAAAAAATGTTCATACTATTCTGGCACTTATCAAGTAAAACATTTAGACAATCAGTCTAAAGTGTTGATTTTCATGTGCTACAGTCTTGATTTTCAAGGTACTTTAAGAAACAGCCAACTACTGAGAAGTAATCTGTACTGGACATTTCCAAATAACATTTTCAGTACGAACAATAGATACAAGGCATACGATCTGCAAAAGATAGCTCTGATCTAAACTCTACTTGACAGCACCTGGTCTTTCCAAAGGCAACTGAAGTCATGACAGCGTAACCAACTTCCCTGGTTATGCCAGTGGTTCCCACTCAAATGAAGAAGGGAAAGCTGAATGGTAATACACCTTACTATTCAGATACATCAGGTTTCCTGGTGTAGGTCCGTTCTTCATTTTAATCTTTTCAGGTAATCCATAAATATGAATTAATTATTGCTTCATTTATAGCAAAGCCACAGCATAGAATTTCTCATCTCCTGATTATGCAGTATATACTAACAAAAGCTTCAACCAAAGCCAGTCCTAAAACTTTAATGAAACACTTAACCAGGCAAATAGCAGGTATAGTGTATATGGCAGGACTGAACAGAGAAACAGCAACAGCCTAAAGCATTTAAATGAAAACTCAATGGACTGAACAGAAATTTAACAGAACTTTACATGTCAAAAAAAAAAAAAAGGTTCCCGGGATCTGGAATTCTTATGGCCTAGACATAAATGACTATGACAGATGTCTGCACTCCCTCATGCCTATACGACAAGCAAGACAAAGACCATGCAGCAGTTTTGGGTTTCTATTTAGATGCAGAACTCCAGTAATAAGATTGATCCAAGAAAGACTGATGAGAATGGGTCAGAGGCTAGGAACTAAGCTACATATGTAGAATACACCTCAAGTCATTCCAGACAGTGCTGAGGAATCTCTCTTTTTGAAGAATCTACATTTAATAAAGCATCTAGGTGCAGGAACTGAACTCCAACTCAATGTAGGCATACAACAGTCTTCAAAGAAAAAAAAACAAACCACCAAAACAAATCCTCAAACCACAACATAAAAGAAAACCCAAAACACCAACCCAAATCCAAAACACTCCTTCCCTTCCACCAAAACACACACCCGAACGAGAAAACATAAAGTAGTGGAACGAGGAATTCTCTGACAATCATCGTACATACCCCAATCATTCTCCCAGGGTACTCAGAGTATATAGAAAATAAAGCACATACATTGGCTACTTCCTAGGAGGAGGAAGGAATCCTCCCACCAAGCAGCTCTACCTACTTTTCTGCTGTACACCGGTACAACAGGTCATCATCTAGACATGACACCTGTCGAGTTCAGATAAAGGCATTCCAATAGTGCTGAGAACTGTTCTCAGCTTGAGAAAACCGATACACAGCTCTTTCTAGTGGCATGAGCATGCCTGACCTATTCTGCCCATGGTGAATCTCCTCTTCTCCAGAGGAAGAGATATTGATAAAGGACTTCCATGCAGATATTAAATGGGTCTTGCTAGGACTGCAAGAAGAGTGATTTTTCAGAAGAATAATCACCTGTGCAGAGCCTGTCAACCTAGCGGGTACACTGATTACTGAGATCTGCAAATCTTTTGGGTGCGTATAGAGTTTGGTGTACATACATGCTGTCACAGACCCACATCAGCCAGGAAGACTTCATGCCAAATGGAAGTTAGTCTTGTCATGCTGCATGATTACCTCTCCACATTAAAGTAAGATCCTGTAACTACATTTTCCAGTTTCTTACAAAGAACTTCTACGCTGGACCCTGAGAAAAAATAAGCTGAAACTTCTCAAAGTTTCTCTCTCTCACTCACACCACGAAAGACCTAAAGATTATTCTTCTGGGATTTGATCTACAGCGAGAGCTTGCATCGAGAGCCTTAAAGCTGTGAACTTCACAGAAAAATAGAGTTACAGGGGTTGAAAGGGACCTTTGGAAATCATCTAGTTCAAGGCAGGTTCATATAGAGCAGACTGGACAGGAACACAGTCAGGCGGGTTTTGAACGCCTCCAGAGGAAGCTCCACAACCTTTCCGGGCCCCCTGTTCCAGTGCTGTGCCACCCTCAAAGTAAAGAGGTTTTTCCTCATGTTGAGGTGGAATTTCCTCTGTCCATTCACCAGGCACCACTGAGGAGAGTCTGGCCCCACCTTCTTGACACCCACTCTTCAGATATTTATAAGCATCGATGAGATCCCCTCTCAGTCTTTTCTTCTCCAGGCTAAACAGACCCATATCTCTAAGCCTTTCCTCAAAAGAGAGGTGCTCCATTGCCTTGATCATTTTTGTAGCCCTCTGCTGGACCCTCTCCACCTTCAATGGATTGTCCCTGCTCAGAGTAAAGAGTAAAAAGAGTAAATCAAATTAATTAGCAGAGCAGGAAAAAGCCAACCCATCTTCTTCAAACTCAAATTTTCTCTCACATCAAATGAAACTCGAGTGTATATATTAAGCAAAGATTCATCTGATATTCAAGAAATAGATGGATTTGTTTGGTTGAGATGGTGTTTGGCACATAGAAGTTACAGAATTTTGATTTTAAGGAAATAGGTTTGCAAAACTATGATACGTACATACATACTAATATCCAAGTGCATTTCTGTTCCTAGTTACCTTGGTAAGAAAGGTAGAGAATGGGGGAAGAGTGCTGGAGTGACATGTAACACTTGTCAACAAAGTAGTTTACAAAGTTAAAAGTTTTCCAAGTTCTAAAACTTAGCAGGAAGAAAAAAAAATTTCTGTAGCATAATTGCATAAGCTCTTATATAGGACTACGACAGAAGGCATTACCTCATTAATTTTGTTCTGAAATTCTTCTATTTTTTCTTTTCTTTTTTCTACTCCTTCATTCAACATACCATGCTGAGACTCAATATTTACCAGTTCACTTTCCAGTTTTGATTTTTCCTAGATAAAAAGGAAAAAGATGGGAATTTTTCTTACTAGAATGGTCAACTTTCTACAAATTAAGAGACAGTTTTGTTCCCAGATTAACTGCATTTTTCCAAATAAAAACATTAAATATTTTCTTCTCAAATGCCACTTATCCACTCTCATTACTGAGTTGCATGCATCGATTATAGTTTTAACGAGAAGAAAGGCAAATTACATTATAAGTATCATTTAAAGTGCATTTGGACTTAATAGCACTAAACGATAAAGCAAGCTTACCAGAAATTCAAATTTAGAACCCCAAAACAGAAAGTCTCACATAAATCAACTCCTATATATTTCAGCAATTCCTCAGTCATAGCTGCTGCATGTAAAACAAACTGAACTAAAAACACCCAACCACACTACATGAGGAAGTAGTATTTACTCCACTGGTAATTACTACTCGGGTGAAAACTGGGTTAAACATGAAAACTATAAAGGCTTCATACTATACCGTGTAGAGATTAGCTAAATGTTTCTTTTTCATAAGATCTAATTCACTCTGTGAATATTTCAGTCGCGTCTGAGTTCCATGCAACTGAGCATGCAACTGCTTCAAGTCAGTCTCCTTACGTTTGATTTTCGTTAAGACCTAGAAAAATATAAGAATGGGAGGAAAAGCATTTTTTTAAAAAGGAGACTTATTTGGAAATTATTAATTTTTCAGATTCATGCACTACATAAAGCTAGCTTCAGACAACATGGGCCTCATTTAAGGTAAGTGCTGATAGTATTAGTCATAATCAGTAGTCATTTTGTAGCAGATCTATTTCTTAAAAGAAAGCACATGCTTGTAAACTCCTAAATTCTTACTCTATCCCTTCTCCAAAATAACTAGAGATATGACAAAGCACATTACACTGACAGGTTTCAGTCTGTGCAAGTATTTTCATGTTGACAGAATGTGTCCTTTTTTTTTTTCATTACAAGCCTCCGGGTACTTCTTCCTTAAAAAAAACTTGTATCAACAGTATTGTCCTGGTTCTCCACCTCTGTGATATGTGAGCCAACCCACCAGCTAAGGACAGAAACTATTATTATTAACTAGAAGAGGACAAACACTTATTGTGTTCTACCTACACGTTCGAGAAGTTTCAAAAAGCATCCTTTTAGAAAATCATCTTCTCATAGCCGATTTAAATTAGATCTAACTTCTAGTCCTTTATGCCTTTTGCAGTTAAGTGCCTTTTTGAGAGACCTACCTTCAACTCATTAATCAAGCTGTCTCTTCTTTCCTTCATTTTATTCATTTCTTTCTCATCCCAAGATCTAGCTTTAGCTCTTAAGTCACTTGATCCTCCAGAAATCACTCCAGATTTCAAAAATAAAGTTCCATCAAGAGCCACTGTCTGGAAGAATAAAAAAATAATTAAATTCAAATACATAAATCTGAATACAAAGCAACCAATATATCCTAGGAACTACCACATCAAGATATGGTAGTTAAACAAGTGACAATGACATTTCAGTTGGACTTCCAAGTTTTTTTCCCTATTCCAACCCTGCTAAATTGAGATACACAAAATGACAAAAAGAAGTCCGTTGTTTCTTGGCACTAGATGTATTTCGGTATTATTGCAACTGATCAGAACAGGAAGTGAAATTGTATCATTTCCTTCTATTTAGGAAATTACTATGGGACATTTGTGTACACACTGGCTTGGTAGGCTACACCTGCCTTGGTAGAGCGTGATAACAGAGTGAAAGAAAACAGCTTGTTTGTAAACAGAAAGAGTAAATTCCAGTAAAGAACGTGGGTGGTTTTGTGACTTAACTGGATTCCAAGTAAACATCACTTCACACTCACCTTCAACTTAAAAGCTGTTTTAATCAAGATTTTAAAGGGCTTAGTGCATGTGTAGAAAGGGTGGTACAGACTGTGACAGCGGAGATACGGCTAAGAAGAATGAACTTCAGGAACAGACAGAGCAGCTTCCAGTCCTCAACACAGTCTACATCTACAATTAAGATCTTTTGTCAGATATGTAAAAGATTTTTTGGAAGGCAGTTCTTCATTGAAAAGCTATCAAGTTTGCATTTCTAAATTGGACAGTTTCACAAGCAGATTTATCCCTCCTTCTCTTCATCAACAGGACCATGCCAAGAAACATATCTGGACACTGGCTACCCTCCAATTTACCTCCTTTCCCCAGGAAATCACTTAAACATAGTACCATACAGAGGAAATACAACAATGCCAAATATCTAGGGGCTTATTCGTGTGGGAACAAACAGAGAATAGTACCATGCTGTCTAGTCTATCTGCTATTCTTCATGGGATGTTTATAAAAGAATTATTTAAATGGCATCAAACACATAACTGCAATGAAAAACATATGCAACAAAATTCAGCTTCTTACTTTCAACCTCACTGGTCCATCAAACGCTATTTGTTTTGCTTCTTTAACTGTTTCACAGATCAAGGCATTCCCACTCACAAACTGAATCACTTTTTTCAGTGGAGCAAGTGGAGTTTGTACAACATCCACCATCATTTTAGCTCCTTTTATCTCTCTCAACTTTTCATTGATTGGTTTAACCTGTAAAGCAAACAAGCGGCATTTAGAACCCATATTGTAATAGCAAACCAGGTCCCAATCCAAGTACTCTGGGGACAGGATGTACGGAACAACCGAATGGGGGGGGCTCAGGGGCTACAAGTCTAGGACCATATCTGGTTTTCATAGTCTGTGTAAACCATAGTCCTTAAATTTATATTACCTATTTCACTGTGCATAAGATACAAATACAGTAATACATGTAGCATAAGAAATCAGGAAGGCGAGTTAAAGATCTGTGTGCAGTTGCAGGGCTACAATCTTCTTGGGATCATGGAGACATGTTGGGATTGCTCCCACAATTGAAGTGCTGCTACAGAGGGATAGAGGCTCTTCAAGAAGGACAGGCTGGGAAGATGAGGAGGTAGAGCTGCCCTGTATGTGAGAACAGCTAGAACACATGGAGCTCTGCCTGGAGAAGGATGATGAGCTAACTGATAGCTCATGGGTAAGGACTGAAGAAAGACCAGGTAGAGATAATATTGTACTGGGTGGCTACCACAGGCCCCCTGACCAGGAAGAGCAAGTGGACAAGGCCTTCTACAGACAGCTACAACCAGCATCACATTCACAGGCCCTGATCCTCATGGGGGACCTGAACCACCCCGATATCCATACAGGGGCAACACAGCAGGGCATAAGCCATCCAGGCGGTTTGTGGAAAGCATCGATGACAGCTTCCTCACTTAAGCGACAGAGAAGCCAATGAGGACAGATGCTCTGCTAGACCTCATCCTCACCAAGAGGGAGGGGACTCCTGGGGATGGTAAGGTCGAAGGCAGTCCTGGCTGCAGCAAGCATGAGATAGCAGAGTCCAGGACCCTGAGAGGAGGGAACAGGGCAAAAAAACAAGTTCACAGCCCTGGACTTCAGGAGAACAGACTTCAGCCTCTTCAAACATCTGCTCAATAGAGTCCCGTGGGATAAAGCCCAGAATAAAGAGGGGCCCAAAAATGCTGATTAATATGCAAGGACCACCTCCTCCAACCTTAAAAGCGATCATCCTAATGAGCAGAAAGTCAGGCAAAAATGCCAAGAGGCCTGCATGGATAAACAAGGAGCTCCTGGCAAAACTCAGACACAAAAAGGAAGTATACAGATGATGGAAGCAGGGACAGATAACCCAAGAGGAATATAGAGGTACTATCCAAGCATACAGATATGCTTTGGCTTAGGAAAGCCAAAGCCCAACTGGAATTGAATCTGGCAAGAAGTGTCAAAGAAATGGCTTCTGTAACTATACAGGTGATAAAAGGAAGGCTAAGGAAAATGTGGGCATGGCCTGAATGAAGCAGGGGGCCTGGTGCAACAGCAGGATGTGGAAGGGACTGAGGCACCAAATTCCTTCTTTGCCTCCGTCTTTACAGCAAGACTGGCCTACAGGAATCCCAGGTTCCAGAGACCAGGGGGAAAGTCTATAACAAGGAAGATGTACACTTGATGGAAGGGGATCAGGTCAGGGAACACTTATGCAAACTGGACATACATAAATGCATGCGCTCCAATGTGATGCAACCACGAGTGCTAAAGGAGCTGGTCAATGTCACTGCAAGGCCACTCTCAATAATCTTTGAATGATCATGGCAACCAAAAGAGGTGCCTACAGACCGGAGAAAAACAGGTGTCACTCCTGTGTCCAAAAGGGGGTAACAAAGAGGACCCAGGGAACTACAGCACAGGCAACCTCATCCTTATGTCTGGAAAAGTGATGGAGCAACTAATCCTAGAAACTATCTCCAGGCATATGAATGATAGGAAAGTCTTGGAGAAGTAGACAGCACAGATTCACCAAGTTGGTCCGTGTTCAACCAACCTGATAGCATTCTACAATGGAATACTGGCCTGCTAGACGAGAAGAGAGCAATGGATCCTGTCTACCTAGACTTCAGTAAGTCTTCCAACACTGTTTCTTGTAAGATTCTCATTCAGAAGCTGATGAAATACGGGCTGGATGAACAGACAGTGAAGTAGACTGAAAACTCTGTGAACAGCCAGGTCCACAAACTGATGACTAGTGGCACAATGTCTAGTTGGAGGCCAGTAACTAGCCATTTCAGCACTGGAACCAATCCTGTTTAACATCTTCCTTAATTATCTGGATGATGGGGCAGAGTGTACCCTCAGCAAGTCTGCTGATGACGCCAAATTGGGAGAAGTAGCTAATATGCCAGATGGTCAAGCTGGCATCCAGAGGGACCTTGGCAGACTAGAGAAGTGGGCCAACAGGAACCTCCTAAGTGCTTTGCCTTAACACTTAAGCCTATTTTAGTCAAGCTTAACCAAGTCAAGATCTACAAGTGTATTAGCTTGCTGATGAGAGGAAAAACATACTTACATCAAGGTAATCCAAAGCAAGAAAGGTTTCGGGTTCAGCTCGTTCTTGTTTTAGGAACTGAATGCAATCTCTTGCTGTTTTTTCAGTGGCAACAACAATAGCGCTCATGTATTTGCTAAATACCTTGGTAACAGCAAGCTGGTATTTTTTATGAATAGGATGACACAGGTCGAGCAGTCTTCCAAACTGAAGATAAAACACAGAGAAACAGAAATATGGTACTTAGATGTCAATTAATATTCCTGCATACAAGATACCGAAGTATTAAGATGAAAATGTGTCACCTACCTACCAGCTGCACTCTCTTACAAGGGCTGTACCTCAGAAAAAACCCAGAAATTGTAACAGTCAATCCAAATAGCAAAGTAAAGCTCTAGAAACGGAAGGAATTTAGCTTTTTTTCCCCCTGAGGTTACAGTTACATATCTCAATGTTTTACTCAGAATCTCTACAAGCATGATGATAGCAATGTTTGTTATCTAAGCATCTTTTTTTGGAGAAAAAGGAAGCATTTATCCCCCAGTAAGATCCCTGGATGGCAATTACGTCTTAAATAGAACTGTTAACTGGAAAACTGTAGCAAGACAGACAGTATTCCAGTTTCAACTGAAAAAAGTATCTTTTTCTTCTTTTCTTTCTATTGAAGTAAACTAAACTGCTTTTCTTGTACTGCACAATCCAAATAATCAAGCCTGTTTGCCATATACTGAAATAACACCTCCAAAGACAGAGCTAATTAGTTCTTTGCTGTATATGCTCCCTAAAGACCCTTTGTTCCATTTCTATAGTTGCAAGTACAGTTGACCTTTCCTTTGATGATTAAAGCAAGTAATGCCCATTCTGAACATTATAACCTGTAAATGTATGTAAGAACAATTTTTCTGCTTGTTGACATAAAGTTACTGGTCTCCTCTTGTGTATCTACACTTTTAGCCTTATCAAATTTAAACAAATAAGAACAGGAAGACAACTGGTAAGGGTTGTATGTGACAGGTCATCCACAGTATTATCTCATGAATTATATAATTGAGAAAGTTTCCAGATCAAATCACAGCCTGCTATGATCTACTTGCCTACCATTCTCTTGACAAATGTTCTCCCTTTTCTAAAAATCAGCAGAAACTAGGATAACACCCAACACCACAAAGGTCTTTATTTAGTTCCTGGTTTTCTTAGTGTCATCATCTTAGTGACATCATGATGTCTCTACCTGCAGCTCAGACACATAGTGTTTCAGACATACAAAACTATACAGAGGATCTTTCAGTTCAGGCACAGGCATTTAAGTCCAGGTAGAATGCCAAATTTCTGTGAAAACAGAAAAGATTGACAGCCCAACCGAATCTGGAACAATAGCAATCTTGCCAATTAAAACTAACAGTGCAGGAATGCCATTTTCAATATTAAACTGTAAAAACTGTAATCAGCTGCAAGATTCACTTTGTTGTTCAGACAAATCCATGAAAACGCACGTGTCACCCATACAGTGGGATCATACTGCTGCATGGCTATTCCATTAACTGGAACAATTCACCAATCATTACCAGAATGTTTTAAACAGAAGAGAAACTTTAAAATGGAACGTGTGTGGAAACAGTGTGCCATTTTTTTGACTATGAAATCAAGAGGATCGGCACCAAGACTGCCTTCAGTTCTGCCTGAGCACTTGGCGGACTACCAGAAGATGAAATCTGTCATGACCCCCCCATCCTGAGACTTCAGCTTGGATTGTGGTGTTCTGTGATCTGGAATTAGTACACTGGAGTGTAAGGAGAAGCTGAGAAGCAACTCTGTTGCCTCATATGCTGGTGTTCAAGCATATCTCATTAAGACTTCCTGTAGTAGGATAATTTATGAAGCCAATTTGACCTATCTAGTTTTTATTTGTTAGAAGCCGTTACATTTTTTAAGTATTCTTAAATTTGCAGCTCCTGAAGGAAAATGACAGAGAACATCTTGAACACCGGCTCTTCCCTAAGGCAGCAAGATATCACCAGTTCAATCCAGTCCTTTTCAAAATATGGATATAACAAAGAGCGAGCAAAAAGATATAGAAACATCTATATCAATAAACCTCATAAACCAATCAATGTCTCCTGACAATTCAGAATCAACACATAGAACACTTAAAGTACTCTTCAGTAGTGCCATTAAGTAAAATACAGTAACTGATAAGGAAAGACAGACCATTTTGTAACATAAATCTCAAGTAGCTAAGAAAAATTGTCCTTTGGAAGAAGTATTCTTTCCGGAATAAGTCATCTCACAGCAGAATTTTCCACTCATTTGCTCAGAATAAGCAAGTCAAAAATATGTTTGAGGATGGAAGAAGCCAAAAAGAAAAAGTAAGCAAATAAAACCACCAGACAGTCACAAAGCAGTTCAAAATTATTCTTTGAGTAAGAAATAATCTACGTATGCAAACTGTGAAAAATAATACCAGTATATGCTACCATTCCTTCAGTAATACTATTTCACCAAGTACACTCAAGCAAGCATAAAATTAAAAACAATGTTCCAGACAGTCCAATTTAGTTGCTAGTCAGTCTAAGGCAAAACTCTTAAACCTTAATTCTAAGATGAGGCATTTAAGTGAGGCCATTCAATTACCACAGAATCCGGATACAGTCTTTTGAGACTTTCCAGTATCTCTGCTTTCATTTGCTGACGACTTCCTTCATGGTAATCAATTTTGGCATTCTGCAGTTCACCAACTATTTTGTTCAATTCTTCATTCACTTCAGCTATTCGTATTGTTGAATTTTCAATTTTCTTAGTTAGCACCTCTTCTTGCTGTTTTTTCTCTGCTAATGACTCCCTTTGAATGGAAGCCAAAATAGGAAAGCAATTTACCATTTCATTTATACAAGCTTTTAGCTTACAAAATTAGTCATTCTGTGCTCACAGACTATGAAAATAATTTTATGTATCCATAAGAAGCTAATTCTTACACCAGTTGCTTTCTATAGTCTAAGCTATTTTTAAGGTTTCAAAATTGAGTTCAAGTGAGAATTTTTAGCTGTGTTACATACAACCATACTGTTTTATCCTCCAGCAAGAAAAGGTCTGATATCGTAAGACTAAGGAGGACTGAGAATTCTTATGCAAAATTACGACTTACTTTATGCGTTTACTAAAGTCACTAAGGCTCTATCACCCTCTAGTACAACTACTTAATTAAAATGGGTCTGCTGCTCCCTGTCAATAGCAGAACTTCATTCAGCACATAGACAGCATTAAGCCAAAGCACATATTATGTGCATAGGAAAAAAAAAAGGTTGGGAAACACATTAGATGGCTGGGAAAAAAAACTCTGAAAATCACCAACTCTGACATCCTGCACAAAACACAGGTAAACGCCAAAGTTATTTCAGGTTGCTCAATGGTGGGTTTTACACCTAATTTCAGAGAGAGTAAAAGTCAGGTAGAAGACAAGATCCCGGAAACAAGAGCTGAACTGTGCTCTTAACACCCAAACTAAGTATTAACCACATCCTAGAGCAGCACAACTACAGAACTACCCTGCTCTCGCTTAGAATTTGTACACTAGTAAACCCATACCCTACCTGTAGTGACGTGATGTGCACACCTACAAGGAATTAGAAGCAATTCTAAAACTGTTTACAAACCAAATATGGATGAGTCATCATACTTCCTATTTTATTTTGTCAGCTAAAGTAATAGAAATATTAATTAGAATTTGTAAGAATTCTAATTCTTACTAAAATTTGAAATAGAAAAGAATAAGAAACCTGCTATGTTAATTTGAAAATACATAATATGCAAGAAATCCAATTAGCTTTTAATTATTTTTTTTTTAACATACATGCATATCTTGGCATATTCGTCCAACTTCTCTATTCGCTTTTTATGCTCCTCTATCCGTTCCACAGTCTGTTTTATGTTTTCCTATGCAAAACCAAACAGAACGTGTTCAAAGCAAACCAGAGTTTTATAGCAAGATATAAAGCTCTTAATTCAGAGCAACTACTGAGACACATCTTATCTGCCTTGCTGGTATTTCATATTGAACTAATAGCACCTCTTTTTCAAGAGTAGATACTGAATTGTACCATGAATTATAAAGGAACGTAGTTTTACTGAGGTCATTACTGGATTTTTCATGTTTGACTGCAGTTCAGAGAAAGCATCTTCAGCACAATGAATCATGACACCATCAAATAAAAGAACCGTACACAGTGCTAGTAAATTATAGGTGTTAAAACAAAAAAGGCATTATTCTTGGGCTGAGAATAACAGAAACTTTTTCCTAAGGACAGATGAAGAAGTTAGCTACCATCTAGTTAGAACTACAGGTTCTAACCTGACACAAAAGCATTGTACTAGAAAACCAAACAAACAGTGAAATAAATATTTTAAATTAGTTAATGTATTTTTAATTCAGTTTAAGTAAAGCAAATGAAAGAAGTACTATTGTTATCTACACATTTTATTAAGCCTTAATTTAATGTCTGAAATCCTTGTGACTTTTTGACTAGCTCTAGGGACAGGGAGTCCACAACCTCTTTGTGCAACCACTTATGTTTGACAATCTTTGAGATGAAATAGCTTACCTAGAAGCTATTTGGAATCTCCTGCCTTTTGAAGTTGTGCCTGTTGTCTCCCATCCTATCACTGCATACTTCTAGAAAGTGCGTGGCTGTTTTGTTCATCCCCTCCCATTAAGTAACTGCAGACAGCAATAAAATCTCCCCTTTACCTCTCCTTCTCCAGGCTGAATAGATCCAGTTCGCTCAGTCTTTCCTTGTAAGCCAGGAGCTCCAGTCCCAGCCAGCCTGGTGGCTCTCTGCTGAACTCACTCCTGTATGCCAGTATTTTTTATGTTTTATCAGCCCAGTGGACAGATTATGTTAAATGTGGTCACTAACACGCTGAATTGTGAGGAGTGATCACCAAATGTCAGAAGTACAGGTAATGCCAACTCTGAATGGTCAGACGCATTTATGAATCCTCAAGTATCTCTATATTCCTTCTCAGCAGTACAATGGAGAGTTTTAGAAGCACAAGCAATAGAATTTATTTTGCTTTTAGATACTAAGTAGGTTTTCACTGTAATTTGGACTTCAAAAGGAAAAGCAGTATTGTATCAAGAGCAAAGGGATGTACAAGAATTAACTTAGATATCATGGCAAGGATAACTCTACATCCTCATATACAGTAAAATATAGGCTTTTCCCCACAAACAAGTTTATATGTACAAGAACGAGGTGTTAGGAACTAGTAATGTTTCATCGGATGGGTTTTTCAGTTTCCTGAACGTAAGAAGTTTCCTCCAGACTTTGACTCCAGAACTAAGTGGTAAAGAAATGCATATTGCCTCTCTAATTTCTTAGTAAGTGACAAAACTGCAAGGTTAGCATAGCTTGTGATGAAAAACAAACAAACAAAAAAAAAAACCACACCACACAAAAAAACCTCTTAAAAACCCCCAAACACCTAACACGGTCAGGTTTCTAGAAGAAGACGGATTGTTAGCTGAGCGACCAAGTCTAGTGAAAAAAAAATAGGTATTTTTCATTATTACATGTTTGGATCAACAATAACAAAAGAAATCAGACACAAAATAACAGCAACAATCTGTATTCATGCCAAACACCCTATGCCTATGGGTGCAATAGAAGAGTGGACACCAAAGAGTTTTTTCCAACTACAACATATTAGTACACACAACTGACCTTAAAACATCTCAGCAAAAAGGCTTCTGTGTTTCTGTGATCAAAATGAACCTTAAAAGGGTGTGAGTGTCATAGGGATAGACAACAGCAGTGGGACATCTCTGAAAGAAACGCTGCACTTATAAAGAGAGGAACCAATTACAGTTCAGTATATATTCTGAGTAATATTAGAGCCAACGTTTTCAAAACCAAGTCTTCGGTACTGGCCCACATAACCATTCTCTGAACAGATTAAGCCGTTTGCTAAAGGTGTTGCAATATGAAAACTGAACTAACACTTGCAATGTATCTCCTTCGCTGAGGATTTGTTTACGTCAAAGCATTGAACACATTTATATGGACATTTATACCAGGGAGGGGTAGAGAAACATTTTTCTCCTTAAAACACAACTTAGCTTGACACAGATACCTCAACTTCTTCTTTCTTCCTCCAATTGAGTTTCAGCTTTTCCTGATCCCCTTTTTCTTCCCAATGGAGTTTTTCTAGCTGCTGGGTTAGTGTAGCTACTTTCTTTCTTGCTATATCCTTTAGCTCTTTATAGCGATCCAGCTGGATAAATAACAAAAAAATGTAAGATAATTTACTCCACCGAATGTGGGAAGACTCATGTTGTTACAGTCCCAATTAGTAGTTCTATTTTATCACAATTACTATTATGAAAATCACTAAATTCTCCAGAAGGCCTTTCCAGCTATTAATTGCATCATCAGAAGTTGTATCTTACCAGAGAAAGATTCGACTCAGACCTTACACTTAACAGTTGTTTATGTTCTTGTTTCAGACTTCTAATGACTTGTTTTTCAGGAAAGTTTATAAAGTTTACAACACTTCATGGTTATCTTAAGGTTAACACCAAGTTTTTGCACAACCCAAAATTAGTGCAAGTTTTCGTATTTAAAGTTACAGCATTCTTATATGCATTATTTTTAGGTGAACCTATAAAAGAGCATTCTAAACAATACTACAATCTTATGACTAACTGACCAAATGCTTCTGAAGTACAGAGCAGGAAGATCCATAAACTGAAAGAATAACCCTGCAGGTTCTCCATGAATTGATCAGAAACTATTTTAAGGAAGAGAGAGGAGAAAAGAAGCTAGCATTCAGTTTTAAAAGTGTTTCTGGCCATATGGTTGCAATGATAACCTTCAAAGAGGAACTCGTTCCAGGCAGCATCTCAAAGCATATGGCGGAAAAGAAATCTATCAGGAGTAGCCAACATCAATTCATCAAGGTGAAGTCACATCTGACTAACCTGATAGCCTTCTATGATGGCATCACTGGTTGAATAGATGAGGGAAAGGCAGTCTACCTTGATTTCAGCTAGGCTTTTGAGTATCCCATGGCATCCTCATAGCTAAGCTTAGGAAGTGTGGGTTAGAGGAATGGACAGTGAGGTGGACTGAAAACTGGCTGAAAGAAAGAGCTCAGAGAGGTGTTATTAGGGGCACAGAATCTAGTTGGAGGTCTGTAATAAGCAGAGTCCCCCAGGGGTCAGTACAGGGCCCAGTCCTCTTCAACATATTTATCAGTGACCTGGACGAGGGGATGGCATGTATCCTCAGAAGTTTGCTGACGACACAAAACTAGGAATGGTTGTTGACACGATGGAGGGCTGTGCTGCCATATAGCAAGACCTGCGCAGGCTGGAGAACTAGGCAGAGGAGAACTAGATGAAATTCAATAAAGGCAAGTGTAGGGTGCTGCACCTGGGGGGAAATAACCCCAAGCACCAGTAGAGGCTGGAGGCTGACTTGCTAGAAAGCACCTCTGAGGAGAAAGACCTGGGAGTCCCGGTGGACAACATGTTGACCATGAGCCAGCAATGTGCCCCTGTGGCCAAGAAGGCCAATGGCATCCTGAGGGGCATCAGGAAGAGTGTGACCATCAGGTCAGGAGAGGTCCTCCTCCCCTCTGCTCTGCCCTGGTGAGGCACCATCTGGAATACTGTGTCCAGTTCTGGGCTCGCCAGTTCAAGGACAGGGAACTACTGGAAAGAGTACAGCAGAGGGCTACAAAGATGAGGGGCCTAGAGCATCTCCCTTACGAGGAGAGGCTGCAGGACTTGGATCATTTTAGTCTGGAGAAGAGAAAACTGAGGGGGGGATCTGATCAATGCTTATAAATACTTAAAGGAAGGGTGTCAAGAAGATGGCGCCAGTCTTTTTTCAGTGGTGCCCAGACTAGGACAAGAAGAAAAAGGCACAAGCTTGAATATAAGAAGTTCCACCTAAAGATGAGGAGGAACTTCTTTCCTTTGAGGGTGGCAGAGCCCTGGAAGAGGCTGCCCAGGGAGGTGGTGGAGTCGCCATCTCTGGAGACATTCAAAACGCGCCTGGACACATTTCTGTGCAACCTGCTCTAGGTGGACCTGCTTTGGCAAGGGGATGGGGTTGGACTAGATGATCTCTAGAGGTCCCTTCCAAACCCATGGGATTCTGTGATTCAAATATGAATTTACTGCAGAGTGATGCAGTCCTTTCTTTCTAAACGAACTTAAAACAGCTCACAAGTGAGCTACTTTTAGATTCTGATCCATAGTAGATGCTATGTATGCTACCAAGTCCAAACAGGACTTGCATTTTTGTTGTCTTCTTGGTTTTTTCCTAATGGAAGACATTATTTTTGTACCTCAGCTGACAACAGCAAAAAGATCAATAGATATCACAGGTTATTGGTGAAACAACAGTTTCTCTGTCATCAGTGGGGATTTTTGGGCTTCACTAGTAAACAGTACTTTTTGGCTTCCCAATTCACCTGAGTTTCTCCCAGCTCAATACGTGCTGCTCTCTGCAATACCTCCTCTTCAGTTTTCTTCTCAAATGCTTTCCACGCCTTCTCAATATCATTCAACTCTGTCTCTAGTTCTTTTATGCTTTGCTTTTCCTTATCACAGGATTTCTCCTTGTCCCTTAGACGTTTTTTAGACATTTCTACTTTCTTGATTTGGTAGGAAGTATTTTCCTTTGCTTTTATATAGAGGGGTCTCTGCTGAATCAGTGACACTTCCAGAGTCCTAAAAAAAAAAAAAAACAAAAAAAACAACACACACACAAAACCAAACCATCACCAAAAACCCACAACAAAAAAACACCATCACACAAAAAAAGCACAAAACACAAAAAAAAACCCCCAACAAAAAACCAACACCCAACCAATCCCAAAACAAACCAGACTCCCAACCAACAACCAATCACAAAGTACGCCCAAAACAACAAAACCACAACAAAAGAAAAAGAACAACCCCCTCCCAACCACACATACAAGCAAATAATTGTTGACTGCAAGGTTACATACCCACAGGTGATTCTTTTTTAAATATCCACTGAAAATAAGAGTGTAAGAAGTGAAGCACAACCTTTAAAAAATTTGACAGAAACCAAGTATTTCTATAACGAAATGGCTGACAACTTAGGCATGGTGGTGGAGGTGAAATCAATGTCTAGATATTACTTTAGTCAACTGCTACAAACTGACTTCCATAGTGTTGGGATATCACCCAGCTTCTTCATGAAGAAATGCATGCCTGCCGAGTAATTCCCAGTGCAGATGGTGCTTTAACTCAAACTACGGAGAATGTGATTGGAAAACCTACCTCACTTCTTTTTCCATGTGTTGTTGGTCTCTGGTCAGTACACCAAGCACTTTTTTATTGGCTCTAAATGTATCTTCTGCTGTCAAAAGAGACTCTTTCTTGACACTAGCCTCCATATTCTTTTCATCCAAACTTTTTTTCAGAAAGTGAATGTTTTTCTCATTGTGATAAAGCCGAAAAAACTTCAGCTGTATCCTTTCCTCATCCAGGTCCTTGAGAAGCATCTGGTAATGTTCTGCCTACCAACATTAAAATTTTACTTATGGTTTATAAAAAGTATTTTTAATCACTAGCAGTCTAACTTCAAGCCCAAAATTATCTAAGATGATGTACCAGTAGCTATAATTCCAGTAATGTAGATTAATCATGAAAGTTAAACAAGTTAACACTTTAATTATACTGGCAAATCTACACTTCTATTTATTATATTACATGTATTCCTCTATCCTTTTACGTTATACTAAATTATTATATATTATACCCTACTGAAAAACACATTAGATGAAAAACAACAGAAGCTGGTTGTTTGCTGTGGTTTTGTTTGTTTGTTTTTTTTTTTTAAAAAAAACTGTATTTAAGTTCATGAAGTATGCAAAATCTGAAATATTAACATGTAAAGAAGGAACTTAGAGTTACTTCTTCTTTCTTACTTCTTCTTTCTCTGTCTTTGCTTGTTTGCGTTCTGCTGCAGCACTCTTTTTCTTGTTATAATTAAAATGAGCATCTTCTTCTGCTTGCTGCATTTTTTTCTTTTTTTGTGCATAGTCTTCAGCATATTCCCATGAATTACTGATCTGTTCAAAAAGTTGAGTCCTCTCCTTTGGCTTCTTCATTGCAATTGATTCTACTGTGCCCTAAAACAAAATTGCAAAACAAAAAAACCACATCATTACTGTAGATCATTACATTGTCTAATGATTAACTTCTTCTCTAAGATAATATATTACAGATTTATTTCCTGATATATGATTAACAGAATTGGATGGAAAAAATTTTTTGTGTACTAAACTTTTTCTTGTGTTTGAATTAAAATTTTCACTTAGCCGCCTCGTCTAATTAAATGACATGACTAAACATTTTAGGATGTCAGATAAGGTCTAGGAAGAACACCTTCGAACTAAATCAACCTGCACAAATCAGTGAGCAGTATCAGGACAACAAGATTAAATCTCATTAGCCTCTTTAAAGGAACTGAATGAAATTATCCTTTCCAATTTATCACATTCCTAAAATTTAATACACTAAACATTTATAAATAGAGACTCACAGTGTCTTATAGACTCTGAATAGCAAGAGTACTCAATTTCTTCCAGATTACCTTCTTTCTGTTCACTCAAGTACACACAAAATGCATTATTGCCATTTTGCAGTCCTGTAATTCTTGGCTGAGGTCAGGAAAAAACCATATTGACTTGAAAGGAGCTAAGGGTGCCCTCTTTTCTGTCAAATAAGGAACTGTGTACGCTTACGAAATATTCTCAGAGGCTTTTTTTCCCCCCTTTTGAAGTACCTTAAATGCTCACCTGAAAAATAAGAAAATTCCTAGCTTTGACAAGGATGCCTATTTTTTCAAGCTCAGATATGTAAGCAGATCGGTTGACAGATTTATCATTGAAAAGAAATTCAGTACAACTACCTGAAGAAGGAAAGAAAAAAAAATACTATAAAATGGCTAAGCCACAAAATCCGTAGGACAAAAACAAAATTAGTAGAACAATTTAACTGAGCAATTTCCTCAAAGAAGAAAATTAATTTCAATTATTCCTTTAGTTATTTCATTAACTTCATTTTTCTGTATGAAAATTCCAGTTGCATATTTCCAAAAGGTATTGTTGGAGCTAAAGTACTTGTGCCTGCAGCAAGGTCCCAGACCCTGTTTTCTAGAGCCTACACCAGCTATATATTCCAAGTGAAAATCTACAGATCAAAGTATGAAGCAAAGAACATATATTAATCACTTCTTTAATTTTTAACTTTGCCCACTATGTTTTTTCAATCATAACACTTGGCTGTCAAAATGCTGATGAAGGAATATAAGAAGTATTGCAATACTCATTGGCTTAATCCACCCAGATACAAAAGAATATTAGGCACTTGAAATTCAAAGTTGAGTATTATTGGTCTCCATTTTTATACATCAGACAACAGAAAGTACATGCAACAGAATCTAATACCTACCACGGATAACTCTTGCAAATGTTTTTTCTTCACCATTTTCTTCACAGTACACTACCTTCACACTAGCTGTAGAAGAAACTGGCTTTCCAACATGTGCTCCATGAATAAGTTCTCTAACACTTTTAACTCGCAGATTAGCTATCTTTTCACACATCACAAAACTAACAGCATCCATTAGGTTAGATTTTCCTAAAAAAGTTAAAAATTTAAAATATTGCTTTGACATGGCAGAAATGAAAGTAGGCATTCGATTAACAATTAACTAAAAACTATATATAAACGCAGAAGTCTTTATTAATTCTATGTCTAATTCTATATTCCATTAAGGAAAAAATATTGCACATAATAAATACTTTTCTATAATGTAATACACTGGCAGCAGATAAGTCATCTGTGTGTAATAAAAATCATCACTAAACTGACTTGCTACTTATTTCTTGTTGTATAGATGTTTTTTATGTTATTTTTTTAACCACAGGCATATCTAGAGGTCATTACGTAAACTGAGTGAGCAACATCATAATCCTTACTTGGAAGTTTCCTTTATATAATGCAGTCACTGAGGTTTGCTGCCTAAGCACTCTATCATATAACTAGAAATCCAGTGTTGTAAAGCATACAAGCATTCTCCCTTGGCAAAATTTTGAGCATACTCTCCAAAGGATGAGATAAAGAATAACGGGGGAAAACAGATGACTAAAAAACTCAATTCAGACATTACACAATATTAATACTCCCCCTCCTCCATCTATAAAACATATTCACATTTAACTGGAAAAGCACCTGAAAAAAAGTATCCATAATTTTGAGTCTTTCCAATATGGAACAGTGGGGACAGGATGCTAGAGAATATGAGAATAATGCTAAATAATTTACTTACATTCACAGATCTCCCTTCAATTAGATAAGCAAAGTAACAACAGGATCTGAAAATCTAAATCATGAACTAAATCATTAGAAGACTGGGAAAATTAACACCAAATGCTAAGCCCATCCTTGTGGCTCTTTTTTAGGACAGTCCTCATTTCCTATCATATTGTTCTACGGCAAATAAAAGATACAATCCCATTTGTTGAATGAAACTTTCAGAAGAAGTGAATCAATTAAAAAAGTTCCAGCACCTTCAACATAACAATGTGGAGTCACACCTACAAATGAAGGCTCTTGTGGACTAAATTACAACGCAGCGACCATCCCACATATGCCACGTGGCAGATACCACAGACATAAATCAAGAAGTATCTCTTCATTACTACAGTTTACAGTACAGAGTATTACAGTAAAGTCATCTTGATGTGACTGTAGTAAGCTGAATGAGTGGAGGGGCAAAGGCGAGGCATGCTGTTTGTAAACCCCTTGTTCTACAAGAATAGCTAGAAAGAACAGAAAAGACAACTAGAAATGGAAGTTCTTTCAACCACCCTGCCTCTGTCCTTCTATGCTGGAGAACTCTTTACTTTCAGTTAAAGCAGCACTAGCAGATTAGGAGCCTCCAAAGCCAGGTAACTCTACACCTCAATTGGCAAGCTATCACCACCCTCACCCACACAGCACTACCATACCAACCCTATTCCTGGGGCTGCACCTGCTCAGCTACCCTGCCAGGCCCCAGGGCATTCACAGAAAAGATCTAGTAAAGACCCCAAAATGGAAACCTCAATCGTGATTGAGGAAGTAGGACCACCAGCTGCCTGATGATCCCTCCCTCCCTCCTATCCCCCCCCAGACTGCTACCTGATCCATTGGGCCCGATGATGCAGCTGAACCTCATGAAGGGGCCAATAACCTGCTGCCCCCGCCACGACTTGAAGTCCTTCACCACCAGCAGCTTCAGGTAACCCATCTTGCAGCAGTAGGAGAGGAGGCACAGTGGCCTTTAGCCTGTGAACCTCCCCCACCCCCTCCAAGATTTAAATAATCAGCGAATGTGTTTTACAAGTTTATCACCCGGAGGAGGGAAAACCTCTTCCAGTCCTAAACCCCCAAAGCAGCCTCCCCCAGGAAGTAGCAACGTTCCCACCACTAAGCCCACAACGACTGCCCGCCTCACAGCCACGCGGCCCCGCCACTTAACGCGCGTGGAGGGGGCGGGGCAAGCGGGGAAGGGGCGGGGCTCCCGCTGCCATAGCGACCCCCTGTGTTTGCCGGCTGGCAGCCGTGTCCGCTTACTCTTCTCTGCCGGCCGGCGGTCGGTCGCTCGCTCGCTCGCTCCTTCCTTTTGGCACCATGAGCAGGCTGAGGCTGCAGCGGGAGTTGGAGGAGGCAGCCACCCTGGAGCGGCGGCGGCAGCGGGAGCTGCAGCGGCAGAGCCGCATCTTCAACACGCGAGTTCGGACCATCGGGGTGAGGGCACGCCCCAAGCCCCCGGCCCAGAGCGGGAAGGGATGAAGGGATGGTGCTGTCTTGTGTGTCCCCCTCCCCCCGGTCCTATGTGTGCTCCTGAGGGGACCGGATTAAAGAAGGGGGGACACCTGTGGCAGGCCGAGGGGGGGGGGGGCGGCGGAAGGCAGCTGCCCCAATGGCTATGGGGAGCGTACACCCCCTCAGCGCCTCATAAGCACCTGCGAGCACGCGTGGTCCCAGCTGAGGGTGGGAAACGGGGAGAAAACGCGCTGGTGGGTGGCCTTCTAGAGGGCTGAGGTGCTTTCAGAAAGTTGTGCTAGCAGAAGCGAGTTGAGATTCTCCAGGTATAGGCAACAGTTATTTTTGACACCTATTGCTGGAGAGCACGTGTGTGAGAGAGAATGAGCGAGCGTGCATGAGGGGGACTTGTGTCTCACTGCTGTGGGGTTCAAGGGCAAGATTTAATTTAGGACAGAAAGATCAAGCCCCGTGTTTCAATGTCTGCGTCGGAGCAAACTTCATATAACATGTATGCAGCGTGGCCACCAGGACTAGGGAAGTGATTGCTTCTCTGTACTAGGCGCTGGCAAGGCCACACCGTGAGTACTGTGTCCAGTTTTGGGCCTCTCACTGTAGGAGGGACTTTGAGAGGTGCTGGAGCTGGTCCAAAGAAGGACAATCAAGCTGGTGAGGGGTCTAGAGAACAAGTCTTATGAGGAGCACCTGAAGGAACTAGGGTTGCTTAGTCTGGAGAAAAGGAGGCTGAGGGGAGACCTTATGCCCTCTACAACTCCCTGAAAGGAGAGTGTAGCCAGGGGTGGTGTCTGTCCGTCTGTTCTTCCAAGTAACAGGCAATAGGACAAGAAGAAATGGCCTCAATTTGTGCTAGGGGTGGCTTAGGTTTGATATATGTAAAAATTTCTTCACTTAAGGGGTTATCAAGCATTGGAACAGGCTGCCCAGGGAAGTGGTTGAGTTACCATCCTTGGAGGTATTTAAAAGATGTGTTGATGCAGTGCTGAGGGATGTAGTTTAGTGGTGCACTAAGCAGTCTTAGGTTAATGGTTGGACTTAATCTTAAAGGTCTCTTCCAAGCAAAATGATTCTATGATTATGTGCTTTGTTTTGGGGTAAGCCACAAGCCTTGCAGAGTCAGCTCACGCAATAGGGTGTGAACAAATAAGTGCCTTTTACCTTTCTGTTGTTCCCTCATCTGTTTGATTCTCACTAGGAACCAGACTCAGCGTTGTGAGAGATTTATTGCTGAAAGGGATCCTGTAGTTGCTTCCTAGTTTGCATCTGGCAAAATGTGACAGATCCATCAGGCCACATTTATGCACGTGGAATTAATTGATGTGTCTGATTTTTCCTGACAATGTAAAATAGAAATTCTCAACTAATGAAAATTGATATGTACTCTATGTACTTTATTGAGCAATACAGAACTATACCACCCAAAGGTCTTTCTCAACCACTTTAGCAGAATTTTATCAACTACTTTAGTAGATAGGTTTTGATAGGCCTATTTACATAAGATAAACATCTAAAATGAAGGAGAGCTTATTGTAAATTTTGTAAATATTTTGGTTAACGTCATTCAATGTACCTTATTCCTTGGCTGAACAATGACAGCTGACAGAAGGGGCTACTCTTGTGCTTTGAAATTAGGCCGGGTCTAAAGCATGAAGAGTCAACAAATTTATACAGAGATATACTATGTCACTATTTCCGATGTGGTTTTAGATTCTTTGCTTTCTCTCTCTTTCCAGTTTACCTGAGCAGCTGTCTGTAACAGAATTCAAAAAAATCAAGGTGATATTTGAATTTGACTTAGGCCACAAATCCCTAAGTAAACGGTTGAGTAGTTTAAAAACATGGAGATAATATACTGACTGGAAAGCAGAATGTCAACTGAGATTTTAATTTTTCTCCTTGATTATTACTAGTTCTATTATTAGACTTCTGTATCTGTTTCCTCATCTGAAGGATGAGGAAAAGTAAGATACCCCTCTCTTCACTTACAGATTTAAGAGTTTATCCTCAGTAAGTCAGTAGTTTCGCAAGAGTTCAGATGAGTAGTCCAAATGAAAAATTACTTCCTATATATATGTGAACTACTACACACTAATGCAAATAGATCAGAAATTAGCTGCTTCAAATTGTTTCTAGTAAGGGATTTGTTATTTTACTGCTCAGAAGTTAAACCTGTAGGTTTATGAGACTAGGAATAGTTGTTCCAGGGTTCTGTTCTTACCAAGTGAAAGCTGTTTAAAAGGGGGAGAGCTGATAGCATACCTGAATTTACACACACACACACACACACACAGAAGTCACACAGCGACTCGCCTGTATTGCTGCCAGAAATTACTAATAGTCATATTGAATTTCTCTGTTTCCTATAGTTACGTTGAAAGGTTGGTTGCCCAAATGAGACCTCTAAATGAGTTGATATGTATGCCCATGACACCATTGTTTTTGGATAATGATACCCTGAAGAATTTTTCATGGTTTCTCTCTTGCTTGCAGATGTGCCTTTTTGTCATGTATCTCAAATGGCACTGAATATTGTGTTGTGGCAACCATGTGAATCTTATTCTCTGTCAGATCAGACTGGAAAATTTCTTTCTGTTCTGTTATTTATTCAATGTACTTTCAGTGAATTGTCTAGATTTTTTTCAAATCTGAACTATTACAACTTCCTGTGATCTTAATTGTCAAAATACTTACCTGCTATATAAATGAAAGCAGAAAACCAATAAAAACTAAGCAAAAATGCCAGCTATAATGGGGAAAACATGTTCTGTGTAAAATATTAATATTTATAGCTCTATATATCATGTGGTTTGTTCTATTTCAGTGGAAAACTATACCTATAATTATTAAAACAAAGGAAACAAGAATTTTGCTGTTTCTGGATTTTCTTTTTATATTACTTACATGAGATAGAGACGTATATATATTCTGTTGGTAGTGGTTTTATATCTGTCTTGTGTGAATCAGTGTAGCTTGACAATGCCTGTTTTTAACCATTCAAACATAGTATCACTTAAAGAGCTGCTTTTTTTTTTTTTTTTTTTTTCCCCCTCCCATTTAAATAGGTTGATAAAGATGCACTGGATGCCCAGGTCAAGGAGAGGAAAATTCAAGAAGCAGCTGAAAAAGCACGACATGAAGAACTCGGTATATTCATAGATACTCTGATATTACTATGAATGTAATAAATAAATGTAATTTGTCATCTGTTTCCTGCTTTCTTTTTCCCTTCATCTATTTCAAACCACCATATTTATTTCCAAATGGAGCCTATCTCCTTGAATCTTCCAATATATATCTAGCTATATAAATCTGTTAATCAAGATAGATAGATAGATAGATATAAAATAATACAAAAGCACAGTTATAGGATTTTCTCTAGATTTGTACAAACAATACTATAATGTGTAGTCCTATTTATGTTGGTACATTTGCATTGGTACAGTATCTGGTTTCCTCAGTATCTGAAGATTCATATTGTCATGATTGAACTGGTATACATTTCCTAGTAGGCCAGAATTGTCAGTGTTTTCTTTTAATAAATGTTGACAAATAGCATTGTTTAGAGACCTAAAGAAAAGGGAGCATTTATAGTAACTTAAGTAATTAATGCTCTTCTTTTCAGAACAGTAGTGGCAAATTTCTTTGATTGCTTTCTTGTGGAGCAAGCCCATATTCTGTCCAGTGATTCTTCAACAGAGTATATGGGTTCTTTAGAATCTTTTATGGATTATTATTGCTCGAATAGAAGGCGTCGACAACAGGGCAGTAAGTAAGAGCCATTGCCGAGTCAGAACACGTAGCCACACCGGTATTTCAGCCGCGTCCCCTGACCTCAAAAGCCTTTGTGACCCTCTGTGTTTGGAATGCTTTCCTGTGGTATCATGTGAAAAGATCCCACAGACTGAGCTGTCTGTGGGTTTCAAGAAGAGCTAGAATGGAGCTGCCAACTTCCACGATGTGCTTCTGCGGCTGCTTGTGGTTTTCCTGGCAGAATACCTGTCAGGCTTTGACTCCTAGGAAACTGCCAGAAGCAATGTGTAGTTTGGCAGCAGAGGAATTTATCTGTTCTTGTGGGTTATATTTAAATGGCTAGTTCTGGGTGTTTGGTGAGGATTTTTGTTTGTTGTTTATTTCTCTTTAAAACTAAATCAATTGCTGTGTTTTGATTAAATGGACAAGAAGTATTAAGCTCGAAACAAACTGTTAGGCACAGTTAAGTCTTTCAGTGGTATGGTTAGAAAAATTATTGGAACTATGAGACAGCTATCTATATTCCTTTCATTGGGAGTACAGATTTTTTTTCTACATAAGCAACTTAATGTATTTCAGTTGTAACTGTAAACTAAAAGTAAATAGGAAGAATTAGTATACGGTACATTTCATGTGTTACTGCAAGTTTTAATCAAATGAAACCTCATAGTTCTAAAAATTTTTATTATTGTCTTTGTTTTACATCCATATATTTCATTGTAACATTAATAAGAGAATTGAGTCCTAAAAAACTGAAAATATTTTAGAAGTAAATATTACTATTAGACTGTTTGCTGTGCTCATACTCATGAGCTCATGTTCTTTCCTAGGGTATAAAAGTATGAAGACTCTCTTCTATTTATTCCTCTTCAAAATTTTATTTTCCATCTTATATATGCACTTCCACAATACACGTGCACTTCTAAGAATGGTATTTTCAATGTATTCATTTTTCTCTAGCTAATGAAATGAAGCAAAATGACAAGATAATGTGTATGTTAGAAGAACGACAGAAAAATGATATCAGAAACATAAATAAGGCTATCACTGAGTTTCAGAAGAATTTTCAGAAGCCAGAAACAAGACGTGAATTTTACCTGTCTGATCCACAAGCCCTGAAGAAGGATAAGCCTGCTCGACTTACAGACGATGATCCTCAATGTACGGTATCTGGCCTGCAGAAGTTTATGGGTGAAGACTTAAACTACGATCAGAGACTGAAATTTCAAAAAGAGCAGTTAAGAGAGTGGTCTCTTCAGCAACAGAGGGACTGGAAGAATGCATTAGCTGATCAAAAATTTGCAGGTAACAAGAGAAGATAATAAGGTTTTAATCTGCCTTTTCTGAAATTCTGGTGTATCTGACAAAACTGGTATAGCAGCCTATTGTGTCAGTCTGACATAGCAGATTCTTAGTATATTCAGTATTCAGCTTTCAGAAATACTGCAGCAGTTTGTTCTTCACAAGCTCTAATCTATTCAATTTCTCATTTAATAAATCCATATTTAATAATGTGATTATTTAATTTCTGTTTTACACCTCAAATGTGTAATGGCTCATTTTAATGCTCAGAAGTTAAACCTGTACGTTTATGAGACTAGGAATAGTTGTTCCAGGGTTCTGTTCTTACCAAGTGAAAGCTGTTTAAAAGGGGGAGAGCTGATAGCATACCTGAATTTACACACACACACACACACACACAGAAGTCACACAGCGACTCGCCTGTATTGCTGCCAGAAGTTACTAATAGTCATATTGAATTTCTCTGTTTCCTATAGTTACGTTGAAAGGTTGGTTGCCCAAATGAGACCTCTAATGCTCTGATACTCAAATGAAGTATCAGAGCATTCTGAAAAAACATCTTATGTTTTGTGTTTTAGTTGGTATGTTTACTTAATCGGACCAAATTGTCCAATCTTTACTATTCTAGAGCAGACAAAATAATACTGATTTTTCTTCTCTAACTTGTCATGAAACATTTTTTCTTCATAACAGACTTTAATGTACTCTTTAACGTTAACTGTTAAGATAATGTTGGTTACATAATAAACTGATTTCACGAGTCACCTGAGATTCCTAGATTGAAAGCTTTGGTGGTAGGATTTGGAAATAATTAAGTAATTCAGTCTACTGTATCTGTAGCTCCTCTCTTTCTCTCTCTGTCTTACAGTGGCTTACTCATGTGGCACATCGTGTCCATGACTATTGACTAAATTTCATTTTAATCTACTTTAGATGATCTTTATGACAAGAATAGGATTGCACTTGACCAAAAGACTATGGAACAGCAGCAAAAAGAAGAAGAAAACAAGCGTGCTGTTTGTGCAGCTGCTAAAGATTTCAATAGAACCCAGGTAAATTAATGTTGTTTTTTAAAAGAAGTGGAGACACTGAAGGAAAATAGGATGAGCAAAAGGACAATAAGTAATGATGTTTTCACAGAGGCTTCTTAGCCACTTGCTTTGAAGGTTACTTCGGTTACTGGAAGATAGAATTTATTTACTTTGTCCTCTGCAAGGATCTAGCTATCCTCTGTCTAGTTACCTTCTGTCAAACTTGGCTTGCTGACCAGAGGACAGCAATGACTCCCTGGTCTATCAGGGACTTTTAGTCTGTCAACTGGGGTATAGCAAAAGCCTCCAACGCTTCCCTCTGCTTTTATATCAGCCACTGGATAACCTTAATTGTCTGCCTGCCTTTCTTTTTGCTTGTGTGGAAACGTTACTACCAGTAGCTTTTTTGTCTTTATTGCTTAGGTTAATTGCCCAGAACCACTGGTTTTGGCACTTTGGCTACTTCATTGGTATTTGTGCACATGCCTCTTTATTGTTTACCAAGCATGCTTTGGAACCTATGGAAACATGACGTGAACCTTTCTTTGTCTTAGTACCATTATCTGTCATGCTCCAGTTCTTTATCTTACTGCACAGATTTTTTTTACCATCCAACTTGTACTTGCAGGGCTACACAGACACTTAGTTTGGTTAAACTATATTTGGTGTGAATTAGCTTAAATTTATTTAGTCACATCAAAATAAGCCATGTTTAAATTACCTTCGTTAAGTGTGGCATCCTTTGCTTAAAGTCTATAAGCATGCAAGTCTTTGTGTCCTAAAAGGCTCAAGCAACACTTACACATTTGGTGTATAATTTTGTTTATACATAGCCCAAAGTAATTGAAAAGGTGCTTACTGCTTGAAGTCATGACTACTGAACAGCATTTTATGCAAATAGCCACAAAAGTACCCTAAGCAGTAGTATCCCAAATAACTGTTGTCATACCAATTGATTCCATGTAAAAAATACTGATTTGGGGACAGGGTTTGGGGATGGAATGGGGTGGGAGGTTTGTGTTTGTGGTTTTTAATGTTTGGGCATATACGTTCTACTTGCTTTGTGTGCATATTAAATATGCTCTTTGTTTTTTTCAACGTAAGGCCATGATAATGGAGGCTAGGGCAACAATCTCCGAACCATGTTGTATAGATTGGAGTTACAGTTCGCAGTTCTTTTTCTTTTTTTCTAAGGTAGTTAATTAAGACCACAGTTCTGTTTTCAGCATGTCTTTAATTTGCTGATGGTTGAAAAAAGTGTTGTGGTTTTTGTTTTCTTTTTAAATCTGAAATGATATGCTGGCACAGTTGCTGCTTTTCTTTGTTAAACATGTGAGCCAGAGGTTTCAGGTTGCCAGGCCTTTTGGTGATGTCTCTAAGATCTAAGAGAAAGGTTACAGAGGGATTTGCAATACATCTTTTTCCCAAGAGAGAAAGTAGGGTATTCAGCTTAAGAATGAACTTCACAGAAGAAGTCTCTGTATCTGACCTCAGATGCATTAAAGAGACGTCTCTAGCAGTTCCAGCTTTCTGAAAGTAGCCAGTTTGAAGACCTTAACCTCTTGAGGGTGCAGTCTGACACTGTGTTTTGCTCTATCTACATCTGCTTTATCTGTCAGTTACTGCCAAAAGAAGAACTCTGTTTTCTTGTTCCCTAAGTTTCATTCCTTTTTTTCTGCTGTGTCTCTTGCAGCGTATCTAATAATAGAATCATAGAATGGTTAGAGTTGGGAGGGATCTTAGAGATTATCAAGTTCCAACCCCCCTACCCTGGGCAGGGACACATCCCACTATACCAGGTTGCTCAAAGCCGGATCCAGGCTGGCCTTAGACACTTCCAGGGATGGGGCATCCAAAACTTCCCTTGGCAACCCATTCCAGTGTCTCACCACCCTCACAGTAAAGAGCTCTTAATGATCATGAAGGTTCAGTATGTTAGATAACTTCTCAAATCCAAAAGAAAATTAACTCTGGTCTAGAATGAGTGACTGCTAGATCTGACTCAGAGGAATGAGTGCATGGACTGAGGTGGCAGTAAATGAAGGGAGAAAGCAACCTCACCCTTTCTAAGGCAACCCGCAGTTATTATAGTTTGGATAAAGTATAATATGGGAATACATCTTCAGAGAGGAAGACGTTTCCTAGAAATTGGGTTTGGATCAATCATTATCTCCATGGCCATCATCTGTAGTCCTTAAGGTTGCTAGTACCTCCAGGGAAAAAAATAATTACCGTAAATTTTTTTTTAAAAAAAAAAACAAAAAAAAAACCAAAAAAAAAACCCACAAACCCAAAACAACCCAAACAAAAAACTGCAAACACAAAACCCAGTAAGTCATGTACTCCTGGAGAAATGTTTTTTGGTCAATTTGCTAGTCAATTGATAAAGAATCCCAACATATGACCATATGACTGAAAGTAGGGTATCTTAGTTCATCACAGCCTGCCTTCATTACAGGATTTGATGTTGCCGCCCCCTGTGCAGTGACTCAACTTCCTCCACTTACCAATTACTTCATTGCTGACAGGCTTATCACTAATGGTTATTTTTGTTCTGGAATAAATTAGCAGGACAAGTAATTGAGTACATGGTACCACATTTCCTAGGGGTGAAGGATCCTGTACTGTAAGCACTTTAAGTGTGTGTAGTGTCTAGAAAACTAATGCTTTTTAAAATAAATGCATGGATTTTCTCTTGCCTAAGTATGCGTTACCAATGTTACTTTTGTCTGTGGTATGAGAAGACTTTTACTACTAGCTTAAATTGTCAGTTATACCTTCTGAAATAATGTGCACAGAAGTAGCAAACATTTTAATTTGGCAGCCAGGTAACAGAAATGAAGGCTGAATAGAATATATATTTTTTTTCTTCTTTTGATGTGATTGTGATTCCATAGCAGAATCTTACTGTTGCAGAAGGTTCCTCAGTAAGGATACGCTTGGGAATGCCCAGTTTAGCAGTACAGTGGTAGGTATACAGATTGTGTTCTTTAAATAGGAAAAAAAAAGTTTCTTCTTATTTTAGATAGCACAAGACTTGAATCCTTTCCAAGATGCTTTGTAGTAATGCTAAGTAAATGAGAGGATGTGATTACAGGGGATGTCTTATTTAATGACCTCATATTTATAGACTTGTTAGATTTAAGAAAATCAGCAAGAAAAGTACAGACCTATTCTACTTAACTTGCAACGTAAGTATTCTCAAGCATAAGACACAGCATAAGACAATCTTGGACAAGACTTCTGGAGAGACATGTATCCACTGATCTGTTGCACTACAGATATATATGTAAAGCTACATACACAAGGGACAGGTCTGGCAACCTGAGCGCTTTGTGTCCTAGCAAGAAGGAGACTACCTGTCTTCTGTCCAGATGGAAGCTGGCACTGTGCATTATTCCAGATGGTTCAATTTACGCATTACAGAAGAATGAGACAGGATTAGAATTGGATGATGCATAGCATTATCATTTTACTCCAAATTAGTTTCCGTACTCTAATTCTTCTTTGGAATGTAATTACTTTTAAAATGAAATCATCACATTTGCCTTTGGAAGTTTTGTAAAAAGAAATTTTTCTCTGAATAGGAGATCATGACCTTATAGGGACTCTAGGAACAATGATTTCCATAGGAAATGCAAACTATGATTTCTAATACTACAGATATATTCTTATATTATAATTCAAGTTTGCATTTTGTCTAAGCAAAGGGAACAAATTCAAGGCTGCGTCTTCAGACTTAACATAGGCATCTCCTGTCTGTTTGTTTGGAGTGCTTAACTATGTTCTCCACATAGATTTAATATGCAATGTATACCAAGACTAGTGATTCAAGGTTGTAAATTTGTATCATACATTTCTTCAATAATGTGTTTGGCTTCCAAATATCACTACTATTTGCTTGTGGATAAATGTAAAATTATTTTTTATTTAATTATGGCTTTTCTTATAAAACAAAATTATTTTTCTCTAAACTACTTGCTGTACATGATATGACAACATTAAAAAAAAATATTAGATTTTCAATCTTAGCCAATATGGCCATGATCATAGTATTCATATGTCATGCAGCTGACAACCATATGTAAGTTGTAAAGAAATCTATTATGATGTGCTAATTTTATTATGTCCCTTAGTTAATACTTTATCTTGGAAAAACCATCAGTTCTTTCCTTTCACTGAATTTAGGCTGCTGAAGTAGCTGAGAGAAAGAAGTTTGAAAAGTATCAAAAAATGAAGGATGACATGGCTGAAATTTCCAGCCTTCTTAAAGGAGATTTCCTTTCTGAAAACCCTGAACAAGCTGTCAGTTCCTTTGGTAGCCATCGTGTGATCACAGATCGATGGAAGGGAATGAATCAGGACCAGCTGATGGCAATCCGTTACTCTCAACAGCAACAAGTTCTGGAGAAACTGGTATTTCGGCTTATGTGCATATTTTGTATTTCTGGTTTTAATAATATTATAGACAAAGTTTGTAGAAGAAAATATGGTTTGCCCTGCATGTCTCATTAAGAGACTGTTTTCTATTGACCTGAATTTTACTTGAATTAATCAAACTGAACACAGTGTCTGTGGGACATGGAAGCACCTGGGAAACAGGCAGGAGTGGTCCAGCCCTGGAGTTGGGCCGCAAGGAAGATTTGCTGTGGAGCCAAAGGGAAGGCCCAGCTGAGGAGCAAGGTCCTGCATTGCCCAAGAGCCAGGCTTCACGGTGCAGTTCCAGACTTGAGACTGCATGAGCTGTCCCTGCAAGGGATGAGCAGGAGTGGGCTGCTCCACTGGGGAAGAAAAGCCGGGAGCTGAGGGTGAGAGCAGGGCAGGCAGGAGTAGTGCCCTTATGTTCAAGGGTACTTAAGCAAGAATAATAGAGCAGGTCCAGTGATTCTGCTTGTGCATATTTCATAGTCTTAAAGAGTTCATGAATACAGTGGAATTTCCTTTATACCATACCACACAACTATGAGCCATGCTCTGGGATGAAATTGCAATAGAAAAACTGAATGTTGATAACAATTGCTGCTCTACGGGTGAATGTAAGCAGGCAGTCAAAATGAAGACATCTACCCTTCCTATGCAGTCACGAGTGTACAGGCCCAGGTATTGTGAAGTAGGAAGCTGCTTACCTTGTTCAGTGCAGAGGCTGGATTCGTAGCAGCCAATGAATTGTTGTTTATTTTTATTCTTTAATCTGTGCAATACCTTATGGTACACTATCTCCTGGCTCTCCTATGACCCTGAAGTGAACATATCAAGTAATTAAGTTGGCAGAAAATGAGCCTCACCAAGGAAAGTGAAGTTTTTTCAGGCATGGTTTCTTGAATCAGTTAAATATGATGTCAGACAAGAAGTGAGGGAGTGATAATGTAACAGGGCAGAGGAAAATAGTTTGGGTTTACTCATCAGGTGTTGGTGGCTCAATTATTACATTCAGCCATTTTTTAAGTCATAATGATGACTACTAACTTCCAACCTGAAGAAGTTCCAACTCCTGCTAACGAGAACTTTTAAGAAAGAATTTTAAAAATTTGTTTTGCTGCTCTGGGTTTTCAGAGATCTAATATGGCAAAGAGAAAGAGTAAGCTACTGATTAACTTCTGCCAGGCAGCAGATACTAATTTTCTTACCTTGTGCAGAGTTAGGAGTCTATCTTGCTACCTGGAAAAGGATAGCTTTCTCATCTGCAGTATCTTTCTTCTGCCTAATGCATGGGCTCCTGCCTAGCTTGGAAGTGCTTACATTTTTTCCCTATTTCAAATGCTACCCCTAGTGTTCAGTAAAAGCAAGTAAGTTTGTTTGAATGAATTTACCAATCAGACTTAATATAGACTGTTTCGTCCTTGAGCAAAGAGAAAATGAAGTATTTTTTGTTCCTATAGAGACTAAAAGAGGAAGAACGCCAAAGAGATGCTGAATGGGAAAGGCAAAGAATACAGGCTGCAAGAGCACAGTTGGTTTTAGAACGGCATCAACAACGACAGAATCGGGAACGCCGCCAAGCCTTAGATAGCATAAATGCAGAGCTATCTCTGGAGCAGAAATCAAAGTAAGTGCCAAAAGAGTTTTCTTCTTTTCAAAAAAAATCTTTAACGCAGTAGGTTGGCTTCCAAAGAGCTTTTTTACTTGTATTGTTTATTTCTTTTTTTTAATGACACTTGTCACAAGTTTATACTTTTAAAAAAATCAACAATTGAGCTTACATGCATTTTTTCAGTACTGTTTAATCAATCTTCAAAGAGTAGGTTATGATTGTTACTAATTTACATGTATTAATTAGTAGCTGAGTTTCTTAAAAGTTTTCCACTGATAGCAGATAGCTTATACAGACAGCAAAATAGAGAATAAATGTAATTAACTGTGCAGCAAGTTATATTATCAGGTGTAAGCCAGTACGTGTTTCGTTAATATACCTTAGTTTTCTGAAACAAAAAAAGATAGGTATCAGTAGAACTGCCAGTTTACAGTAACTCAGGGTGAAGCCAATAGCACAAGCTTTTCTATTATGCATGACAAAACAAGATGATTCTTTAGCCAACCACTGGACATGTCTTGGAGGGCAGGTCTTGTGTCTGGTCTCATGGGAAACGACAAAGATAACATGTGAAGGAGGGAAAAAAAAAATCAAATTAAGTGATTCGGTATTCAGTTCTCTTGTCTCTTTCTTTTTTTTATTTTTTTTTTTTTTCGCCACGCATACATACATACATCTTGCAAAATAATTTCTAGTACTTGATGCTTTCCTAATATGAAAGCAAAAATTCGGAATTGTGTTAATTTAGTTTTTCACTATGACATTTCTGAAAGATTATTTTAGGATGAAAAAAAAGTTTGCTGTATTGAGACTTTGGAGAAGAAAAATATCTAGTGAGATGAAACTCCATATCTAATTCTGAATTTCCTGAGCATTTATGAATGCTTATGTATCACATTTTCACGTTTCTCGGGTTACTTCTATATTATAACAAGAAAATGTCTGCTAACTGCATTTTTTTTAAATTTATTCCTAGGAACAAATATCTCAAAGAAGAACAATATTCAAATTTTCCAACAAGCCACTATTATGCACAGTTTAATACAACCAGCCGATGAATTCTGGACAATCAGCCTGAAATATACAGAAGTATGTAGACATATTAAAATTTTTAATTGAGTGATCCTGTGTTTTATTATTTTTATCTGTTCCCTACTCTATTCAAAGAGTGCACTCAAAGTAAAGGATGGTCTTCTAGGCCATATCTGTTCTAAGAAGAGAAAAACATTGTAATAATTTTTAAACGTGATTGTTTTTCTAAAAATTACTAGTAGATCCAGGAGTTGTTTGACTACTGTGTCTCGGGCCTAACCGCAATATTTACATTATCCATGGCTTTAAAAATAATTTTCTGAGGTGATTTTAGAATCCAGGCATGAAACAGAGATGGAACGTGTGTTACTGTAAGTGAGAAAAAGTATTCATACATACACGATCGCTCATTTGAAATAACAGAAAATTTAAGGGTAGTGTGACTCTAAAGAAGAGCCTAGAGAGAGTTTACAGATGTGATGGAAGGAGCGGGGAAAAGCAGGCATGTGCCAAACAAAATCAAGGAGAAAAATGTCAGCTTCTGCAGGCTAATTCAGGGAAAGATTGCTTCCTGTCTTTATGATTAGCCAGTCAATGATATCTGAAAAATGGGCAAGTGAAACACATGGGAAGAAAATAGGAAGAAACAATGTAAAAAACCGAACGCACAGGAGAAATGGATGAATGAGAGAACCAGAAAATGAAATCCAGAAGGGAAAGAGAATCCAGAAGAGAAGAGATTTCAGAGAGGACTGAAAAAAGGTTAGAAGACTTTGTGATCTAAAACAGAAGAAAGAATCTTCTTTCTTCTGAAAAGAGATAAGAGATTCACCTAAACATCCAAGACCTTTAAGACTGAACACTTAATAAAAATGGAGAGGCCATTTATGAGAATAGATCTTGAAGTGAGTATGTGTATCTTGCTAGAATCTGGGATGTGAACTTGAAGTAAAAGCATCCTCATTGTATTGTCATGGAGTCTGCTGATGTACTTTGTATAAGGGTAAGTGACAACTTTGAATTCTGATGAAACAGGTTGAAGAAGATTACACCAAGTTAAGTAGGAAAGATGTTTAAATAGAGCTGAGGTAAACTCTACTGAGTTATTCTCATCTTTGTGAAAATAATGAGGAATGCATGGTACTCAAGATAGATACTATTAGGAGGATTTTGAGATGTTTGAAGGAAGCATTTCTTGAAAGGGGACTCTTTTCAAGTAGATCTGTCTGCTCAAAGAAAGAATGCTGCCCCAAGCTTGTAGCAGTGCATGGGGTTACTGTGGCCCAAGTGCAGGACCTGGCACTTGGCCTTGTTGAAGCTCATACCATTAATGGTGGCCCAATGATCCAATCTAAGTCTCTCTGTAGAGCTTTCCTATCCTCATGTGACTCAACACTCCTGCTTAGGTACAGACCCAGGAGTTCACACATGAATCTTCCTATTGATCCGTGAATTTAACCTAATAGAGGTCACCATTGCTAGAGCACCATCTGTGGGATACTAGTCCAAAGCCAAACCATCTTCAAAACTACCCTTGCATCACAGCATTTCAGTTAGGCACTGGTAATTCACATCACGCCATTATGAAGGAGCCTTACAGAGTCAGTTTTGTTTCTTATTGTTTTAAGAGCAGCAATCACTTTGTAAGAAATAAGAATTATACCTGTATGTTGTATCTGGTGCAAGGTAGCAAGTTACAGACAGCTAGGAAGTTTGGGTCATACAAACAGGTCCCGTAATCCTCAACTCTGAAGAGGTATTGTTTTAGAATGTCAGAAACTTTGCTGACATCTCTTACATCAGTGAGCTTGGGAGGTGAAGCACAGTTGGCTGCATTGAATGTGGCAGCCTTGTAATGTCCAAGCTGTCCCACGCTTGTTTGCAGGAACATGCTGTTGAGTGGTTTGCTGTTAGTGGTGGTCGCTAGGGAGCTTACTACATATGCTGCAGGAGAGATGCTTTTTAACAAGGCTGTTAGAAGTAGTTTAGCCCTTTCCATTCACCTTGCATTTACTTGGCAACACCCCAAAGCACACAAAAAGGAAACCAAAAGTCAACTACCAGTTTGGCTGTGTAGCGACGCTACCCATTCCCCCTTATTTGTTGATGAAGCAATTTCTACTTGTCCCACAGAAACTGTCAAGTACCCACAGCATACCTCAGAGCAATACTTCTTAGAGGCCACCCACACAAAATTCTTCCTTTACAAGGAGAATCAGGTGGGACTCCTCCAAAGGCTGCTCTTCCCCTATACCACACAAGGCTCAAATAAGCATCCAGTAAGTCCTTCCATTTCAGATTTGATACTATAGCCAGGGCAGAGTACCTATACAGCCACCACTCTCCCACCTACTCAAGCACAAACCCTTAGACCTCTGGTCATGCAACAGCTGGACCTCCCAGAACTACACAGTATGCAGACCAGTGCATAGGGGCTGCTTGAACAGATGTGGTGTCTACATTTCTGGCTTGCCACTGCTTCCAGACAATGTGCCACAAAGTCTGAAACTCCTTACAGCTTCAAGCAAAGCGTGGGTCTGTACTCAGCCCTGTAGGGTAGTTTAGAAGCTCTGTTGTAGCTCTCGAACCTTTCTTGCTGCAAAGCCAAGGCAGAAGTCCCCAAGAGATGCTCCCGAGTTCTGCAACTTTTTTGGGGCCCCCCCTCCAGCTGCTCAAGGCTGTCAGCAGCAAAGGAATGCCATTTTTTTCAAAGCTGCAGTACATTGGGAACTACTTCAGTTTGGAAATGTTCTGCTGTGCTCTTGGCAGAGCAGAGCTTTTGTGACTGCTTGGTCATGAGAAGATTTTAGCTATGATCCAATGCAAATTTACACCTGTTTTGAAAGAGAAAAGTTTCTAGCACAGGTTAGAAATACAATCTGAGGGGCAGTGCTCAATTTAGTTGAGCCCTGACACCCCTCTCTTCAATAGAAGCCAATAACATGAAGCAAATACTAGCTAAGACACCACTCACCTTCCCAAAGTATAATTCTTCTCACAGCTAGCTCTTTCTGCTCTCCCAGTCTCCATGTCAATAACTCTTATCCTGGCTGTGGTGAGCAAGTAAGAGCTAATGCCTCAGGAAGTTTGTTTGGGTGTTGTTTCTTTAATTATTATTTGGGTTTTGGCATTTTTGTGTTTTGTTTCTGTTTTTTTTTTTTCCCTGGGGTTTGTTTGTTTGTTTGTTTAAGCTTTACCAGGTAGATCAAGTCTGATAGCAACATTAACAAGAACAGAGCTAAATGTTACATTATTTCTTCAGAAATTTGCTAGACCATCAGTATGCTGACCCATTTCCTTATTGGCAGAGCTGAACATAAGGCATAGAGAAAATTAAATTATTTGAAATTTCCCTTTTCTCTGCTCCAGGAGACATCCAAGGCTGAGCCAACTAGCTTGTCTTCAGACCAGAGACAAATCCAAATAAAATTCCTCCCAATCTGCCAAGTAACAAGCTTGCATCTTCTTGCCTTAATAGCAGCAGAAGAGTATATAACCTCTGTATATAACCTTTTTTGTAGAGGTTCACCCATCTGTGTAGGAAGATTTTACCACAGAATCTGCTGAAGATGTGGTGGCTGATGTAGTTTCTAACAGAAAACATCAGATGGAGTTGCACATTTGCAGGTGTAACTAGGCTATGGCATTATAACGCACTTGTATTCAGTTTCAGACAGGTAAGGATGTACACTTCAGTCATGGGATGTGCCTCAGGAGGCTGTCCATGCTAGCTGTATAGGGTGGTGTCTCTGGTTCCAGCTTCTACCTAAGGCCTCTTCCTTCCACCTTGTCCACAGTGGCAACTATCAGCAGTGGAAATTTTAGACTGTTCTGCATATACGTGCCTCTTTATCTGCACACAGCTATTGCAAGCAGCAAAAGGCTAATACAACCCACCAACTGCTCATGCTTGAGCCCTCCAGAAACCTGCCACTAAGGATAAAATAATTCTGGAAGGCAGCCCCTACTGAAGAGTTCCCACATCCACTCCCTCCCTGAAGTCAGCCACAGCTACTCCTTTTCATAAGGTCCCTGTGGTTAGGAGCTGCCCTCTTCCTTAGCAACTCCCTATATAATTATTGCCCCTCCTGCTCAGGTGTCACAAACAACCCCTACTACCCATTTTACCCCCATCTATTATTTGCTTCTAGGTGAGGAAGGGTGTTGCAGCTTAGATTACCACCTCATATCGGGCATCAGTGTAGCTCTCAGCAGTGCTATGGGTGGAAACATAGCTTTTTCCCTTTACCTTTTTTTGTCTGAAAACTTTTGAAATCTCTCTTGTATGAAGAATTTAGAAATAAATATCATCTAGTCTGCATTTTCTCACGCTGCATCATGGATTGTTCTGATTCAGACCTCTAAATTTGGGCAGCTTTAACAGAGGTTATAGTTGCTTTCTGAATTGTGTTTCCTGGGTTACGTCCTAGAAAAACGTAAGCCTTCTGCTTCTGGTTAACCCTATTGTGATTCAGGACAACTACGCAAAGAGCAAACCACTGGGAAAGCTGAATCTGACCTGTTGTATTGAATTGTTCAACTGAAAATATTCTCGATGAGTAGCTGCTATTATGAATGGTCTAATACATAGGAGCTCAGATTACAAAATTATTAACCACCCACTTAAAATAAGGTGAGGGGAGAAAATAAATATCAGCAAGATTTTTGAGAATTAATGGGCCTAACATGATGTCACTGCAGCAACTCCAGATTTAAACTAATACAGTTACATTACCAAATCCATCTCCTCTATGGATATGCCATGGACCCCAGAAATCTGTTCGAAATATGTAATCCAATTATTATAATGCCCTTTCCTCCCCATATGTGTCCCATTTTGTTTCAAAGTCTGCATGTCATCTTCAGTGTGTTTGGTTTGACTTTTTTCTCACGCTGCTTTTGAGGGAGAATACTGAATGCAGGAGTTACCCTAGATTTGCACTGCTATAGAATAAGTTGTATTATTCCTTCTTACTCTACAATGCAGTCTAAGCCTGTGCTGGCATAAATACTCAGGTAAATCAGATTAAGACAGAGAAATCTTACACTTCTGTCTTTTATTACTAGGAATCTGATTTTTAACATTTACGCTAGGGGGGTTAGTTGTACAAACTTAGTACCAACCTGTTCAAGAGTGTTTTTATCCCTTAAAATGCACTATATAATAATGCACAAAATCTGTAACATTTCTGACTCCACGGTAAAAGCAGAATTTAATAAGATTTCTTTCTCCATCACAAAATTGCTATTTTCTCTAAACAGTGATTTCTGTACAGTAAGACCCTGAATTCTTTAGATGGGTAACCCTTCCAGAGCAATCAACAGTGCTTGCTTTTTTACCTTAAGACAGAAAATAGAAAAATTATTTGTATAATTTTAAAAAATTAAATAGACACCAGGACACATAAAAAATATCCTTCTTCATGGCATGCAAGCCAATTGCACATATGAATATTTTGTAATACTCTTCCAAGTTTTACAAGAAAGTGCTGCTCCCTCATTTGCTTTCTAAAGCATCAAAACAGACAACAGAAAAAAAAAAAAACAACCCAATGGACTAAGGCTCAGAATCATCAGAATCACAGCAAAATTTTTATTAAAACACAGCAATTAATTTTTTTTTAGATTCACAGCCATCAAGCAATAAATTCAGCATTTACTACTCAAGCAGAACTTTGCACGACCTTCTTGGAGTCTTGTCTGGATGAAGACTGGCAAACTGCTGCTTGGGCTCTATTCATGCAAACTGTTACTTGGGCAATTAGTACATACATACATCGTATGCGCCCGCTCTTTACTGTGCATGCGCCATTTCCCGTTTGCCCACACTTCCCATGACCGCCCGCAGCTTCCAAACGGCCACCGCCCGCACGCCTGCTCGCACTTTAATGTGCATGCGCCAGTATGCCTGTGCCCACAATTTTGCTGCCTCATAACGGCCACTGCACATTCGCCTGCCCACACTTTAATCAGCGTGCCCGATCGCTCCCGTGCCCACATCTTGGCAACTTCAAAATATCTATCTAGATATGTATGTGTGTGCAGACTTCATAGATAATAATTTTTGTGATCTAAGCATGATGCAAATGGTATGGAATAAGGGGTACAATGCCCCGGTTTGAGCAAACCAGTTTTATGTTCTGTAATTTTACATTTTAGTTAGGCTTCCTCTAATTCTCTGAAATTAACGACATATTGTGGAGCAAATTGCTCGTTCTCAGGACAATAAGGCCAATGTTTGTGCTCCGTGCCAAGGGATGGTGGGCAGAGAGGCCCTTGCTTATACTAATTGCTGTACCAACCAAGGGCATCCAAATTTTGTTATTTGCCCCTTAGAGGGTTGGAAATGGAAAAGCGTAGAGGCGTCCCACCTGTGGGGAGGAATGGACAGGAGAGGCGACCCAAACTTGAACAAACTAGGGTATTCCATCCCATCTGCCCCATGCTCAGGATAAAAGCTGAGGGATCAAAGGGTCAGCTCTTCTCTTCCCTCTCTTCCTGCAATGGCCAACATCCGAAGAGGACCCTGTCTGTGCATCTGCCTTTGATCCTGACTCCAGAGGTGGAACCCAGTTCCCATCCATTGCTGAGTCCAGTCTGGGACTCCCCCAGTGCCTGCCAGTGACGGGACTGTCATCCTGGGAGCTTGATATGGTTTTGTATATATTGTATCCATTTCATTATTTTCTTGTTTTTATTTTAATTTTAATTCTTCATTAAAGTAGTTTAGTT
>BJBW01001994.1:4448-83338 GCA_004320125.1 Scolopax mira
TTTTTTTTTTTTGCAATTGCCCCAATTTGCCCTAATTTTGGGCAATTATACTGCAGATTTTAATCATTAAGGATCTTGAATTTTGTACTGTTTCTTCTAACTTGGAAATTTACTTATAAATTCCTAGATGTACTTTATATCAGGATTTAATTTGATTACACCCACTTTAAATGTCATGCCTAATGTAAAAAAAATACACGAAATGCCTATTTTTTAGTCACTCCCAATTAAATATGACAAATTTATTACATGTGTTTTATTTACAAGTTAGAATAATAAAAACTGTATTTCATGAAGGCTTTAACAACTCCTAAGGATGCAAAAGGATATACATGCAGCCCAACTGAAGCACAGCCTACAAACTGCAGTATCTGTGTACTTTAATACATTTCAGACAAAACGTGTAATCTTTCTGTCTAAGGGTCAGAACTTTAAACTGTTTATAGTTGTCTCATTCGTGTACCTGAATTACTGGCTTGACTTGCATTGCTAGCTATTTTCTCTGTAAAGGTGAAATCCTAGATGGTGTAAATCCATCATTTGGACATAGCTGACATAAAGGACCAATTATCAGTTGCATATTGCATCCTTTCTGCCATCACAAAATAGAGACGTCATGTTCATCTTCAGAAAGGAACATGCTTGAATCACATTGCTCTCATATAACTTCCAGAAGACAGAACCAGGAGGTACCTAGGTTTCTAACTTCATAGTGCCTCTAGGACCAAAGGAAAGACATGGCTATCATCATCTCCTCATGGTATTAGGTCCCAGAGGATGTCTTATATATCACATTGTATCTAGTGCTATCTGACTGTATAAGTGCTTTGCCATGCCTTTTTCCAAAAGAGTTCAAGTGGTTTCTAAAGGTCAATTACCTTGTAACCAGCACAGAAGATGGTACTGTTGCCTAAGGTTTAAATTGGTTTGTACCAGCTGACTATATTTGAAACATATGTTGTATATTAGCAGGGAAAAGTTAGCTCAGGACCTAATGGCTGCAAAAATGAAGAGAGCAGTCTTCTATGCCATACTGATGATTTTCATACACTGAGGAGATCTGCCCAAGGGATTTACAATTCTTCTCCAGGAAATAAATGTATCCAATAAGTATGTATGGGTTTTATACATCACATAGGCCAGCCAAGTGTAATGAAAGATAGGAGGGTTAAAAAGTGATTTTATTTCAGAATACAGGATTTCAGATATCTTCTAACACTGAAATTTTATTAGATCTCTCTATCTATTAGATATAGGTTGTATAATATGCCTCAAAAAGTAAAGAAAGCATATTTCACATTCATTCCTATTAAATTGGTAAATATTTTGACCTGGTAATGCTCATTAATGTTTTAGCTGTAAGTTAGAAATACTGTCTGCTATGCTTGCCCGTAGACTTTCACACATACTCAGCTGTTAAAACATATTAAAATATTTTTTCTTCCTTTTTAGCTTTTATTATTGGAATTGTTGCTTTTTACAATGAAGCTTGAGGTGTAGTTCTCAATTCTAACTATAAGTATTCAGTAGGTGTACTTTTCTTTTATAGTTTCTTTTCTTCAGAAGCACTAAGTATTGTCTAAAATTTTCAGATTTATCAAGCATTAAAAACACATTTCCAGTGACAAAACCTTCCTTCTGAAGTTTCTGCAAAGTATGCTCATGGCTTCCTGTGGGGCAAAAAACCCAAACAACAGCAAAACCAATATACAGTAGCAGATGGAAATACAAGAAAAGACTTATAAGTCAGGGTTATGAGTGGTTCAGTGATTCAGTGAGCTAAAGAACAAAATGGAAAAAATGTCTAAGAGAGTAAGAGCGTAATACAATCCAGGAAACAAACTTAACTCTATTACAGATACACAGCCATCTCCAAAGTCATTAACACAGTTGCCTGAGGTGTCTGCCGAGGAGCCAGATGTCACTCTTCTGTAACTTAGCGTCTTATGAGTGTCGTTTAATCTGAAGGAGAAGGAAACATTGTGTTTAGATGCAACAAATATAAAGCTTAGCCTCAATAGTATTTTCAGTTTGTTTTATAAAATCATAAAATTGTGAGTTTCCAAGGCCATCTGTAATGCTGAGGGAATCTAGTTACATTCTGTCCAACAGATGACATTGCTTTTAGGGGAACATTTTTCAACCATTCAGAGGTTTTAACATCAGAAAAGATGAGCATGATCATTTGATTTGATCTCCCACATAACACAGACCAGGGAATGTCAATGATTAATTCCTTCATGGAACAGGAGTGTTATTACTAGCTATATCAACTGAGAAGAACAAAACTGGTTAGTTTTTTTTTTTAAAAAAATGATTATAGATCCCATGTAAACATACGGTTATTTGTGCAGTAAGTTACACTTAAATGAGTAGAATGATAAAAAATTGCTTGTAAAGGTACTAAGAAAAAAAAAAAAAAATTTTTGTATAATTTCTCACAGGAATTGATTTGTAGGAAAACTGTTAAATGACTTAATAAAAACAAAAAATAAAATTGCATATATCTAGAATTTCACAGAGGATGTTAACTAACATTATTTCAGTCCTAAAATGGAGGAAAGATCTGAGTGAGTGAAGGGGGTTGCTCAGGAAATATTAGAAAGGTCTCCCAGATATGAAAAAAGAATCAGGAGCTAACACTTCACTGCCAAAAAACCACCAAGCTCCAAACAATCTAAAACCTCACAGTCCACCCTTGGGTCCTGATCTCTTGGCATTATATACAACCTTTAAGGTATTTTATTTTCAAGTTGTTCTGGAGCAAATCAGCTTATTTTCTATGACACAAAATACAAGCATGATTCTAGTGCTTTGTGGTAAGTAATGGTCCCTTTAAGATATTAGAAAAAATTACACCCATTTTGGTGGGTCTATATACTGCATCCATAGAAACTCCCTCATGCTTTCATATTACATCCTAAAAGCATGTAAAATATATTCTTGTGATCATGCTGTAAGAACATAAAACTGAAAGACTGTGACAAAGCCTTTGTATCATTCACTTAGTAAGAAAGGACTTAGGTCATTGTTAAGTTACCAGATCTCTTTATAACTGTGCAGGTCTTGGGGACACAGAAAGGAAATAAGGATCTTGATGCTTTAGGTTCTAAAATAGAAAGCTAACCTCAAAATAAACCCTACTATTAATCCAACAAGGGGAGTCAATTCCAATACAAAAAAAAAAAAAAAAAAAGGGCTACAATGTCACTATTTTTTTCTCAGTGTGGTGGAACCTGCAACTTCAGCAACAAGGTAGTCTTACAACACTTTACATTTCAAAACATATCAAAAGATATTTTCTCTTTGCCCTGACTTTAAGGGCATGGCAATATCCAGAATAAACTGGTAAACTCATTCTTTGAAGCTCTGGATTCACAAACCATATCTGTAACACCAAATCTAACCCTAACACATAGATAAAGTGAAAAAACTCATCTACACAAAATAAATGACAAAAGATATTGGCTTATATCAGAAAAAATGCTGTTGTCAGGTGAAGCTTGGGATTTATTTTGTCTATTCTTCTGCTGTTGAGTTTTCTAACTATAAAATAAGGTTAAGGCTTGAGATTAGTGTTTGGGACCTATCTGCCTAGTTTATTGCTTGATACTATATAGCTCCCAGTACAGGAAGATATCAGGTATTGATTGGCACCAAGAACTTTTGTTACTCTTTTTAATGGTGATATATATCTTCTAGTTATAGTTAAAGTTAAGACAAGGGCAAGCAGGAAAGAAGAGACTGCATGCTGGTCAAAGCCAAAGACTTCCTTTCTTCTTTCAATTGGTCTTATGGGTATCATTCAAACGGAGGAAAATATGAAGTCTCAGGAACACAAATTTTTAAAATCCAAATTTTTTGGATGTTGGAGGACTCATAAAATAATAAGAAGAATTAGAAACACTATTGACAAAGTCTTTTATAAAACAGTTGATGCACACATTTGGCTATAAACAGATTTTGTTTTATTTTAAAAAAGTTAATCATTACATTGAACATGACATTGTAGAAAGAAATACCAGGCCTTGAATACTGCCAGGGATGGGGCATTCAAAATTTCTCTGGGCAACCTGTTCCAGTGTCTCACCACCTGCACAGTAAAGAATCTGTTCCTAATATCTAATCTAAATCTCCCCTCTTTCAGTTTAAAACTGTTACCCCTGATCGTATCGCTATACTTGCTGATAAAGAGTCCCTCCCCATCTCTCCTGTAGGCCCCTTTTAAATACTGGAATATACCTCTGCTATAAGGTCTCCCTGGAGCCTTCTCTTCTCCAGGATCAAGAAGATCAATTCTCTCAGCCTATACTTACAGGAGAGGTCTTCCACCCCTCTAATCATCTTCGTGACCCTTCCCTGGACCAGTTCCAACAAGTCCATGTCTTTCTTATGTTGGGGGTCCTGAGAGCTGGACAGTATTACAGGTGAGGTACTCACATGAGTAGAGGGGCAGAATCACCTACCTTGACCTACTGTCCAGGCTTCTTTTCATGCAGCTCAAGATGCAACTGGCTTTCTAGACTGCGAACATACATTGCTGGCTCCTGTTGTCAATCCATTGTCCACCTAGCGTGTATTTCTGCTTGGGATTGCCCCGACTGAATTGCAGGAAAATTCACTTGGCCTTATGGAACTTCATGAGACACCACTCATCACTGGTCTCCACCTGGACATTAAGCCATTGACCACAACTCTTTAAGTGCGATCATCCAGCAAGTTCCTTATCCACCGAGTGTTCCATCTGTCAAATCCATCTCTCTCCAATTTAGAGACAAGGATGTTGTGTAAGACAGTGTCAAATGCTTTGCACAAGTCCAGGTAGATGATGTCAGTTGCTCTTCCCTTTTCCATGAGCTTTGTAATGCTGTCATAGGGGGTCACCAAATTTGTCAGGTGTTTGCCCTTAGTGAAGCCATGCTGGCTGTCACCAATCACCATCTTATTTTCCATGTGCCTTTGGATACTTTCCAGCAGGATCTGCTCCATGATCTAGTTGGGCACAGAGGTGAGACTCGCTGTTTTGTATTTCCCTGGGTCTTTCTTTTTTCCCCTTTTTGAAAATGGGTGTTATGTTTCCCCATTTCCTGTCAGTAGGCATATCACCAAACTGTCCCGACTTCTCATGAAGGATGGAAAGTGGCTTAAGAGGCTTCATTCACCAGTTTCCTCAGAACCCATGGGCGCATCTCATCAGATTCCATGGATTTGTATACTTTCAGGTTCCTTAGGTGTTCTCAAACTATATCTTCCCCTGTCTCAAACCGTATCTCCTGTCCTCCACTGGGCAGTTTGTCATTCTCCAGCTCACTGTCTTTGCCTTCTGTGACTTGGGCTGTGTGGCTAAGTCAGTTGCCAGTCAAGACCGAGGCAAAAAAGTAATTTAGTAGTTCAGCCTTCTCCGTAACCTTGGTATACAGGTCTCCTGTTTCCTTCTGGAGAGGGCCCATATTTTCTCTAGTCTTCCTTTTATCACTGATGTACCAGTAGAAGCTTTTCCTATTCCCCTTGACAGTGCTGGTCAGATTTAGTTCTGGGCTTTCCTAACCCCATCCCCAGCTGACCAGACAATTTCTTTGTATTCCTCCCAGGCTACCTAATACTTGCTTCCACTCTCTGTATGCTTCCTTTTTGAGCTTTGGTTTGTCCAAGAGCTTCTCGTTCATCTATGCAGGCCGCCTGGTATTTTTTGCCTGACTTCCTCTTTGTTGGGATGCATTGCTCCTGAGCGGTGATCCTTGAATATTAACCAGCTTTCTTGGGTCCTCTTCCCTCCAGGGCTTTATCCCATGATAGTCTACCAAGCAGATCCATATAGAGGCCAAAGTCTGCTCTCCTGATGTCCAGGATTTGCTGTGTGAGTCCAGGGTAGAGAACTTGCTGTGCTTGCAAGATGGTGCCAATCATCTAATTTGGACTATTGAGCAGCCTATAACATTAACTCACTTTTGTAAAATATAATGTTTGTAATGGAATTATGTGAGAAATAATGATAATAAAATGCACTTCTTCTGATGTTCATGTATTTTGATGTCATGCAGAGGACAGAACAATTAGAGATCTTATTATTTGTATTCAAGGTTTAGGAATTATGTCTTCCACATCTATCAAGTAAAGGTACTTTATTTCTTCTTGAAAATAAAACATTTTTAGGTCCCATCTCTGAATATAAATAAATATATACCATGGTCCTTTTTCTCCACACCTCTGTAAAAATGTGACAAGTATCAGAACATACAAAAATCTAATTTTTTTATTGGGCACTGTTTCTTTAAGCAGCTGCTCACAAAGAATACTGCATTGCCTGGCTGTATTGGACTCTACATTAAAAAAAATAGTTACCTATTTGGATCTGGGTCAACTGACATTGACATAAGCCGAGAATCATTTAAATTTATGACTTTAACATGATTAGAAGATGCATGCTCTGCTTTGCCAATGTATTTGGTACATCCACAGAGGAGACATTTCAAATTCTGAAAATTCTCTGTGTACCTGAGCAGGGATTTATATAGTTTTACTCTCTAATTTCCTTTAAACATTGCTTGCATTCCATGTGAAAGAGGTAGCTTTTCTTTCTACTCAATCACATTTCATAATATATCTGCCTTGTCACTTTTGCTCCCTTATTTTTAGAAAGCACATCTCACCTTTTTCTGGACTGATTAATTTGGGGGAAAGGGTGGTGGGAATCTCATCACATGAGCTCTCATTTTCAGCTCTTGTCATACTAATTTCTCACCTTTGCCAAATAATCTCATGGACAAAATGAAGACTAAAGTAAAGGCACCTGAATATTATTGGTGTCTTTGCCTATCACTATCTGTGAGACCAATGCAGAAGTTAAGCTCTTTCTTCCTTATTTCCACTGCTATAAAATAGGAACATCACAGCTACAGAATCCTGTGTCATATATACAAAGTATACATAAGATAAAAGATCACAGTAAGAAGTAAATGACTGGCTTGAGAAGATCTGGTATTGATCTTGACAGATCAGATTTATTTTTCCCCTCTCATATATTCTTCAATAGAAAAGTTATGTCATCCAGTAGACTAATGGTTGCATTATTCCTTGTAAACAACTGATTAATATCTAGTGTCAGAGAAAGTCAGGGCTTCCTTTGTCCCAAAGTAATTTTTTCTGTATTAATTCTTTTAATGGAAGAATTATTTCACATGTGCAGCAATTTTATTGTTTTTTTTTTTAAAGTTGCCCGATTGGCTGAAAATGTCACAGGTAATTCTATTGTCCAACAATGTGTCATAGCTAATCTAAAAATTACATGCAAATAAATATAAAGCCAATAACAAAACAAACATTATAACCTTCATTAAGCCAATATCTGAACTAAAAATTAAGAGTTTTTGATGGACAGAGGGAATTTAAGGCATAATTTTAATGAGAAGAAGATGGGAAGAGAACTTACTTATTTTAAAAATTTGACTGAACGACAAAAGGCAATAATATTATTGTGCTGCTCTTAGTTGTCCTCCTGTTAATCTAGATTTATTCTAGCAATGAAGAAGTAGAATCTGGTCAGGAAAAATATAACCTACTAGAATGTGACAGCATTAGAATGCAGCATATATTTCCAGTATTCTCAGCCCTTTGAGGAATCTTTTGTTGGGTATATGCAGTGTTGTAGTTCAGTAACCTGTGTATCACACTCAGACAGAGCTATAATACAAATGTTTCTTCTCATCTTTAGAGGATGAATTTGCATATTAAAATTCTAAAGTGGCTTCACTACCTCATTTATGAAGCAGTATGGCTGAAGAATTAAAAGCCTCACCATTTACACTGAACCTACCATCTGTTTGAATTTTATCCATTTTATCTCAGCAATTTAAGAGCAGTGGTAAGAAGTGAGAAATAAACACCAGAATAAATTGTGAGCACACTTACCATGTTCTGTCCTCCTTTCTTAAGTGACTTCTCATTGCACTAATTCATAAAGGTGTGGATTTTGGCTTGAAAGATGGAAGAATTCAAAATGCTTGAAGACTTTTGAAACACTATCTCTATATAAATCAACTCGAACTTTGCAAGTTTGCAGCTCTGTCCTTACCTACATCAAAGTTCTTGTGTCTCTTCCCATTCATGTGTTGAAAACTTCCTAAAATATCTCTTGATCCTATAGTAAATTTATAGATATGTCCCAATCAAAGGCTACTTTGCTTCTCTTGTGATGTAAAAAATTGCAGCTCTTCTAATAGTAACCTCCAAGACTGTGAGGATGTAAAAATCTCCGAAAAAATGAAAAAGGAAATGAAAAGATAATTCCATATATGTTTTTGAAGCAATAGGACCAAACTAATGTTTTGCTACTGAAATGACAGACAATTCCTGTAAGATTGTTTTGAGAGGTGGTGAGGTAGGTTGGGAGTTTCATTCAGTCTCTTCACAAACATGATGAAGTTTACAGCATAATTTGGAATTCACATATATATCCATCATCTGAAAACATCAGAGTTTTGGCAGTAGTGTCAAAAAGAATAGAGAGGATTGTGGCTGCTTTTTGTTCAGTTTAAGAGCCATGTAAAACTCCAGTTATAAAAAAAGAATTTATCTTCCTTTTATTTTAAATTATAACAAGGGAACCATCTCAAAATGGCTAGGATTCTTTCCTAGTTTGTGTAAATTGAAGGAAGAAAGAAACATTGATAGGTAGAAGATAAAACACTTAATGATTACTGTAACAAGATAAAACTCTATATATCTGGTACAGTTTCCCTACTATATATGTGGATAAATTTTTGAACTGCAGATTCATGTTTAACATGCAAAATAAGCTGTCTCACATGAACTTTAATTTATCAACTTCTGTTTTTTGAGGTATGCTTACACCTTTCCACAGAAAGTTACGAATAATTTTCTAAAGCATATTTCCCTATTGTATGAGGACTTAAAAAATTAGTTCTCTAAGAAATTTTGAAATAGTTTTGGGTGCTGAATACATTATTTCATAGTGTTCTTATTTCACAATCTTATCCTCTAAAGAATATGTAATGCCCCTCACCTGAAAAAAGTCCTTGTGACTCATTCTGCTTTTGAGATGAAAGGATATTGATCATCCATTAAGCAAATTTACTGCATGTAACACCATCCTCAAGGTGGAGATAAGGAGAAATGCAGTGCAGAAACAATAAGACTACTTAATATTCTAATCTTAATCACTTATCTACTGTCCATATTTATCACATTGCTCTCAGCGGACACATCCTTTTGTCCTGAACTATGACTCAGGGGTGTTCACTGGAGACTGTTGGTTGCTTTGGACTCCTGCTTTAATTTGGTACTGATTAATAAAAAATGAAGTCTTACAACTGAGATTATAGAAAGCATTGTTATTGTTTTCATACAATTCTGAAATTGAAGTTAAACTGGCAAACAGACCTTATTCTGATTTCTCAGTTTTGGTGAAAAGATAAATGCAACTGTGTTTCATTTCAGCAACAAAACTCTTGCAATGTTGTATTATTCCATTGTCACATCTGTACATTAGGGTTTATCTATTCATTCTGAATAAGATACTGCGAATGCAATTAAGGGTCACACATCTGGTATGAGGAGTCAGGGATAAAGGAATTAATTTCTTATTTTTCCTTCCTGGGGGCTACAAATTGGCTTGCAGGTTACTATTCATTGGAACACCCTAGAGTGCTGACAATAAACAAAGCAGCTAGGCATTTTGCTAGGCAGCAAAAATTCATATTAACAGAAAAACAGCCATGCATAAAAAGTACAGGACATTTATGATCAGAGCAGGGATTTACAGAACTTTTCAATGATTGATCGTTGCCAAATATTAGAGCACAATTAACCTGAGATCTCTAATTTATATGATACATATTCTGTCATTTTAATTCTACTTCTACCATAAGAATTATTTGCAACTTGTTTGTACATTAACAGTATTATAATTTACATGAGTTTTGAGGATATTTCCTTTTTTGTGAATAATTTTTTCCACCATTTATTTTCAAATTTTCTAGCATTTGTCAATGACATCAGATATACCCCACTATCAAATAAGGCTCTCTGACATTAAAACCTATATGTCAATAAAGTATGACAACAATGATTATGGAGCTCAATTAGCACAAAAAGTCATGGGGAATGTATCTCAAGAATCCATTTGGTATAAAAGATGGTAGACTGTGTAGACATCACTAGAGGGAGTCATGACAACACAAACCAGATTGGTGTATTTCATAAACACTACTGAGATGAAATCTGGCTCTGGACACTGAAATTTGTGCCACATTATACAGTAGTCACTGTGGGAGCTTTTTTTTCTGGAGAAAGGGAGAGGGAAAAAGTGCATGTTGTTTTCGAAGGATGGATAATCCATCACCTTTCAGGGCAACCTGTGCCAGTGTTTGGTCACCCTTACAATGAAAAGGTGCTGCTTCTTATGTTCAGACAAAACCTCCTGGCTTTCAGTTTGTGCCCATTGCTTCTTGTCTTGTAACTGCTGAGAAAGAGCCTGTCCAGTAACCACTGCAAAGAGCTTGTCTCTCTCTTCTTTACATCCTTCCTACAGGTTTGTACACAGATAAGATCCCTCCTGAGCCTTCTCTTCTGCAAGCTAAACAGCCCCAGCTTTCTCAGCTTTTCCTCTTAGCTGAGATGCTCCAGTTTTTTTAATTGCATTCCTGGCCTTTCACTGGAATGACTTCAATATATTCATGTCTCTCATGTACTTGGAAGTCCAGGACTGGACACAGCACTCCAAGTGTGGCCTCAGCAATACTATTCAGACATATACAATATTAGAGACAGTATTAAAGATTTGTATTCTTAATGAAACTGAAGTCAGAAACATGATGCATGGCAACAGGTGGAAAGATCTTGATGAAATTGGACAACATTGTCAACAAATCCCAACATGTTTTGTCTTATTAAGGAGCAGACAGAATTTTTTTCCTACATACTAGGAACAACTGCCACTAGAAGCATAGTTTTCTGTCACCAAGATGTAATACTAATTTCATAGAAATACCTCCAGTTTGAGACCACCACTGTGACTACGAAGTGTTCTTACTCGAGTCAGGGTCTTCCCCATGCTTTGGCTTCAGTATTTTTTCTATTGGTTAGAGCAGCAACACGTCCTCTTGCCTTTGCCTTTAAATGGCTTCTGGCTTTATTCCTTCTGCTGTCCTCTGATTGCAGTCCTTGATCCCATGCAGATGTTTATGGTGATACCTAATGAAGTTGAGGTGAAGCCCTGCATTTGAAATTGCATTAGAGGTAACATGGGAGAGACTTTAAGAGAAGCCCCAGTGAGAGCCATCATATAGATGCAATTAATAAATTTGACCTGTAGATTTGTGACTGGTATTCACTCAAAATGAATAGAATAGAATAGAATAGAATAGAATAGAATAGAGTAGAATAATTTCAGTTGGAATGGACCTACAATGATCATCTAGTCCAACTGCCTGTCCACTTCAGGGTTGACCAAAAGTTAAAGAATGTTATTAAGAGCATTGTGTTTCTCCTGAGCCGGTTTCAATAGCAGAGGTTTTCTAGCAGCTATATGCCAATGAAGCAGTTTAGAAAGAATAATATATAATATATAATATATATATATATATATAAAATACATATAATTAATTATATATATCAATTAATTTATATTATAAAATGTATACTATATATAATATATATAATTTTATATAATATATAAGCCAATTTTCTGAAATTAATGAAAAGAACAATGACTTTATCCAACTCACCCTCCCTTTTCCAACTACCATCTATCAACAAGTAAACAAACAGTACCATTTGACTGATCTGACCAGTTACTCAAATGAGAATGACAGCTAAAGACAGAGATACTAAATAAAAGATTACAAACAACTCACAAGCCAAAATTTGTTTCAAAAAATTCTAAATTTCTGAAAAATTAAGGTCATGTCACAAACAGACTGTGAGGAGAGAGATAGAAATGTATTAATTAAATTAATAACAGAATTCACTCATACATAGTATGTCTTCATCCAGTGGACCTCTTCAAACTACCTTCAAACTACCTTCTACTCCACTGGAGGCTAACTGGCTCTGTCTTCATAAAACTTTTTTTTTTCCTTTCTTTCTTTTTTTTTTTTTTAATTAATTAAGGACTTAGAGAAATTATTATATTTTTTTTTAGTTTTCCTTTCCTATATATATATCTTCCCTTTCACTTCTAAATATCTTCCCTTTCACTTCTAAATGTCCTTCTCATAGAAATAAAAATCAGTGTTTTTCTTCTCTTTCAACTGCATTTCTTTTCCTTCTTAATACTTCAAAGTTTAACGGGAGAGTTTTAAAGTGCCCTTACAGAAGGCCCTCAACAAGCAGTTCTGCAGAACTATGTTTGAATAATTCATCAGACTCAATCTTTCAGAGTGACTAATGTGCTAATTATACAGAAGAGTCATTTATAAGGTTGGGTCGGGTGCTCAATACTAAACATCATTATAAAATATTCATATGGTATTTGGGAATTTTCTGAAAACTGCAGATATGATAGTGCTGAGGAAACTATCAATCTATATTAATGTCTATGTCCCTGTTTCACTGAAAAGATTTGTCAGAAAGCCAGCATCAAGACCCATTTCTTGGAGAGGTAAAATCTACTATGACTGTGTTTTAAAAATACATTACCTATGCATACTACGGAGACAGTTAAAAATAACTCATCAAATTGAAAACTTCCTGTAGTTACAACACGTCCCTTAATTTATTGTCAAATCTGAACCTAATGTTTTATATGGAGTGTCTTTTAAGAGATCTTGTTAAAACTTTCTGTGAGAAACATGAAATTTGACCATATGTGTTTGGCCATAATTCTTCACCTTGAACATTTAAGTTATGTTTTAAACTGAAGAAATGGGAAGCTTTTAATTTATAACAGAAAGTGGAACTTAGTGAAAAATAGGTATCAGTATTTCTTACTGGAATATGTAAATTAGGTAAACAATTACAATGAAGTAAACTGTAATTTTTCTAGATTAAACCACAGTTCCTCCAGATATTAATTAATATAAGTTCTTTCACACACTTTTGCTAAAGTAACTGACTCATACTGGCTAGCATTTTGGTCAGCTTGGGTTCTGCATTGCTTCATCACTATTTCCTCCTTGTTTTCTCCTCTTGCTTGAAACAACAAAAGCATTCCAGAACTACAGACCAGAAGTACCTCTGGGTACCAAACCAGCCACGGACAGTTTCAGACATGCAAGGAAATTCCAGTGCGTTTATGTTGTGGAAGCAGACCTCTGGACACAAAAAAAATACTTCTTTTTGCACGTTTCCTTTGGGATCAGATGATGTGAAAGGTAACTAATGGGCTTTTCCTTACAAAAACTGTAAATTTTTGACATTTCATGGTACTTTCTACTGAGGACAAATACCTTTGCATGCCTAATATCATGGCTCTTTGTTTTTCTCACAGTCTTCTTCCACAGGTCAATGCTTGTTAAAGTATACAAATATATCTGTGACCAGCCTGCTGTTTGAACAATGACCTTGACTTCTGATGCCTTCAGGCTGCAACTGCACTCCCAGCAGGAGACCTTCTGTCAGACTGGATGCTCCAAAACCCTCATGAGCCTTTTCATGTCTTGCTGCTGACATTATTTTGATCTCTGCTGTCATCATAGCAACTTTCTTAGTCATGGCTTAAGACTTGAAATAACTAATCTAGAGTGCCTTCTTTTCAATATACCTCTCTCTCATTTAATGTCTCATTTTTTCACTCTTGACTGGTTTAGAGATAGGAAGGGTTATGTGAATTGCAAATGGGCTTGGGTAGAAAATAGATGCTAACAGGAAAAATGGTGTCAGTTTCTCATGGGCATATATGGATAAAAAAGAGTCCATGTTCATGAAAAACGGTTTTAGGAGATGAGGAAATGAGCTGGTGATGGTATGATGAGCAATAGGACACTTTTTCAGAAGCTTCTATTGGGAAGTATAGGGCTACCTGACAAAGCTAATTGCAATGAAGACAGTCGTAAATCTATGAAAAATAAGTCTAATTGAAAAATAAATAAAAACTTCAACAGTAAAATTTAGGGTAAGGATAATTTTTCAGTGATATGATTTTCACCTATTATTTCTAAGGGATTATCTTGCAAGGAGTTAAGAAAATGCTACCTGTTATAAATGAGTGTTCATTAAAAATCTCAATTTATTTTTACTGACTCAGAGAAGGAAAAAAAGGTAGCAGACGTAAAAAAATAAATCAGTGAAAATCTCACAGAATTGAGTAAAAACTGCTTCATTTACTACATCTGCCCAACAAGAGAAGACAAAAGTCACCTAGATTAACAATCCAGTTGAGAATGTGTATGAGGGGGAAATAGTGATGGACAATTGGGATATTCTGACTGTACAAACAAATGGCACATGTACATGAAATTCAGAGATACAGAAAAAAGTGTCCCTATCTCAGTAAGAGTGTATCTTTGAGTGTTGCTTACTTGTGGAGAAAAAATAGAACTATATGTTTGCTAAGTTAAAGAGAATACCATGTGCTCCAAAAGTTATTGGCCAAGTATGCATGCTGAATAGCTCACTAATGAAGCTGAATCTAATATCCGTTTTGGAAGGGTCTGCAGAGTCCTTAAAATTTAAGTTCATATACTTGAACTAAAAAAATTGTCTTTAGACTGTTTTGAATATTGATAGCAACTTAAAGATTGAACATCTTTGGTTAGATATGGATTCATTTGCTGGGTTTGTTTACTCACTATCTCTGTGTGATACATGTTTTACATGAATCCTTCCTTGCCAGTGAATTGCAAATCTTCATTCTATTAAAGCAGTGAAGCTTTGCTTTGAAAGTAGGGCTATGAATGAATGATCATGCAGTGCTCCCTAGAAAACTAGGCAGTATGGAATGTATCTTAAAATTCAGTGGTTTTTTTCAGTGTCTGGTTTAATTAAATCTTTAAGCAGATGGCTATATCTCTATATACCGTTGACTTCAGCTCAAGCACTTTTCATATATGGCTGTGTAAATGAGATAAATTTAAATTTTGCTAAAATTAACAGGTTGTTTCTGGAATTATTCTCTATATTCTCTCTTCATGAGCCACAAAGGTTTTTTTCACTATAATGAGTATTTACATAAATATAGAGTCATATAGTGCAACATGCCAAATGGTTGCATTGCCATTCAAAGGGAACTCAACAGACTAGAGAAAGAGGCACACAGGACCTCATGAAGCTCACCAAAGGGAAGCACAAAGTTTTTCCTCTTGTAAGGAGTAACCTCAGGGATTTCTACACAACAGAGGCCAATCAGCTGGAAATCAGCTTTGCAGAAAAGGACCTTGAGGTCCTGGTGGGCAACAAACTGACCGTGAGCCAGAAATGTATCCTCACAACAAAAAAGGCCTACAGCTTTGTGGCTATGTTAGAAGGAGTGCTGCCAGCAGACTGAGAGAAGTGATACTTCCCCTCTTTTCAGCACTGATGAGGCCATACCTGGAGTCCCAAGACCATCCTAACAATCAGACTTCTGCACTGAAAGCACTGTATCACTGAGGTTGGAAGGGATGACTGGAGGTCATGTATTTCAACCCCACTGCTCAAAGCAGGGACAGTTAGAGCAGCTTTCTCAGAGTAGAAGTTGTCTGTATAAATTTAGTTAATATTTCAAACTAGCTGATACAGTCCATGATAGAAAGGCTTTATGATGAAAAGGGATCTTACAAAATTTATTTTCATGCGAGTGCCCCTTCTGAATTGTTTGCGGTTAACTACTGAGTGCCAATGACTTGTGTGCAGCAAAAGGCAAGAACATCACATGTTCTTCTATCATAAAGGGTTATTCATTTCTATAATTCATTTTATGATTCATTCGCCACCTACTTTAATTTTTCTTATAGTTAGAAATTTGCATTTTTCTTAAGAAACCTAATACAAAATGAAAATCTCACTACAGGTCTTCGTATTTTCCTTTTTTTTAAAAAAATATATTGCTTATGAAAGAAAAATATTATTTGACATTGCATTTTTAACTGAAGACTATTCCTTACTATGATCAGGGTCCCAACAAAGGCTCTTGTAAAAAACCACTGGTTTTCAATGCTTGTCAGTTTGTGCTTTGCATCAGAGGTATTACCTTGCTTGTGTGATGGCAAATAGATGCTTTTCCTCTTACAAACATATACTATATTTATTTCTTGCTCTTTTTGTATTTGTTTTTAACTATTCAGCAGTGTACAAAGCTGGCATATGTCTCAGCAGATTATAAATTCTACAAAGCTGTTAGCATTTTGTGAAGTATCATAATGTACTCTTGACTGATCTTTTATTACCAAAGGCCTCAGTCAGCCATTGAAGACTGAAACTGGCAGACTATTTAGCGTGCCCTAAGTGTAACTTTGAGACAGCAGGAGATAGAGCTTTCTGTAATTATACTCCCTGATTGTGGAATCTGTTCCCTGTTGAGACTGGAAGAGCAGCATCTGTTGTGACATTTAGGTTAAAATTAAAGAGGTGCACAAGTTTGTTGATGCATTAACTGCGGGGAATCATCTTAATTATTATTTTTAAATTGTTTTTGTAAAAAAAAGAACCTAAAAATGAAGCCGTGGAAAAGACTTCCTGTTGTTATCTTAAGAGATTGTTGTAAATTGTTAGTTATTATTTGTCCACAAATGACAGGAAAAGAAGTAATCAACACCATGAACACAGAATAAAACACCCAATATGGATTCTGAGAAAAATTATTGCACCCTTATTAGTTCATTTGTGCATTTTCCCCACCCCCATCCTACTTATACATTATTTGTCAGGACTGTATACATGGAGAGACTTTTGCCCTGAGAAATGTAAGGTATGAACCCACATTTCTAATTAGTTCTGTCTTTAAAACTAGTTCAAAATCAGAGATAAATTTCTCACTTCATTAAATTAGAAGGTGACTTTTTTCTGGTTTGTCTGCATCATTTGGCTAGTCTGCCACCAATTCAAAATATTATATAATTTTTCAAATATCCTTGTTTTAAAACATTCTGTTCTGTAGCTCTCACACATTCCCTCAGCATGTAATTCTCTCCTATAGTATTTATTTTACATTAGATCACAGCATTCCCCTAGAAAATAATTTTCATCATCATGACAAGCTTTATTTAACATCTTGCATGTCTATAGAAGCGTCCATACAAAATGGAACCAATCTCAGATTTCTTGTTCAGAACTTCACTAATTTGTCCTCATAACACTAACTTTTAAATATAAATAATTTCTATTATGTTCTACTTTTCATATATGTTATCATAATTAAAATCTATAAACACATTTGAATTTTGTAATCCTAGTGTAAATATAGCTCAAAAATAGATCGTGAGTTATGGCCAGGGATGTTGAATTGCATAATCTACAAAAGAAGAAAATGTAGGTTTCTCTGCATTAAGTCCCTATCTGATCATGTACTTCTTGCTAATTCTGCTTCTCTTCCTGCCTCTCCCACAGGCTCTTCTAGCCAAGAAGAAATAGCAGATTACTACTGTTCTTTAATTCTTGGCTGGCCATTGTCTGTTTGGAAGTTTGTGAGTTAAGCATGCCTAAGATATCGTAAATGAAGCTGAATGCCAAAGTGAATTCAATCTTAAATTTATAAGTGCCTCCATCTCTCAGTAACATTTCATTCTGGCAGACTATGTCCATAGTGATTCCTCTTTGCAGATATCTCACACCTGGAACAGTCAAAATATATGTAACTTAGAACACATGACTCACCACAAAGATGATCTGAAGTGTCTCTTAAGTAGGACAAGCATAACAATTGTTGCATAGCAAGAGAGATAAAATGTTTTGTTCAAACCTGGCTCATTCAATTTAAAATACAATGAAATATATATTTGGGAAATCTTTCTTATTTTCATTATGAACAGGAAGAACTGGGGTTTTTTAGTAATACATTCATACTGTTTTCATAATCAAAATCAATTTAATTCTCAAACTTGTTAAGAAATCTCTCACAAAGTTCCAAGAATCTTCTCATGTTATATAGACCTGAAAGGAAAAAAAAACAAACAATCAAAAAAAGAAATAGTAGAATAACAGCTGGCAATTTTCTTGCTCTTGCTTGGAAGTAGATTTTCTTCCCTTCATAGTAAAATGTTAGTGGAGATTCAGGTTTTGTGTTTGTCTTCTCTATTAAAAATAAATTGTACAAAACTGGGTGTTTTGTAATATCAAAATATTCACCATCCAATAATGGACCCTTCCAAAGGATAATTTGAAAATATTATATGCAGTGAAAAAGCATTGAAAATGTCTTGTGGGGTGGGGAGGGAGGAAGTGGGTTTTTCTTCTGTGCTGTGGAATAATTCCAGATTTTATTTCTCCCAGGCAGCGGAATTGAGTTTGCCCTCAGCAAGCTTGCAGACACCACCAAGCTGAGTGGTGTGGTTGACACTCCTGAGGAATGGGATGCCATCCAGAAGGACCAGGACAGGCTCAAGAAGTGGGACCATGTAAATGTCATGAAGTTCAACAAGACCAAGCGCAGGGTCCTGCACCTGGGTCAGGGCATCCTCCAGTATCAATACAGGCTGGGAGATAAAGGGATTGAGACCAGCCCTGAGGAGAAGGAATTGGGGGGGTGAAAAGCTGGTAATGAGCCAGCAATGTGTGCTCACAGCCCAGAAAGCCAACCACATCCTGGGCTGTATCAAAAGAAGTGTGGCCACTAGATTGAGAGAGGTGATTCTGACCTCTGCTCTGCTCTACTAAGACCCAACCTGGAGTACTGTGTCCAACTTTGGAGCCATAAAGAAAGACATAAACTTGTTAGTGCGGATCCAGAGGAAGGCCACAAAAATGATCAGAAGGGTGGAATAGCTCTTCTCCAGAGGGCTGGAACACTGCTCCTATTAAGACAGTCTGAGAGAACTGGGGTTATTCAGCCTATAGACAATAATGCTTCAGGGAGACCTTATTGCAGCCTTTCAGTAATTAAAGGGGGCTTATGAGAAAGATGGGGACAAACATTTTAGCAGGGCCTGTTGCTATGTGACAAGGGTAATGGCTTTAACTAAAAGAGGGAAAATTAAACTAGATATAAGAAAGAATTTTTTTTTACAATGATGATGGTGCAACACTGGAACAGAGAGGTAGTAGATGCTTTATCCCTGGAAACATTCAAGGTCATGTTGCAGGGGACTCTGAGCAACCTGGTGTAGTTGAAGATGTCCCTTCTCACTGCAGGGGAGGTTAGATGAGGTGACCTTTAAAGGTCCCTTCCAACCCAAGCTATTCTATGATTCTATGTTTCTATATTGTGAGGACTGTGGTAAGAATAAGTGTTGGCACATGAAGCTGCTGAACACATTCAAAAGGATGTTAGAGTTGAGCAACATAGCCGTCTAAGAAACTCTGTTCTGCTCAAGAGTTAGTAACTTCTTATGTGCAAGTACATGAGCACTACCATTGAAAAAACTTAGCTTAAGTGTTTAGTGCATTCTAATTTAAAAATTGTTATGGATAATTTTCAGGTGAATCTGCCATCATTCTTGCTTTGAATTCAGTCAGCATATTTTTTAAAAGCAATAATTCACAGAACTCCACCTGTACCTGTGGTATTCCAGATTTCTGTGACAAGTTTCCTTTCATGTTTCTAGAACTGAGATTCCCCAAAATCTTTCATTTAAGGGAAATAAACAGCTCATATTGAAAACATCCACTTTTTCTGCCAGCACTATCAATCATCGTCACTGATGAAGATGTCAGTCTGAAATGCCTGCTGAGCAAATAGCTCTAAGTGTGCAGAGTACCTTATAGTTCTATAATATCCACAAAGCCATATTTCCCATTAGTATACATAGGTAGATTTATCAAAATACACTTATTTATTAATTTTCAGTAAAAAATACTCCTCTCTATAATTATGTCAATAATTTTTCTTTTCAAAAGACCAATACATACCAAAGAACATGCACTGAGACTTTTTGGTGACTCGTGCTCCTGACTACCAGACAGAAAAATGAATGAGGGTTCTTGATGTGCATAGTAGTCTCACTTACAGGTCTTAGCAAAATTAACGTACTTGATTTTGGAGAAGAGGTGTATACAGGGTATGAGGGTAAACAAAAATGTAAGTGGTACATGGGAAAAATTATGAGGGTGTAGTGGAGCTACTTAGCTTGAAAACAAGAAAATTCGCTTTCCTGTCATTTGTCCAGGATAGGAGAGTGAAAATGTTCTGCAAGTCTATGGAGGGAAGCCAAAAGGACTGAAAGAGGGCTGTCTCCTAGATGAGCATCGAAGGGAAGACTGCAGACCTTCTAGAAATATGGATAGAAGGCTGTGATGATGTAGGTGATGATGGTGTAGATGACAAAACTCTCAAAACAAGATAATTGTATAGATTTTTAATCTTACTAAAAGTTGAGTTAGAAAACTGCTAAAGAACTAGATAGCATAACAATAAGTAAAAGTGAGAGAAAATGTACTGGAGAGCTGGTCCTGAATGTACTGGAGAGCTCTAGCCCAAGGTTCAGAGGTCTAGAATTAAATTAGGATCTAGGAGTCCTTCAACTTCTTGGTGTATTAAGATTACATTGTAATGTATTTCTTGATGTATTCATTACATATTGATGCAACTGAAAAGTAGGATTCTACAGTGAGAAACAAAATTAAAACTTCACTCAGTCTTTTAAGTTTTTTCTGCAACCTTGAGTATTTACTGCTGTACATGGCTTCTGTTTCTTGTTTCAATAAAACAAGTGTATGTGAAATTAGCCACATGAGTGTGATTCTGCAGAATTTCCATAGGAAAGCCGTACTGGTTCAGGCCAATTTTCTTTGTAAAGTGCTATTCTGTCTTAGGCAATGGCCACAAGCAGACACCAAGGGAAGATTAATAACAAGGCAAACAAATCATAGCTCCCTCTGATACTGTTCTGTCATTTAATTATATACTGCTTTGAGGATTTTCTGAACCTAATGGGATTTCTTTAACCTCTTTGGATCTCTATTTTTTATGATCACAGATATTTTTCCTATTAAGCACCAGGTCCTTTTGTTTGGTTTGAGCTTGGCTCTTAACTATGTTCATTTTATAATCTCATGTCTTTGTAGTAGGACAGACAGTGAACTCTAGTTTCCTATTCAGATTCTCCATGATAATTTTGTAGGTTTCTGAAATTTCCTTTATGTGCAGCCTTCCTTTCAAGGCTGCAGAGAAATTTTTATCAACTATTTGTTATATGTATGTTTTTTCATGCTTTTGAACATTCTTGTCTTTTACTGAATCTTTCCCAATTCTACTGAATACTTTTGGGTATAAGATCAGACCTGCAAATAGTATTCAAGGCTTGGGGAAACACAGATTTATACAGTAATTTCAGTATTATTCTTTCTCTCCCTCTATTTCCTAGTATTTATCCTGATAATATTGGAGTAGGTTTTTGGTCCACAAGTACTGACACTATATTTTCATGGAACTATGTGTCATATCCATGAAGTCTTTTAGTGATGAACTCAGAGCCATTTTCTTTACAGATGAGTTGGTTCTCTCATGTATATCATTTTACACTTCTCTATACTGAAATTGGGTTGTTGTTTTATTGCCATGACAGTCTCATAAGGTTTTTCTTCATTCCATGCAGGAATCTTTACCTCTTTGATCAAATTTTATCATTTCACTGAGCTTTCTTTAAAATTAACGTTCAGAGAGTTTACATATCTTGGTTGTCTGGCAGAGGATTGACATAGGTAAATAGCACTCTCACACGCCATCATAGGCAAACCATTGCCTCTCACAGGCAGATTTACTTTAGCCACCATTACATATTTAGTTCAGACTTGGAGTAAGGAAAGAAATGACAGGCACTCTAGTGGAGCAGCAACTGTAATAATGTATCCTCCAAATTAAATAAAAAGTTCCCAGCAAAGATGGACAACTTCAATGTGTAGTTAGATTACCTCAAAACAGAACTTTGCAAACCTGGAAATATGACAATTGAGACAGAGACCTCTCTTTTCTCCAGATAAGAAGGGAAAAGTGATGTTCTTTGGAGGAGTGTCTATTAGCCTGTGACTGTTAAGCCTGACAGGTTAGAAAGACTGAAATTCATGTAAGAAATGAATTCTCACAGTTTAAAAGTGTAATTTTCCTAACAACTAAGAGGACTAATGCTGAAAAAATCAATTAATAAACAGTAAAGTAGATAAGATGTTGCTAAAGCTTGACTCAGCAGTTTTAACTTGCAGAGATTTAAGATGATATTTTCTTCTTTCTTCTGTTTCAGTCCTCCTGGCTTTGCAGCCTATATAATTTTCCTTCAGAATTTTAAGCATAGTTAACGTTCAAACAGAGAAGAAAGCAAATCAAAGTACTATGTTTAAAGCACTTGCTTCTTCCTTGTTGTCTAGTAAAATTATACGAAGTGAGAAATATTCCAGTTTGTACAGATGAACACAGTTTGAAATTAAAGACCCATCATCTGTAAGGAATTTTTTGAGTTAAATTAATAATCTCATCAACACAGTCTAATCAATGTAACCAGGAAAGCTATGCATTTAGATTTCAAATGTACACACCTATTATTGAAACCACCATAATAAACAAGATTTTTCAGAAACAATTAGAAAGGGATTTCAAATTTTCTTACAATGTTGGATTATAAAGATGCAAAGTAGTGATAGGAGAAGATACAGATGTAATCCTGGGCTGTGCACCTTTCTTGAAATGGAATCAAGCTGTAGCAAGCAAACTGCTGTAAAAACATTCATAAGCACCATCATTTTTGTGCAAATAGCAAAGTGCACAAGGTCTAATGCATTACTGAAAACAATATGAAAACACTGTCTGACAAGACACATGTTTCACTGTTTTTGTATTGATGGAAAGGAAGGGGGTTATGTGATTTGCTTGCTGCTGTTTATAATTTTTGTCTATTTTACTACAAAATATGTAACATAACCCCATAATAGTGTCAACTGTGTGCCATTAAAGTATAATTTAGTCTTGCCAGTGAGTTTATTACAACCTGTGCCTGTTTTCAAATTGGGCAGCTAATATTTTTTTTTTGTGTTTTGGTTTTTGGGGTTCTTTTTCCTGCCTTTTAGTTGTTGCTTTTAAGGAAATGTACAGTTTAAATAGAAATTTAATTATTCATGAGATAATTGTATTTGGCAATTTTTTTCTCTACAGTTGAAACATCTAGAATTGAAATATTACTGTATATCAGACTGAAGTATTTCCATTCAAGCTAGTTTCATACCTAATCCAAACTGTTATGAAGCTTATGATATAATACTGCGTGTTTCATCTTCCTCTTCAACATCTGTAGTGAGCTGAGTATCAAAGAAAACCGAATCCATAGGGTCATAATAGAAAAATGAAGTTACTTATCATAACTAAAATTCCTATGAAACACTGGCAGTTCAGACAAATTGAACTCTAATATAATATCAAACCTGAAGGTCTACCTTCTTCAACATTTCTTGAAATCCATTTAATTTCACAAAATATGAGCTTAGTTTTTCTTTTTTTTTTTTTAACTGACACTTGATGAAAACAAATTCCAAAATACAGATTTATGATGGTATTTCCGTCATTTATCTGATCAGTGTTACTGTAGATCTCTCTCTGGTCAGCTCTTCTCATGTATCTTTTCAAAATGAAAGGACTAGAGCATCATTTTGTCTATTCCTGGCATATTTTACAAAACAGTATCAGTAACGCTTCATGGATAATTGTATCAAAGGCAGCTGTAAGACCTAAAAAAATCAGTTTGAGGACTTAACTCGCTGCTCTTGCCAAAAGGAGATAAGCAGGCAACCATTGCAGTCCTGCTATCATATGTACTGATTAAGGTTAAGGATTCTAGGTATCAGTAGAGACTGGGATAATTATATCTATGTCCAGAGATTATTTATTTCTATGCAGTTTCCCTAGAGAGGGGATGGATTCTTGATTTACTAACAGGCTTCAAAAGACTGCCTGTTTCTCTTGGAACCCAAGAAAAATTTGAGGCACATTTCCAGGGTGTGAATCTGAAGCTGAGCAAAGAAAAACTGGCAAAAACACCAACCTAGCAAATTCTGCATTTGTCTTTACCAGATTTGATAAACTAGCAAGGGCAAAGTGTCTTTCAATAATTTGGTTCAATATCTGTTAAAATTATTTACTTTAATCTTATATGGAAAATGGAAGAATTTCCTATGCTACTAATAGCCAGTGGATTGCCAATTTCTTTCTATTAAGGTCAATCTGGTTTCCTTAAACAAGAAGATGTGGTTTAATATTTCAAAATCTACTTGATTCATCTAACAGGACTATCAGTGGAGTGAGCTCTATATCTTATTCCATCCCATTACCACCCGACAGGTGAATATGCTTTTGTGCTACAGCATGAAGCACATTTTACCAGTAAAATAGAAAAGGATACCATCACAGTTTTTTTTCATGACCAAAGGATATTGTCTGTCTTTATATATCCATGATCTCTCAATAGACAAATTAAGCTTGATCTCATACAGGTTTTAATCCACAGGATGTTCCCAATGTTCTCATTACCACCACGAAATCCTGCAGTGTGTCTTAAAACTTGCTAATACATAAACAATGGAATAGCATAAACATTCAGTCTACGTAATTCCATGGCCACTGACATAAAACATAGAAATTAAAGGATATGACATGATCATCATACTAATTATTTACCTTTCCAAGTTCATTCTGAGATCTGTATTTTTCAAGGAATTTTACTAGATCCATTTTTAGGCTTGGTTGTCAATAGAGTTACTTCCACTCCCCTAATTTTGGGTAAAATAGTCTCTGTGTTTATTACCATATTGAACATTATTAGCTGTGTTATTCTGAAGGCTTGACATTCATGATTCTCTTTGTTTCCTAGGGAACAAGCAAGACAAAAATGTTTCCATTTAGGGCATTTCTCAAAATTATCTCTTTTAAATTTTATGTAGAATATTTCTATCATATCGACTTGCTTTAAAATTATTGAGGATATTGCTAACACAGGGTGTTCACTGTGTATATATGACAAATAATCAGTAGCCTGATTTTGATGTTTTTCAGTCTGTGACTTGACTGTGTATATTGCAAGACTCTGTCCTATAATTTACCTACTGATTTTTCCTAATGAAAGATTTTTTTAACATTATTATCCATTGCCCATTATATTCTTCAAAAGTCCATATTTAAGGGAATATGTTGAATTTGCTCCAGATGCATGTTATTTGCAATGTATCTTCCAAAACAAGAGGAAAAAGAGGAAAGCAAGGACTGGACTATGGAGATGTGTCCAGAGAATCTTACCTAATTCTGTAAACTGAATGTTTTCTGTTACTAATGTATCTCTGGAATATGCACACATGCTTAAACAGAGAATGCACTTTGTAGAGTTTACATAGCTATGCAAATTCTCTTCAAGACACAGATATTTTTTTTTTGCCAGCTAGACTACTTCAGTGCAAGCTCAAACTATGTGAATAACTGATCTCCAAAATAGCTTTATGTCAACAATCTAAAGGAAAAAATAGGTTAAAGCAAGAATAAGTTAAAACGAGAATGTTATCTCCAAAATAGCTTTATGTCAATGATATACAGTAAAAAAATAAGTTCAAACAAGAATTGATGATTTCAATTTGTTTTAGTCTTCTCTTTCCAACTTATTTGACCTTGAATAGCTCCCTCAATACTTTTGGGTTTCCAGGTTTTTTTTCCATAAATTGATGACAATGATAATGGTAGGGTACGTTATCAGAATGAAAAGTTATATCATGTTTCTCTACACTAAATTTACTTGAATAAATGGGAATATCACTGCTAAACCAAAACGTCTGGAGCTCAGAGAACAGTAAATCAGGACTTCAAATGATTTCTCTCTGGATCATAATAGAGTAGGATGTCTAAACTGACGATACAATAGTGAGGGTATCCCTATGTTTGAAAAAATATGTGTAAATACTCTTACAAAATGAAATGTGTTTCTATTTGTAGTTATCTACCTGAGGAAAAGAAAAAAACCCAAAACTTTTAGATATAAAATATATCTAAAATTTCTTTTGTTGTTGTCCTGTGCTTCTTAGGCAACCTGGACATCCTAAGTAACTGTCATAAAAGTATCTAGGGAAAATTTAAATATACGTGAAAAAAGAGGATGAAATAGATGACCTTTTAAAAATCATTCCATCACTGTTTTCTTTAAGCCTATCTGGATTCCTAATTCCAAGTCTTCTAAAGGTACATGAGATCTTTATTTCTTAAACTCCTTGTGTTGCTTTGTGCCATGAAGTATTCTGTTTGATTCTGACCTGTAAAGACTCATTTATATGCTGGCATTATTATTTGTGGGTAAAATACTGCTGTATGGATGGTAGCTATTTCTGGAAAACAACTGTGAAAAAACATATTTATGACTGGTCAGCAAAGAAAAATAAAATGGAGTAATAATTTGATAGAATGGAAAACTCAAGTGAATGTTCACAAACACTAATTTGCAACATTTATCCAAGCTTTTATTTTAAAATTATGCTGCTTGCTTGCTTGTAAATGTTAGTATTCACACATCTTCCTAAACTGTCATAAAATTTATCTTCTTAACAAATCAAAAAGGCTAGCAAAAATTAGGTATTAAATATTCTAGAATCAGATCCTAGCACCTGAAAAAAGAATTTATATCAACATAATCTACATTTCATGGAAACTTCTGTTATATAACCACAGCCTTAATTCACAACAAAAAGGTTTTAATCCATTCTGACATTAATATATAGAATGATAGTAATTTTCTTTTACTGGGAAAAAGATAGATTCTTAACTGATGACAAAGGAAAATGTAAAAAATCCTGTTTCTAGAATATCATTTGCATTATTGCTGACATAATTGATTATGCTTTTACAAAGTAGGTGAGCAAATATTCCATTTCTAATGTAGTCCATGGCCCATGACAAACAAAGGAGGGGGTGGAATAATCAAGTTTTGCAAAATGGAACAGGAAAAAACTAGTGAGAAATAAAGTGCTATGTTTCTTTTTCACTAGAGGATTACAAAAGATAGAGAATGAAAAGTAGAAACGAGAGAAAGCTTTCAGTGTTGCAGTGTGGTTTGACTCACAAAAATCAGTTCTATTGGCAAACATTTCTTATTGCATGTTAATCTTGCAGCAATTATAGACATGTATAAATCATATTTTTAATTGAAAGTCATAATTAGGTACATATATGCATATGATTTACATAGAATGAATCATTCAAAATTAATATCTTGCACTGATTTATGCAAAAAAATGATAGACCTATAAGCTCAGGAAAACTGAACTTGAAGCAACAGCAATCTGGAATAATACACCTGCATCATCAACCGCTGGTCACCATGACGCTATTTCTGAGCAATCTTTAGTGTTATGACATAGGAAGAAACATTTTCAATATTAGAGTGATTCCCATACTCCTTTGGTTCCTTTTCCTCTATAGAGGAAGAGGGGTTTACCCTTTAAATTTTCATTTTCTTGCATGGGCAATGAGAAAACAATTCCTGCCGTGCTGTATCTCCACGCTTTCCTTTTGGCAGGTATAGAGGTAAGACTGAAGAAATGAAACTTGGTCCCTGAATTTTGTGCCACATCTACTCAAGAATGAGTTCAGATAGAGTATATATTAATATACAATGTTGCATCTGTCCGCAGCTGGGGAACGTCTGTAAAAATAATAAGTATCTACCACAGACTGAGAAAGAGAAGACCAAAGATATAGTAAAATGAGACCTCTCTACAGGTGATAATTTTCTTTTTGTGGTCGCTCTGTGATTTTCTATAGTATTTTGAGGGATTTTCATTTTCTGACTAATGCAATTATTAAAGTCTAGCGTTGCTAAGGCAACCTCCCAGAACATTCCTTCCCTGAGGTCCAAAGAAAATCCCAAGGAGCAAAGAATATAGTTAATTCCTATCTAGCAGGCACGCAAAGTTTGACTTTTTCTAGAATCTAATTTTTTTTCTTGCATCTTTGAGCTCATTTATTTGCAATGAAAAAGAAGAAAAAATATCCCCTCCTTAACATCCAGAAGTACGTCTCACATTCCTTAAATGTTCCCTATTGTAAAAATCATACATCTTCTCTGACCTTGTTGTCCTTATTTTGATGCATAAATTATTTAGTTTTGATGTATCCTGTAGGTCAGACAGTGAACAAAAAACATTTCAAAAATGTAAAAAAAATGACAAGTAAGTTTTTGGGGTTTTTTTCCTGGTATCTATTCAAATCCAGGCTAGTGCAGAAGTTGATTAAACACATAATTCCCATATAAAGTATGCACTTTGGAATGTACTGAGTCTTTGCTAAAGCTAAAATGCTCTTGGGGTTTGCAACGCAAAGAAGGAAAATTAGTCTGGAGTGGATATTCACTGTTTGGATGTGAAAAAATAATTAGAATTATCATTATCAAAACAGCTCAAAGGAAACTACCTAAATTAGATAATCTCATATGGTTTCTCATATGTATATGCCTATATGTATATGTATATAACTATCAAAAAGTTACCTTTGCTTTTTCATCACACATATTTTTTCTTATTTAATCAATTCAACCAATGTAGCTCATTCAATATGCATAATTTTTAGACTACCTATTTTAAATAAAATACAGTGGAAAACATTTTTCTTGAACTAACAAAGGATTGCAATTCAAAGAAATTCATTTTAGTGACTTTGCAGATGTCTTTTTCAGCCGTCTCTCCTCTACGTATGCCCCTATAGCTGGTGCTTAGGAGAAGAGAAAACATCCTCTCGGGAAAGCAAAAAATCAGGGTTTATTTTCACATTAGTTTCAACACATGCCCATTAAATTCTACAGTACACTAAATGCACTGAGATTTTGAAAATAATAGCTTGTAACAGTGAACTCCTGAATGATGCAGTATAGCCACTGAAGATTTCCTGGTTGTAATTAGCTTTACTTTCTGGTTTTATCTCCATTTTATTGTCTGACACTTATCAAACTGCCACCAGTCCTAATATCCTTACTACCATACTTTTTTTAGGGCAGGTTCATAAATGATGCATACTCCTACCAGGCTTATTAACAGAACTTTCCTAGACAAATCCCTTCTTCTACCTCTTCTACCTTCTACCTCAATTAGAAAATTTCTCACCTATATTCTTTATGTGTCCAATTAAAAAAAAAATAAAATTAAGGAGCATGTCATCCAGAAAAGGAACAAAGAAAGCCCACTGCTCCTGATAAGCAAGATAGGCAATGGGTAATAATGGATGAGGAGAAGTCTGAGATACTCAATAATTCTTTGCCTGCCTTCACTGGCAACCTCTTCTCCACACCTCTTGAGTGGATGGATGTCAAAGCAGTGTCTGGGGGAGAAAAGCCCCTCCCATTGTAAGAGATTATGAGGTTTGCGATCACCTAAGAAACCTGAACATACATAAATCTATGGGACCTGATGAGATGTATCCAGGAATTGGCTGATGTTGCCAAGCCACTCTCCATGATATTTTTGAAGACTTGGTAGTTAGGTGAAGTCCCTGGTGACTGGAAAAAGGGAAACATTGCACTAATTTTTAAAAAGGGTAGAAAGGAGGCCTCTGAGAACTACTAACCTGTCAATCTCACCTCTGTCCCTAGGAGGATCATGGAACAATTATGTGGTTCTATAAATTATCACTATATGATCTCAAATTACACTTCAAAATAAATAAATAAAAAAAATAAACTAACAAATAATTTTAAAAATTCAGAAGAAACCCCTTTAGGTCACCTGGGAACCACCTTTAAGTGAAGGAATATTGTGGTGAGGATTCATTCCTTTCTTCCCCTTTGCAGGTTAGGATCTTCAGGTTGATTACAGCTTCTCAGGGAAAGAAGGGAGTTGGGAAATCTTCACACTGAATTAATTATCTATTTTGAATTGGAAATGCTTTTGTCCACAGGGAGAAAGCAGGATTATAGTAATTTTTAAAATTTGCGTCACTGTTTTTGGATAAGTTTAATGAAGTAGTACATCTTTTAGAGCAGATATCAGAGAAAGCCAAATTATTTCAAGGATTCTGGAAGTAAAGGGAATGCTGAAAATGAGGAAAATAGAAATGGTGCTTAATATATACTCTAAGTGTGTGCCATTAATGAAGAGGAAAACATTTTTAAATCAGAATTCTCCTGATACTAAGTTTGTGAATAGTGATCCATGTTTGGCAAACATAGTTTACATTTCAGTTTGGGTTTCATACCTATAAATTTCAACTTTACCAGACTCATTAAATTGATTCAATTTTATTGCATGTTAGATAGACTCTTTAAAAAACATATGACACCATATCAAAATCTGTTAGATTTACAGTTATTGATCGAAAGCAAGGTGCAGGATGGGAAAAGGCTTGAACTAAAAAAAAAAAAAGGGATCTAGGGGTCAGGGTGTTTGATTCTGGGTCCCAGCTCAAAGAACAGAGTCAATGTCATTACCTTGACACAGATGTTGCATGAAACTTTACATTCAACAAAGTTTCCTTCCAATAGAAAGAAGCGCCTTCAGAGGAGGACTGGTTCTGGTTCTAAATCACTTCAAAATTTAAAATTCTTTTTAAAAACTCTTCTTTAGTGTCATTTTATTTAATCCTCAAGAAAATATACTGAAAGTTATCTCATTCAGCTACTTGTGATAGCTTGCATTGGAAACACTTGGCAGTCAAAGTGTGCAAGACAGGTAATAATGTAGGCCCTTGATATTTCAGCCTCTGATTGTTCTGGGCTTTCAAGATGCTGCCTAATGAAACCTGACAATTGTTGACATGATGAAGATGAGAAATGCCAATTTTTACACAGCTGTGCCTATATATACACCTACTGTGTAGTTATCATTCTTACAGTAGATTTATGGCAATCATGCCTTGTATTAGGTCTCTCTCCTCTATACATCAATTTTCACAGGCAGTACAGTTGTGTTAAATCTCCTTAGACATATCCTCCCATATCTTTTCCCTAGAGAGTCCCTAGAGCTGGTTTAGAATTCCAGCTACATCTCAGGATCCAAATGTTTTCTCCTTCCTTCCTTTAAAATGAAGATATTGAAGCTCTTCCTCAATAGTAGTTGGAGTTTCCAACTACTTCAATTTCTGACAGTAGAATAAAGCCTATCAATCTTTTTAATTGCTTTCTCTGTAAATTTACTTCTGAAGCATGTGGAATGTGGAGATTCCTGGATGACGGGGATTTCTTTTACTGTTTTCTGTGGCAGAGAGTATAAGTCTTCATTTAAATAGATTAACTGTTATGTGGATTTGTAATACCTGCATATTAGAGCATGTGATCTAGCAGAAAAATTGTTGTTGCCATGTAAGCCAGCAATTTTCCTGCCAAGTAATCTTTTAAGTCTTCTTAAAAGGTGAAATGGAAGTTAACTTGCCTATAAAGACATCCTCCCTCTCTAAGGAGAAATGAATGCATAAAACAAAGTCAAGATGGTGAGCTTCATATAGTTTATAAGATAGTAAGTTTTCTAAATAAAAACATTAAGCAGGCAGAACAGACAACTCTTTATCAGAATTCCTGATAAAGTGCACATCCAACTGATAAAAAAAAGTTATCTGTACACGTGAAATTGTTATAATTAAATGTTATGTGGTAACACAAATTAAAATGCATACTAGGTGGGGGTGGGAGGAGTATCTCTCTCTAGTTTTGTATTGATAGTCCAGCTATAACTCACTGTTCCATTTCATTTTATCTTTTTTTTATAATACCTTTCTATTTTTTTATACATGTAGTCCTTCAATCATTAAGCCCCAGTAAACATTATCTGAGCAAAAGTTATTTTTACTTATTTTGAGAGTCAAGGACAGAAAAATGATGTATTACCATACAAATATAATTGAACTGTCATTGGAAAACGTCCTGAACCCCTACCATTTCCTTGAGTAATTACATGCTCAGTCTCATAAAACTTCACTGTAAATCACAAACTGAGAATACTTAACTTCAGTTTGTATTGCTGCTGGAGGCAGGGGTATGAAACTCATTCTGCTGAATCTAATAAGCACTCAGTAAGAACTCATCATTGGAACTCAAAGATGAATCCATGGGAATGAGTTTGGAAACATCTCCTACTGACTGGTTTGATTAGTGGCACAGAGACAAAGTAGAAGACAGAATCAATTTGGTTCCTACTGAACAAGATCTGCAGCGTATTATTCAGAAAAAAACCTGTCAAGAACGACAGAATAGTTGAGGCTGAAAGGGATCTCTAGAGATCATCTAGTCCAATCCCACTGCACAAAGCACAGTCAGCCAGAACAGGTTATCCAGGATTGTGTCCTTTCAGGTTTTGAATGATTCCTCAAATGGAGAATCCACAATATCTCTGTGCAACTCATGCCAGTATTCAACAACTATGACAGTAAAAATGTGTTTTCTTTTGTTCAGGTAGAATTTCCTGTATTCTAATTTGTATCCATTGTCTCTTGCCCTGTCATTGGGCTCTACTGAGAAGAGTCGCGCCCCTGCATCTTCATTCCCATCAGGTATTTGTACACATTGATGAGTTTCCCCCTGAACCTCCTCTTCTCAAACCTAATTGGTCCCAGTTTTATCTGCCTTTCTGATGCTCCAGACCCTTAGATATCTTAATGGTTCTTTGCTGAACTCCCTTCAGTAGCTCTGTATCTTTATTGTACTAAGAAACCTAAAACTGGACATTGTCCTTCCAGCAGATAATGGACTGAAGTGACCCATGAGGGCCAGAATTTGTGATCATAAGGCTTCTTCCAGTTGTTTGAAGACAGTCTCATCTACTTCTTCCTTATAAGATCGATTGAAGACATCTACAATGTCAATCATGCTGGAATGCCTGCTAATCATGACCTGTAAGTTCTCAGTATGTTCCTGACCTCAATGTATTCCAGTAGTCCTCAACATAAAAGGCACCTCTGCTTCTCACCTCTCCCACCTGTACTTCCTAAAAGGCTTGTGTCCCTCCATGCCAGTACTCTAGGTGTGTGAGCCATCCCACCACATATCTATCACCCCATTGAGGTCATAACCCTTTAACTGCATAGTTCAAATTCCTCTTGTTTGTTCCCCAGGCTGCATACATTAGCAGAGACACTTTGGAAAGGTACCTCTTCCTTGCACCAGTTAAAAGACTTGACCCTCCCTAATTAGGGTTAAGCTAGAACAAAGGTTGCAGATGCCCTTTGATGAAGGATAGCTGAAAGTTTGTCCGAATCTGCTAGAACTAACTTTACAATCTTTACCATATCCTTAGCCTTATCTGGCAGCAACAGTTTATCTGAGGATTCTCAAGAGTTCCCAGGTCTCTGACAAAGTGCCCAGAAACTCAAGAACACATCAAGGAAACAGGGCACAGAAACTGCTTTGCAAACTGCTACAACTGTTGGCTGTCTCTGTTAGTTGTGCCATATTAGAGGGCCAAAACAAGCACATACAGCAACATGCAGTTAGATTCCCTGCCTGTTTAACTCAAAATTTAGGTCAAGTTTTCTGAAAAAAGTTTGTGTAAGTGGAGGCTAGTTTTCAAGTGATAAATTCTGAGTGGATCATGAGTGGCTTATGCACTTACAATAGAAACCAGGACAATGGGATTAGACCTTTGAGACATTTCAGTGTTGCCACTAACCTCTGTAGTCTTTGGATTGAGTCCCAAAACCTCTGAGTTTCACCAGCTGTACTATTAGAATTGCAATATTCAGCTGCATTCAGATTTTTCTTCCATTGCTTTTAGCTATTTATAGATGTGGTACAGCTGAATAGTTCCAGATCAAATTCCTGCAGATTAAATGTTTAGAAGTATAATTTAGATTCAGACTACAGTAAATGGTAAATTTCATTACTAGAAGATGTTGCATAACTGGAGGTCCTATTATTGAGAGGAGATACAAAACTAGTGTGATACATTAAGTGGCAAAGGGCCAGCAGTCATGCCTGAATGAGAAATAATTCAAAGCATATATAATATTAATGGTTTTGTGTGACTGCTCACTACATCTGAGGATATGTAATTTATACAGTACTTCCCAAAATGCTTTGAGTTGCACTGAATGGTATAAATGCCTTCATATACCAACATAATAGAAACCTTCACAGAGAGTATTTATTTTTGAATTACCAGGACCTTTAAATGCTCTATGAATGCCAGTTTCAGTGATACAGTAGGAATGAGGATGTGCCACTCAATAGTTATCTTATCCTCTCAAAAATTATATGCTTTGTTACCCAAGCTATGCAGTCCTGATACATTTTTAATTTTTTGTGTGTGTCTACTTTTTAGGTTGAGTATATTCCCTTCTAAAACATTGATGGGTTCTGTATGGCTTGTGTTTTTTCAGTTACTGACATTTTCTTTTCTGTTGGACAACCACGGCAGGAAAGACCTTTTTGATCAATGTAAAGGCAGCCATCAACTGAGGCATCATCACCCAAAACCTGATATCAAAAAAAGACCTGACATTGAAAGAATACATTTTACATGGTTAGAGTTTCAAAATAAAACAGACTAGATGTCTTTATGACCACTTTCTAAAAATGACTTAACAAGAAAAAAGCTTTGAACTTTTCACCTTCTCAAACAAGATCACAGTTCTAATACAATATGAAAACCAAAATGCAATCCCTGGATGCCATTCTGCTGGTGCAGAGCTTGGAGCAGGAAAGGTGAACTAAACATTGCAACAGGCAAGAGTTTTTGGTTCTTGTTACAGTAATGTCAGGGAGGGAAAAAAGTAACAAAAGATAAGAACAACTAATAGCCAGGTCATCACAAATGAATAAGGAGAAGAGCAAAGGAGAAAAGCTGTTTCTTCTCTAAGATATGCTAAGACTGCTGACTTCAATGATAGATTCAATTAACCTACCACTTCATCCTGCTACTTACGTTGAAGCCCACATTTCACTTCATTTGATGTTGACAGTAGTTTAAATATACATATAGTTGTAGATTAATATGGAGTTATTGCATAATTATATACTTACATAAATACCATGAAACAATGTTTAATACTCAAAAGAACTACCATCCTACTTTTGTTTCGGAAAATGAATTACTAGCAATATTTCAAATTGTTTAAGGAAATGTTCCTATTTTACTGACACTGGGAGCATAAGACAGAAAAATAGCTCTGGCTGACAAATATGTAAATTTGACATTTGGATATTTAGTGTTGTAAAGAAATCCTAAACTTAGTGTGTAGGCTTGTGTTTGTGTGCCTGTGTAATGGCTTGCATCATTAGAAGTTAGTGTTCAATAAAATTTTCAAATGAACTGCAGTTATAAATCTCCAATTCAGAAGCATCATATATTATGTCAAAAAATGTCAGAGTCCAAACTGAACTCAAATTGCATGATTTATAAATTGATCTATAATGTGAAACATTCTCCAAAATACTTGAATTATTGCCATCTGGATAGAGTCAGACCCTTCATTGCTCATGAATGCAGGATCTCCATTTCAAAGATTTAAGAGAATATACATCAACATCTGATTACAATGACTGTATGAACTTGTGGGAAAGCTAGCATGAACATTGAAGTTTGTGACTGACTGTTTATTCATCAGTCACTTTGTCTTAAGTAAAGAATCTGTACTGTATTACCGACATTCCAACATTTCTACAAGACAAAAGAGAAAGAGGACCTGAAACATAGTGATTTTTAAAACAACAGTACTTGAAGGAATCTTAATCTGACTTTACTCTTGAAGAATGCTGACTTTGTATTTCATCAGAAGTTGAAACTCTACATAGGTGGTTTTCTTTAAAGGATTAGGTGACTTCAGTGACTGCCTTCAGTGCATATATTGACTCAACAGAGTTATTATACAACTGAAAATCTGCTTCCTTCTGAAAAATAATATTTACTGTGAAATCAATGGTTCAATGACAGCTTACATCATGTGATAAGGAGCAAGAGAAAATGGACTCTCACATCTCAGCATTAGACCTGTTAGAGAAAACCATTGTAGTCTTTTGAGTGTTTAACTCAGTTGCCTGAAATCTTACAGACTCCTCTTTCTCTTAAATCCTCCCATTGTCTCAAAACTCCACTGAGTTTTTCAAGTCCACATCCACAGAACTTGTGTGTCCCTTCCCAGTTCTTTTGCTCCATCTACATCCATAAGAGACCTTTTCTGCTGCTGAATGTGATGTTGCTGGGAAATCTTATGCTGCCTCTGGTATCATAAATCATGGTTATGTTTCACTAAAAAATGGAGAACCTAAACTTAGATTGTCTTGGATCATCTTTTGGTTTTGGAAGCTCCTAGCTCTATTTCTAACAGGTGGCCAGGATTTTGAATGTAGCTCACACCAAGTTATTAGTTGAACACAATGTGGATAAGAAAGAAAAAAATACCCTGGACTTGGAACATTTGTCAAGTGTCCAAGGCTGAAAATTAAAAAACTAAAACCAAAAAGAAATCTTATTGCAGTTAACATAATTCATAAAACATTAAAGATTTTTTTCTTAAAATAGCAATTTCCAAAATACAAAGAATGATTACTAACTAACCTGTTGTCGGTTAACCTCACTAGACAGCTAAGCACAGCACAGTTGCTCGCTTACTCCCCCACCCCCAGTGGGACAGTGGAAGCAAGAATACTTGTGGGTCAAGATAAAACCTATTTAATAAGCAAAGCAGAAGTAGAAGAAGAAAGGAAGAAAATAAAACAAAACCAGTGATGTAAAGGCAATCAGTCACCACCTCTCACAGGCAAACTGATGCCCAGCCAGTTCCCAAAGAAAAGATGACCAACCCTGCTAGAAACTCCTCTTTTCCCTCATTTTTATTACTTAGGATTACATTGTATGGCATGGAATAACTTTTGGGTTGTTAAGGTCATCTTTCTGTGTACCCTCCCAAAGTTTTTTGTATCCCCATTCTATTCACCGAGGGGGCAGAGTGAGAAACAGAAAAAGGCCTTGATGCTGTGCAAGCACTGTTCAGTAGCAACTGAAATATTGGAGTGTTATCAGCATCGCTTCAGTCACAAATCTGAAAAATGCAGCACCATACGAGCTGCTGTAAAGAAAATTAATTCCATTCCAGACATAATACATAGTCAAATTTTGCTTCAGAATTTTACACATTTTCTTGGACTCATATTAAAATATTTTGCAAACTAGAAAATTATCATGATTTTGATAACAGTTCAACAGATATTAGCTAAAAGAAATCAAATTGTGGCAGTCATCTTGAGACTGATCGAGAAACTGACTTAAATGTGTGAGAATTTCTTCAGCTGACTTCATTGATACTTATTTCACTGGGAACATTTACCCAGAATATGGTTCATTAAAATAGTATTTATACTGCTCTCTGCTGCCCCATGATTTTGATTTTAGAATCCTCAAGAGTTTCTTAAAATAAAAAATATATGTACACTATTTATATATTTGTACGCACACACACTCACTCACTCATACATATATGTGTGTGTATAAATACTGTATCCCAGAAACTCAAAAATTAACCAGGAATACTTTAGATTGTACTTTGTCATTTGAAATGCATATAAAAAGTTTGAATGTTGTTTTACAATAATGTACCGGTGCTAGTCCTGAGGAAACTACAGAATTGAGGTAGACTCGCATGGATGCCAGTAGGTTAAAGCTTAATTCAGGACTATTTGTAAAGCATTCAAACGTCAGAATGATGAAAACTCTGAGATAACCCAGTAGAATAAATGAACAGAAGATCTTGAGTGTCAGGACTACGTTGGGAGGAAACTGTGATCTCTAAAAATCCATGACTAGTCTGACTAGTCTGTGTTCTCAACATTAAAGTTTAGCACTGGATTGATTTTAACATATGAAAAACCTTCCTATCTTACTGCTGTTGACAATTTTCCTTGATCTTAACCAGTGCTACATGGTCAAAAAACTAATAGAAAAAATGACATCCCTGATTAATTATGGGGAGTTTTATATTTCATCCTTTCTTTTAAATTATTGAACATATTACATAAATCCCATTTGCAGTCATGGAGTACAGTCCATCCTTCTCTACTCTTGTGCAACCCCTTTATTTGTCTGTGGAGTAGCCATACCACTTCAGGGGAAATTAGTGTTCATGTACAGATGCCATCTGGGGTAGCAGCAGAGACTGTCCCTGGTTAAATGATGGGCAAAGAAGGTACTGAAGGACTGACGAAAATTTGAAAGTAGTATAACATCTTGAGTTAACTTGCTTTAACTGTTAAAGATCTTCTGCTATAAATTCCCTTGCCAAGGTTAGAACTACTTTATCTTCGGCTACCTTCACCTTCCAGAAAGGAAATCAACTGCAAGAAAAATATATGATTTGAATACATTGTAAATGGATATTAATTTCCATGCTTTTATGGTATGTTATTTCAGAGATGAGTAGTGAGCTTCCCTGGTGATATTCCACCATTTAAAAACACTACAACTGAAAGCAAGTAGCTTGTAATGAATGACACCTTCAAAGTGGAATGAGATTGTTACCTGCTGTTATAGCTGGTAGAAAAGAAAAGCAACTAATTTAACCCATTATTATTTCTCACAGATTTTAACAGTTCAACAACAGATCCAAAACTTTCCTGTGAAAGGAATATCAAAAATACTTAGTTTTATTAGTTGTTGTTAAGTGATGTTTACACTATTTGACTTTTTTTCAGCTTCCCATAGAACCATAGACAGAATGATGGACTGGGCACTGAAATATTCCTTACCATAGACATCATGCACAATACAAAAAGGGCACAAGCAGCTGTGTGGTTCTAGCTGCTGACTAGGGTTAAACCTCAACACCTTTGAAAGCATACATTCCCTTCAGGCCCTGGCAGAAGAATCAGGCTACGTTCTTTTAAAGGGAAAAAGAGGGGACAAAAAATCATCCTATCCAAGATAAAAGAATACAGACAAGGTGCTCTTTGAAGATGAAATAGTTTTTGGGATCCTAGAAAACTTCCCTCCTAGGTTTGAATATTTCCTTTTTACTGGTAGAATGATTAAAGGAGCAAGAGGGCTGTGGAAACTGTCCAAAACTTATCCCCATGCCTATTTTTTTCCTGTCTCCAGTGCCCCTGAGATGAGATACAAAGTGAAGTTTACACTAAGTCATTGGGATAGACATATCTTACAGCCTCTTTGCACAGATTAATTTAATGAATTATCTTGCCAAATAGTTCATCACCCTTCAAAAAATATGAATTTTGGACTCTATAACTTCTCTATTTTCAACAGCAAATGTTCAAATTCATATATCAGGCTTACCAAAAATCAACTTTCATAACAGGATTTGAAAAAACATTATATTCACAAACAATATTTTTCTGGTTTTCAGCATATTAGAGGTTGTATTTTCAAACTTCACTTATATGGACCAGAATAAAAAGTCTTTATTTTAAAAAATATATTTGCATGTAATTTAATGAAAGTAGTAGTGTTGTAGGAAAGACATTAAATATTGTTCAGACTTATGATGAATTCATATAAAATGATGAATGATAATCAGCATTTCTATTGGGTTTGTCTTTCACAGAAAGTTTATTCTTTTATATTATCAAAATCAAAGGATTCCTTTTCTGGAAATTAAGAATGATATGAGTCTTTGGATTCCACAAAATACACTTTGAAGAATACTTGCAAAATATGAGTCCAGTATTCTGATTAAAAATAGTTATAATAGCCATCGTTGAGAGTATTACAAATAAAACAAAAATATCCTCTTCTTCTCCTCATCCCAGAAAACAAAGTGAAGAGTGGATTTTGGAAGTGCTTCCTGCATTACTCAGAGGTGGAAAAAATGAGAATGGCATTTTTAAATATTGTATCAATCATTGTTGTTGCAGTTTTTCTACCTGTTGTCATGCCTTATCTTTGGACCGCGGGAGACACCAAAGCAGTAATACTTTGGTTTACTTAGTCTACATCCAGAAAAGAAATTATCTGAAACTCATGCAGAGTTTTATACTCTGTGCAGCAAGACTGCTGCTCTGACTGCTGCAGAATGAGGGTGAAATTTTGATGGAGAGCAGACCACTGTTGACAAAATGCAAAACTAGAAACTTCCTATAGCCTCCTCTTTTAGTGTGTGCTTGAGAATAAAGAGATTGGTTTTGTTATTATTAATATGAAAGCAGAGTACATTATTTTGAAATTTAGAATCCAATCTTTTTGTAAAGCAGCAAGATAATGATAATAACATTGTCTGCACATATAGTGGCTGCATAAAAAGCAATGTATTGAGAAAACATTCCTACATAAGAAAAAATACCAGTATAATTAAACCACCATAAATACTTGCAGCTACTTGAATATTGTCTGGCTTCCTTTTACGCTCTTCCTTCTAACTTGCAGCAAAGATTTATAAATATGAGTTTTAAAAGCATTTCCCCAGCAGTCCTTGGTAGTAATTGTATTCACCATTACTGACAATATCTTTGCATCAGTACAGAATATATGAGAGTGATAGTTCTTTGTATCCCTCTTCCTTTGATCACTGCTCCTTTAAATAATATAGGAGATTGCCAAGATTTTGCTTTAGTGTCAATTTATCACAAAGAAAGCACCATTTCTTCTTATTGGTTTGAACTAATGCATTCTGTTGAAGCCTATTTTTATACTACAACTATTGCTCAAATACAGTGTTACCAGCCTGGAATTCAGGAGAGGATTTCTCATACATTGAATAGATTCACAAATTTTATTCGCTGATCTGTTGGCATTTAAAAATTCCTTAAAATGTGTAAGCTTATATTGATTTAGCACCTTTAAATTGCAGTCTCAGTAACTTCTCAATTCTTACCTTTTCATTTTTTACAAAAATATTTCTATACCACTCCTCCTCCTTTTTTTTTAAGTATCTCACTGCAGAGCTTTCAGGAGGAGACATTTATTTTACATGTTATGGTCCAGTACGTGACATGGAAGCCAAACTCCAGCAGCATTCTCAAAGCAAGCCTCTGCTATTTGGCTACACTATTTAGCTTTAACCTCCTTGCACATGAAATTATCCAGTAATTCCCTGAAACTTTAAAAGCAAAGCAATTAACATAAAATCAAAACTGAACACTAACTAAATATATGAAAAGCACAAAGCCAAATAAATGTATAAACAAGCCATATGTACAATATACTTTCTTTTTCAAGTCTTCTATGTCTGGTTACCAGATAATTGCATAGAGCATTAAGAAATCCTGAGGAAAAAATAATCATTCTCTTTCTAATTATATTCCTACCTTAAGTCCAAGGGGTTAGTGTAATAAGGGTAGCTGAAACAGGTGCATAAAATTCATTTAACTTTACATATATTTAAAAATTCAATAGCCAAAGTTGGTATAGAAGACTAAGAAAATATGAGTTTATACCAAAACAAACACTTTCTTTTTATACTACTATACTTACTAGCTAAAATTTTATTTTGCTATCCACTCTAAAACCACATAATGTATATGTAGATGTAAGATATATTTTTCTTATCTCCTGAGGAGTAGAATTTCAATGGTATATGAAATTGCGTAAATCACAAATATAAAAGAATACTTGGTTAATTAATTGTTATTTCTATCTTTCTCTCCCCTCATAAAATTATAGAAATCTGAAGTGAATAGCAGCTTGTCACTTAATTGCCATTGTCTTCTACAAAATTACACATTGAGTCAGCAACTGTTTTATTTAAACATTTTATACACATATATATCTTCACTGGGAATAAAAGCCCCCTGATGCAATTTTTTCAGCCTCCATAAAATATAAATGCTGAGTATCTAGATAATTTTTCCTAGAACAAGAATGTAGGGAATTAATGTTTAACATGACATATTAAAGCATCTATGATAAGGACGCATAGAAAGGAAGTTACTCTTAATTAGAAATGGAAATACATGATCAGAAATTGATTTGAGGAATCATACACTTCCCTAACAGTCCAATTTCTCATTTGAAATATTTATACTATACCTTTAAGTTCAGGTATGTGAAAGACCCTCCTGTTTAAATAAATGTCCCCATATCAGCTGAGCCTAGATGAGAAAATACAGGGAGGAATGCATTAGGTTACACCACCTTTTGCTCTTTAAATGGGTTCTGACACATACCTGCCACTCCCACCAATATACTTCACCTGTGCTGTTTAAGCTGACAAAAAATTGTGTCCAAAATAGATAACCATAAAGGAGAGGCTAAACACACTTGTCAGAGAATGAGTTCTTCACAAATTCTTTGGTCAGAGCTATAACATTCTGTAGAAACCCAGTCCTTTTTCTGTCTACATAATTTCTTTTTCTGAAGTCTGACAGTTAAGATAATATTCAAGCCTGTTGGAAACATCACTTCTGTTTTTATCCAATTAATTTTCCAGACCCTTCCAAGAATTCCAGAATTATTTTCTTTACTTTCCTACTCTGCTGATTTCTGATTGGAAAATTAGAAATTTTTTTTCAAAACCCAACCTTTGTTGGTGAACATAGACTTCTTTGTGAAATGTTTTTCAAAAAAAATTTTTGACCTCAAGATGAAATCTATGACCCCCCCAAAAAGTTACTTTTCTGGAAAAACGGGCAACTGTTAATGCTGGATCCTCCTTATTTTAAAAAATGTCCAAGATTAAAGCTATTTCTGAGACAAGTCCTGGTATGAATTTCAGTTCATATGTAGTGCATTTGCTATAATATCATACAAAAGAAAAAAGATTCCCCAGTACAAATAATGGGAAAATATAATCACTATATATCTAAAAAGCAGAGTAATATAAATATTAACAGAAAAAGGTTGGGAAAATACAAAGTATTACTATTTTTTGAGAGATTATAAATTACATTTACCTATGGTCTTATATTTTATTTTCTCATAGAAGTCCCACAGATTATTGTTAAAGGATGATACATAAATGATTGCATAGAATTTAAAGGTGATCTTGAAGCAGCTGTGATTAATAATAAAACAAACCCTATAGGATTCTATATTTTTTGCCCAGAAATATCATGGTAGTAATACAAGCGATGCACCTGTTACTTAAGTTACAAGAGATTTTCCTTTTTTCTAAGACAGTCTGGAACTTTCACTGTTTAAGACTAGGATCTGTTCTGTCTGATGCCAACGAAGGCTCTCTCTGCTGGATTTGTCACATATGTAATTGAATCCTGATTGTGTCTATATAGGAGAAACAAGCCTGATCTTGTCCCCTTTAATATTGGTGGCAGCAACTTAGCAAGACAGGAGCTGAGATAGGATATAAGCACTGACTTCATGGTGTTAGCTTCCCTCAGCTCCTGCTGCCTACTCAAAAAACTTGAACTTTAAGGTCTATACATCTCACAGGACTCATTCCTATATAACGTGGTAACATTTGGTTATACATATGCCCATGATATACAAAGGCATTCAGGAGGTTTTTACTGAACATGTCAACCCTGGGACAGGCAAGAAATTCTAGTTGTCTGGGCATCTACTAGCAGATATTTGTCAGTAGTCACTGAGATAAGATATTAATGAGAAAGAAATTATGAATTTCAGCAAAAAGAATTAAAAATCAAAGATAAAACAAAACAACACAAAAAAATTTTCCGGTATCTGTGGCTTCCACAGATGTGAAATAGTCCCAGTCAGATACTTCCAACAAATGATTTTTCATGCCAGCAACCTTCTTTATTTGAGGTGGAAGACAGAATATCTCCCTTCCTTAAATGGAAAACTGCTCTTTTAGCTGTATGCCTGGTCAAAAGTTCTGGTTAGATGTGCATATTTGCATGATAGCACCTGCACTTACTGTGGGGTGTTGCTGATGTCTAGAGAAGATAACGAATTGTAATTTAATCTTGGAAAAGAGCATGAAGTATAATTTTGAACACATATAAATCATAGTGTTGAGCAAAAACAGTTCCAAAATATTCTTTTAGGACTGACTTCTGAAAATGCTGTGATTCTAAAACATTCTGAATGGCGGAACAGCTTTATTTGAGCCAACATATCAGCTTATAAGGATGAGAAAGGGTAGGGTGATCACTGCTCTTTAGCTGCCCTGAGCACTCTGGTTTTTCACTTTAATCACTCATATTAAGCAATGGATTTTCTGTTTTAATTTGTTATGAACAGCAGTGAATCATGAAAAACACCACAGCCTTCACAGTCATTTCAGAATTGACAGTTCTATTCTCTGTGCACAAGCAAACACACTACTGCTGATAAAAGTTTGTTTCTCAATCATAATGTTTGAAAAGCATGCTCAAAAATTCATTTGACTGATTTGGGGACTTCACTACAACTTTGACATATAGTAAAACAACTTCTGAATTACTTTCACAGCTCCCCTCTATAACATACATAACAAACATATGTCTGACATATGACTTTATTATGTGAAATTTAAAAGGGATCAGAATGTTCTATCATGTAGTTAACAGTAATGTAAGTATAGAGAGATCAGAGTATTTTGTGTTTTTCCATTCCATTCCATTTTCCAATGGTTCTGTTCTTCTGCCTAACCTGGATAATATATTACCTTACAGGTTTCTTTTTGTTTGAATTATCCTGAGGTACACATAGGTCTCCGAATGTTGACACTGAGAAATTGCAATTATTATTAAGTTGGACTTGGATATATTTCATTACACTGATATTTATTTCTCTCTCCTGAACTGCAATATATAGCTGTCGTCTTCAACTCAGAACACACCAAAGTTTTTACAGAACTTCAGTACATTACTGAAGGCACATTGCAATAACTCTAATAAATTGCACCTGTGCACTCCTCTCTGGTTTATTTATATACTGTATCACAGGTTATTAACAGAAAATAACCCACTGAGATACAACATTCTTGTTTACAGTGAGATGCTGGTGGTGACAGCAGGAATATAAAACATAAAATCAACAGGGAACACAGAACTAATAAAAAGACAAGGGTCTATAAAACAGAAAAAACCCCACCAAATCCAACTGTGAAGGCAAAAATAAAAATAAAATAAACTTCCATCATAAAACAATCAAAATCTGCAACATATTTATAGATACCAGGGAGCATATATACCCACTGAGCTTGAATATTTATGTGTGTCAGAAAATCTATGAGCTATTCAGAATCAAAACTTGGACAGCAGGACACATGTCTCTAAGAAGCTGGTTATGTCTACTACACAACATCAAAGGAAACAAAATAAACCAAGAAAAAGAGAAAGAGAAAGAAAAAGAAAAAGAGAAAGAAAAAGAAAAAGAAAAAGAAAAAGAAAAAGAAAAAGAAGAAAAGAAAAAAGAAAAATAAGAAACACAAAGAAGGGGGGGGAATCACCCAGTGAGAAAACTTAATATTTTAAGAGAAAAAAAAAGACCAAACAAAAAAACAACAAGAAGATTTGAGAGACTGGGAAGCTTTTGAAAATGTTTTGAGTTGCTATTCCCCTTAAAATTGTTTTCAGATGAAATCTGGTATCTTTACAGCTCTCCTGATGCAGACATTGGGTAGATAACATAGATATGCTAACCATTCAGTTGCTCAGCATCAGAAGTTTTCTTTGTGATAATAAGAGAAAAATCACTGAGAAAGTATGAGAACCTGGAATTGCTGAGGATATGGTGTTTATTTAATATATCAGGTCATGTTCTGAAGAATGTAGTCTATAGAAGTCTGTAGATCTAATCATTCTATAGTTCTCCACATCACACTCTATATTGTACTTCTTGATACCTCCATTTGGTATCACCTTAGTTTCAAAGGGACAGAAGGATATGTCAGAAAGAAGAGAAAATAAAGCTTCTTTTTTTAAGAAATACAACAGCTGGGGAGTATCTCTTCTTATTTCTGACTGCAGAAAACATGAAATGCTACAAGTTTTAGTGCTCATTGACTGACAAACTCCAAAGTACAATCTATTAAAATGAATGAAAGGCAGAAATATTTCTTAGCTCTAAGTGCTATATGCTCAGGTTGGAAAACAATCACAAAACACTGGTGGCGTTGGAAAAAAGCTAAACTTTGGTATAAGACAGTCACATCCTCATTTTATGCTTAAGTGCATCTTCACCTTTATCTCCTATTGAAATAGTACATTTCTGGGATAACAGAAGCCCACATATCATACAGTCCCAGACACCGTTGCCAGGAAGAGAATCCTGAGGGTTGGAGATGGGAAAAAGAATCGGCATTTATGTCATGGGTGGGGGGGGGGGAATAGCAAGAGAAATAGGTAAGATAAATTTTTTCTGGTCAGCTCTTGAGATTCCAGTCCTGCTTCTCCTCTTCTGAATGAATATTCTGTGGTTCATACAATGAATTCTTTGATATGATTTCCTTCCTCCCCAGGAGCTACATACATAGTGAGTAACTTCGCTGAGTGTCTACTTTGGGTGGATGTCTTTCTTTTATTCTGTACAACTCCTGTATTCCTGTATTGGTATTTTTTTTGTGGGCCTTGGGGTTTTTTCTTTGTCTTGGTCTGGGATCGTGTTTTTGTTGTTTTGTTTTCCTTTTCTTTTTCTCCCTTTTCATTCTGAACAACAAAATACTTCACAATACTGTCAGGAAGGCTGAAGTAGAGAGCCGCCTGTGTTATTTTTTTCAGCTAAAGGGAATTGTCATTGTTACAAATAGCTTCAGTTTGTGTGTCAGCTTCCCCCTCACCCCTCCTACTGAGCACAGATATATAATTTATTCACTGCTTTATGGATTTAAAATCATTTTCTATAGCAGTTGCAGTGGAAGTGATATATATATATAGCCTGTATGTCATGCTTAGCCCTTGTGAGATTTTCTAAGAAGAATATCAATATATGTAGGTTTTTGAGGAAAATCTTTCCCTAATTTTTACTAAAAAATACTGGGCAACAATACCCTGAACTATTTCCTGTGCACCTATATGCAACCAATCTGTTTAAGGTCGATTAATATTCACATTCTAGTATCATCTATTAAGATGATTAGTATCATCTGATTCTTTGCCGCTCTAGCAAATACCTTACTGTCTTCAGCAGATCTTGGAAATTAACTGATCTGATCCAAAGCAGTTATTACTTGCCTTTGCCTGGGGATAGCATTAATATGCAGTGTAACCTACACTTTGTTCCACTTCATCCAATATATATTGGTCTGAATGTAAAATTATGTATTTAATTATCAGTAATAATTTAAATTGTATGAAAGATTAAAAAAATATATATATATCCTTGTCTTTTTTGTCTTAAACAGTGATATGCAAATTGAACTCTAAGTGCCAAATCAGTAGTGGCTACTAATCTACAGTATAAAGCTATTTTAATTTATGGACATTTTTGCTTAGCTCATATCTATCTGATGCACTTAAAAGGAAAAAAAAAAAGAAAAGGAAAAAAGAAAAAGCATTTACGAAGGGGTACAACGTTCCCTGGAGACACAACATCTCATTTTCAATTCAGTTGGCAAGAATACTAATTGCATTATCACATATTCAGCAGCATTCAGCAAAGTTATTTATTCATTCATCCTTAAGACCCAGGATGTCTGGCAGGTCACTGCCAATAAGCACTACCTTGAGAATCTCAGATGATGGTATACAAAGAAAATTAGATGTAGAGCTGCTTGAAAAAAAATCTCTCACAAAGAAGCTAAACCTTGGAGATTTGCCTCTTTGCTAGATTCATGACTGAGTGAAAAAATTTACTTGTCTCCATGAAAAAACCCAAGACAATAAACCCCATAGCTTTCATGAGCATAAAAGAGAAAGAAAAAAAGGAAGGGAAAATACACAGGCTGATCTGCAAATCATAAAGCATGAGATTATAAAGGATGCAGAGGAACCAGTAATCAACACACCAAACAGGAAGCTGCATCCCACAATCTGATCCACTATCATGTGTGTATTGTGCTCAGCTTTACTGATTCTGAGACAAACCAATGAAATTCCATAATAGTTTTCAATATTTTTTTTATGTTTCCTTTATTTTTCATGACATTTGGCATTAAATTAAAGCCTACAGCTTTCACAGCATGGAGAGAGAAATCTGGAAAACCAGGAGGAAACATGGAAAAAATTAGGACGTGTAGTGATATTTATTGTCTGTTCTGATAAATAGGAGCTTCAACACTGTCTTGTTTAAACAAGACAGGAACAAATTAAGACTCAAAGAATGAGTTCAAACAGCAGTCATGCACATGACATTAGTATGGAAATACCTGAACTCAAATCAGACAAACTGGTTTGAGTATGACTAACACAGCAGACCACAGAAGAGATTGTTCTGAATTCTCATTTACTCTGATTTGCAATGTGACCTTATTATAAAACAGAAGGGGTTGAGAAAAAAGGAAAATCAAAATGGAACAGATTGGGGAAAATGGATTTTTGGTGGCAAAGAGAAGCTGTAGAACACCAGAAAGGTGTTAAAGAATACCAAAGTTACAGCTGAAACAGGAATAGGTTTGGATGAGCAGGGAAAGAAACTTTCTTTCTGTTATGCCCTTTTTCTGTATTATATTATAAAAATGTTTATTGTCAGATGCACTCTTTTTTCAGCCAAGTATTATGAAAATCTCCTTACCTTCTTTCCCAAGAAAAAAAAATCATAACAAAGCAGGTTTTTCATGCCTTGACTTGCATTTTGGCAATTCCTTTCAATTTTTAATTTTTGTTTCCCAAAGGGATATAATAAAATAATATAAATTAATGACCACATAAAAAAATCCTCAGAAATCTCTAGCATGACTGAATTGTCATGTTTAAATATAGCCAAACAATATTCCTTTTAAGCTTAACACTATCTTAAAAGTTAATTTTCTACTGACTATCTCAATGTTACTATGTTCTTTTTCATTGTCACTAGTTGCAGGATACAGTTTCCTATCTAATGAAGTGTGACTTAAGTCTTTCTCTTTTTTTAGTGTTTTTTGTTTTGTTTTGTTGTTGTTGTTTTGTTGTTTGGTTTTTTTTAACTTCTAAGCTATGTGAACATGAATTTAGCTACATAAAAATGAACATATTTCAAATTAATATCTTCTACCAAGCAATTCAGAGTGGTCAGTTTAGCGGACTTGTACCTACTATTATTTACCACTCCATCAATTTTTGCAATGTTATAAATTATCAGTTTGGGTTTTTTTATATTCCTGCTTTGTTGTTGTTGGTTGTTGTTGTTGTTGTTGTTGTTGTTGTTATTATTATTTTCAGTGGTGGAAACATTCCTGAGGCTCAGAAGCTTCAAACACCAGTCGGGACCTGGATATTAATTTAATTCAATTGACCTACAAAGTGTCTCTGCAACAATCCAATCTGATGGATAGAATGCAAATACATTTTCCAGTTTTTGAGCAATGGATTCAGATTTTTCACTCTGTACTCCACTCTCTCCCCCAGCATCCTCAATGTGATCATAACTTAGCAATATCATTCCTTTCTTACTATTTTAGAAACTTCGTCTCTCAGCACTAGTTCAGTCTAACTTGACCAACAACAATTGTAGGATCTTTTTATAAATCTTATCATTAGTGACCTTCACAGCAATGCAGATATGAGCTAAGCTTGCTATGTAGAAAAGAGTTCATTTTTCAAACAGACCCCCATGGGGATATTGTGTCCTCATAACTCATGAGTGAAAAGACAATTAAACAGATCTTAAAAGAAGCAGTGTTTTGGCCTTGTATGCTACTAATAATAATATCCTCAACAGAGCTGAGCAAACAGCTCACTGTATTTCAGTGGGTTTATTTGTGGAGTGAGATCTTTCAATATAATGGCAGCAGAGTCAAATTCATGGACTGTGTTTACAATGTGCTAAAGTGTTATGATAAATATGGTAAAGTGCTATTGAATCTGCTTTCATAGGAGATTGCACAATGAAGAATCCTGCAAAGCCAAAGTGTGGAACCTATCTATACATCTCTTGTCTTGTTGCAGGACATAAAAAGTTTTCTGACATCTGTGCTATGCTTTACTCCTCCCCATACTCCACACATAACCTCTGTCATTCAGTGCCCATATTAGTTTTTCATTAACTCCCATTTTCCCAAGTTATCACTTATGCAGTTGAGGAATGACAAGAGATACAGCAGCAAACCTGACAAAGGTTAGGGTGTCAGGACAGCCACAACCACTGCTAGAGACCATAATCAACAACAGTAGGTCATTTAATCTCACAAGCTATACTTTTCTGAATGGTGTAAGGCTCAGCCTTAGCTGAAACCAAGGTATAGGACCTAAATAGAAACATGATTCATTAAGCATAAATGGCCAAGACACTCTTTTCTGCGGTGAGAGTTTGACTTTGATGTTGTAGTAATGTCAGATTTATGCCCACCATCTCACAGTGGTTCTGAAATGGCATCACAGACACCTACTGTAGAACCGTGACTTTTGAAGTTGAAATTCACCTTCACGATCTTTTACAGCAGACCAGCATGGGATCTGAAACAGAAGAAATCTCATTTCCAGCTTATGTATAGGTGGACATCTCTCTGACAGACTGACACCAGTTTCAATACAGCCATTTTACATTAGTGAGTCCAAAAGAGGTGACATTATTAAGAAAGCATTATGGAATATTAATACATTCTCATCTCCTTCTGGTTATCCATCTAGCTTAAGGTCTCTTGACATTGTTTTCAAAAGGGGATCAGTGCTAGAATGAAGAATGCTATAAAGACCAGGATGGCCTGCTCTCTAATACCCAGTTTGTGCACTGACAGCGGGATGCCATTCCAAGCAGAGTAGCTACTACATGATCAGCACAGGTTATAAAGGTCACTAATCATTGCCTCCAGGAGGGAATGCAGAATGCCATTTCCTCATTTCCTCATCTATATACCTTTATACACTTAATCCACACATACCCACTGTGAAAATATCTGCTGCTCCAGTTGTAGGTCCTAAACTTGTTTGCTTTCCGTCTACTTTCTCTTTCATTTTCCCTGCTCTCCTGAAGCAGACTCCACAGCCTGTTCCCACATCAATACAGCATCCCGGTTTCATTGTTCAGCCCTAATTGCAGCTTTCTGTCTCCATTCTTGAATAAAATCTCCCTACACACCTTTTTTTCTACCTGGGAAAAACAGGGATAAGGGTTCTTCACAACTGAGATAGTTTTCACTCTTGTCCCAGCTACACAGACAGCATAATCAATACCCAACTGTAGAATGAGATCTCATGCTATTTCACTATCTGCACCTGTCCAATAAAAAGACTAATATAGAAAAGATACATATTTCAGCTTCACTTCATATATAAACCTCTTATCTGTTTCCGTGCTTCAGTCATATTCCTTTGTGCCAGTAAAAATGAGCTACAGGATCCTTCTGAATTTCTCACTTCAACATCCTTTTCTCTGGGGTTCTAGCCTCTTGGCTTTGGTTGTTTATTGTTGGGGGGTTTTTTAGCAAAATATTATTTTACTTTGTTTCAGTTTAGTTTGATTTTATATTTTTTATTTTGTTTTACTTTTTTAGGGGTGCAACAAACCTGATTGTGGACTGAAAAAACTTTTCCTTCCCCAAGTGGTACTTATGTCCCCATTTGCCAATGGGAGAGCTTTAGAATTAAGAGACTTCCCAAAGGGTATAAAATTAAGAGAGCAGAAACATATTAAAAATAAAATAAAAAATAATCTCAGCCAAAGGGTTTGCTTTAAACAAAAATCCCAAAGGGGTTTGTTTTAAACAAAAATCACCCATTAACACGAGTTAGTAAACTATAATTCTATAAGGAAACTGACTACAGAGCACACCTTAATAACAAACTCAAAACATACACACTTTCGTTACTGTCTGCCTCACAGACACACACACACACAAAAGAACATTTGTGTATAGAAAGCTTGTCCTTTCTAACTGAGGCCTTTTGAAATTACTCAATTCACAGCTAGGGAATATTTCCATACAGACCACACTTGATTAACGGGCCAGCTCACATTAGTCACAGTTCTTTCAAGAGAAACTTTGATACAGGCCATCTGTTGGAGTCTAGTCAGACTATAAGCACATGCAGGCTGGAGCATTAAGCAAAGTATCCAGAGAGAGATAATGAACACAGAAACAGGCTGTGTTCTAAGTTAGTTCCTCTAATCTGCTAAAAAGTTATTTGGCATCAATGTAAGCAAAACCAGGGTGACTTGTCCTCCACAGCTTTTCAGATAAAATTTATGTTCAGATCCTGGATTGTGCTTCTACATATTCAATAAAATGCACCAAATATTATTATCATTATTTAAGTACAGCATTAATGCAATCCACGCTAAAAAAAAAAAAAAAAAAGGAAACCTAAAGCTTAATGCCTTTAATTTTCTTCCAAGCAAATAAAGTTAACACATCTGTTAACTGCTACATGCTGCATAGAATGTACCTTCCTTCCTTCCTTTAAAATTACTCCCTTATATCCCACTCAGGAAGACAGCTCTCTCTTCAGCCTCCTTCCTTATACTGAGGAAGTTGCTCTCCTTGTTTTTCTCAGTATTGCTCCAGGTGTTGTGGCCTCTGGGTCAGTTATCTGTTACTTGTTGCAAAGTGTTTGATGCTCATCTTGCTGTAGCTGTAGTGAAACCTTTCATTTTCTCTCTTTCTCTCCATTACAGACAAAAAGAAGGGCAGGCACTCTTCATACAGGTCATGATCCAGACAGAAGTCTCCAGGTTGCTGTGAACCCTGTGGCAATTTTCCTGTTGCACTGAGAAGCCTGCTTACCTTGGTCTGCTATGGACTTTTAGAAAAGGTATGCCATGCATGGCAGCTTGGAGCAGGGGTGGGAGTGGGGAACGGAAGGAACAGGAGAAATTTTTATTTGGACCAGATTCTGTTGTCTTCTGTGGTGGATATTCTTTCAGGCAGACTTACAGAACTGCATCTGCAGAGTCAACAGTGCATGTGTAGATGTCCAGGAGAAAGATCGACAAACCAGAAGCAGTTGAGTTTTCAGCCTTGGATGTATAACAGGTGGACTGTCACCAGTGAGCCCAAAGGCACCCTTACAGCTGTAAAAATTGGTCAGACAATTTGGCTTTGAGTCTACTTGTGTACAAAGTATAAATGCAGACAGTAAACACATATTGGATTTTCCCCTTTCCGTTCCCGAAAGGTTGTGCAAGCAGCTTATAACTTTTCAGTTGGAATCACCCATCAAAATATCCGCCATTATCAGGTCATTTCTGAATGATGTATTGAGAGTGCTCAGTTTTGAAATGCCAAATAAATGACTTGGTTGTGAATGTACATAAGAGCCATAGGGACATGCTTCTGTTCTGCCTTAAACTGATTAGCTCTTGAAATCAGGATCAATATCTTTCTGTGAACATTTCTCAATCAGTGAAAATTCTAACTAGTACAATACTTTGGACAACAAATGTGAAATGCACTGTTCAGATTTTTCAAGGAAATTCTGATGATTACTCCCTTATTGGACTGTTTCTATCTCATATGATCATAGTTTGCTGTGGAAATGCTACTTCTTTTCCCCTGCATTCCAGCTGCTAGGGCCTGCAGTGAAATGAATTAGCTGCTTGGTTGTCATTCTTGACATTTTTTGTTCAAATAAAAACTAACACCTTAAATTTCTTCTAGGATGTATTTGTTACATGGGACAGCTGGTGGAACAAAAGGGAAAACTGGTTGGAGGGAAACAGTGTCTTAGAAATGGACTGAATAATTATGCATTAGCATGAGATTTCCCAATGTTTTAAAAGTATTATCTCGTGGAAAGTGCATGGCAATAATCAAACTTGAAGGGAGAGGAAAAAAAAGGCAAAAGCTATCCAAGCAACAGCTGTGCCTTGGACAGCTAGAAGGATTTAGAGAAACAACAAGATCTATAAAGGTTGCAAATCCTTTAAACAAATGGTGGGCATACCTTGTCAGCTGTATAAATACCCCCACTTTTTCTGGTTGTTTCTTCCACTCATAGGTTAATTTTTTTTATATGCCTTTTTATATGCCTTAGACAAATTAAACATCATGTATTACTACTTTTTCATATTTTTTTTTTTCTGTCTGTCTCCTCAGGCATCAACTGATATAGTCCTATTTTCAAGGAAAGCCACAAGGGACAAAACTGCTGAGCTTGAGACAATTGTTTAGCATGAGATACTTAATTAAGTACTTCTCCAACACTCATAGCAATACTGGAAATGCACCAATTCAGAGAGGAGATTTTATTTAGATACAACTACACTATCTCAGACACAAAACCAAAATTTTAACATCTCTGTTGTGTTTCAAAAGCATGTAAATACCTTCTGGCCAAGAATACGGAGAGGTCAGTGCAGACACCTGTTTCTACACTATGCCAGAAAGAGAGTATTAAATACAATCCCTACTGCTGGAGTGAACTGTAGTCCACTGGGCTCATGATATAACTTCACACAGGAGCAGCTACAGTTTTGCTTTTTTCCTTCCCTCCCCCATTAATCCTGTTAAATCCTGTATGCACATATAAAGTCATTTATCAATCCTAATCCCCATCTTGGAGAATTTCCTGAACTCATCTGGCAGCTGCTTTCCCAAGACTAAATCTACAATGTATTCAGATAAGAGTGAGCTGGTTCAGAGAGTTCAGGTAGTTGACAAATTCCCTATAAAGCTATAAATCATATTTCTTGATAACAGTCAGAGTCATAGTATGCTTTGCCTTATTACGATTTCCCATGTGGCAAGAGAGACGTTGATACTTTACAATAGAAATGCACAGGTGATTTGCACCTACTGGATGCCATTATTTCATCATCTCCCTTCTTACCTGAATGGCTTTGAGTAGAAACATAAATGACAGCATCATATTTCAGGCACTAGCATCAGACCCTCAGTGGTCTCCAACACTCTTTAGACTTTAGGACTCATGCAATCAGCGAAGCTTAGAACCATGTTCAGGTTCTTAATCATTCATTGTATTGTTCAATATAAGTATCTTGATAATTAGACAGAAATTTCTGTAATTATGTATCAGGATAAGATCTCCAAATGACCTCTCTCTTCTAAATATTTCACTTCCTAAATGATCATTTGTGCCCTGTAATACTGATGCTTTGCAAATTCATGTCTAATTTCACTGTAATAACATGGTCCAGGTATTCTATTGGTAAGTTCTTAAGTAAAACATTTTTCCCTTAAAAGCATGTAGAAATATTTTAAACCTCTTTTTGTGCTATTTATAATGAAATATGAATTTATAGGAACCTTCTGGTAACATCTTAATTTTATTTCAATTAAAGCTCTTGACAAAACTCTGCTGGCCTTCAGTTGCATAAAATCCGGCTTTAATAGATAAACTTAGACAAGGATAATATTCTAAGACCTACACAGCCAGCTTTTCTATATTACTGTATTGGGCTTCCTTGGCAAGATTTCAGTAGAGGGGTGAGACTAAGGACTGCCCTTGTGCTGAACATGGCTAGTTCCAGCCAGCTCCAAAATCGACCCACCACTGGCCAAAGCTGAGCCCACGAGTGATGCTGGTGTTGCCTCTATCATAATATAGTTAAGAAAGGTTTAAAAATGCCAAGCAGCAGCTGTAAGAGAGAGGAGTAAGAAAGCATGTAAGAGAAACAGCCCTGTAGACACCAAGATCAATGATGAAGGAAGGGGAGGAGGAGCTACAAACATTGGAGCAGATTCCCTTGCAGCCCAAAGAGAATACCATGCTGAAGCAGGTTGTTCCCGCTGCATGCCATGGAAGACCCCATTCTGCATGAGGTGGATACACTTGAAGGAAACTACAGCCCATGAAGAGTCCCGGCTGCCATATATAAAATGTCATTTTATAATGATCCAAGGTCATAAATGCCCATGGATCTATTCAGATTCATGAAAGTTCAAGATATAGGCCTCTGTAGTGTTCATTTATGAAGCACTCAAATTATATCTATAAATTTATTCTTCTGATATTTCCATTATAAGGGAACACATCAAAATAGAAAGAAATTATGCAGTCAGAGAAGTTTTAGATATACTCATTCAAAAACAAAACATGCACATGTACAAACACGAAAGTTTTTTAACAAGGATGTAAAAATGAACCAGAAATCAAAACTTTACATAAAGAGGCCAGGAATTAGTAAGAATCAGAATGCATTGTCTGCTTTCAATCAAATAGAGACAGAATTGGCAAGAAGTGATAAAAGGTCATGTCACTGCAAGAAGTCTGTGTACTCAGTGTTACTTTTGGGCTGTAATTCACTGTTTCTGTCCTTTTTTTTCTCTTTTGAACAGTAACGTAGTATTGATGAAAGATGTGAAAAATTTATTTTGTTCCTTCATTTCATCCCACTAATTTAGTGACAGAGGTACAAGTGTATTTAGAGTGAAAAAAACCTTTCTCATTAAAAGTATATGATGATTTTTCATGGTAATTCATGCAGAGGCAATGAAGCCCAGCTGAAATTATATAACCAATGGTAGATAGAAACCACAAGAAAAATATCTTCTCAGAAAAAATAGAGAAAGAACACACTATGGCAGGCCTAAAATTCATAATAACCCTTTCCATCTACAGTTTTGTTTCCATGGGTTCCTGAAACAGTTTGCATTATGCAAGCACAGTGATGAGATCCTTTTATGACACTGAAAACAATGATGCCCATATAATCAAAGCTATTATAAGCCAAAATATGAGTATGAGTAATGTTGTCTCTGTATCTCACTGGAATGCATGCTCAGCTGGCTTCTTTTCAGTGAAAAAATACGCTGTAAAGGGAAGAATCTACAGTAAGTGGACAGATTTAAACTACAGTTTAGTCTTTAAAAAAATTTAAAGGCCTTTGGGAAATACTGCAAGACTGATTTTTTTCTACAGGCATTTCCTTATTCATTAGTCTATTTTAATTATGGTCCATGGGTAAAAGTGCAAAATTGGCCTTGATCCACAGCAGTACTCAGACTGCTGTGACCACTGTGACTTTGGGAAGTTCACAGAAAGATCAAGGATAGTAACTGTAGCAACTAAATATTTAGTCGTTATTATTTCTTCTTCTAATAAGTGAATGTGCTTGTTGTTAGCTTACCATTCCTGCTCCTTATTCTCTGAACCTCTCTTTTTCTCTCTTTTTGGATCTTTGCCTCTTGTTCTTTAGCAAACTGGCCTTTTCCATCCTGTATTAGAAATTATAGCACTACTGGCAAAAACCTTATTGCTAAACTGATTAATTAATTAATTAATTAATACTGATAATAAAATGTCAATATTTGGTCTAGTCCCCTCTTGGAATAAACAGAATATAATAATAGTTCACCATTTTGTGAATGTAGCATTTTGTAAGGCTTTGTACAGACCAAAGTAGATACTGACATGTCTTATATTCCACATAATATGCTTTATGTTGAATGAATTACCTATGGACCCTTATGGATATAAACATAGCATTTATTTTAAATAAATGACAAATCTAAGTGTATGCAGTGAACCATATGAATATGTCATGTATTTTTGCCTGATGAAAACAATGAATTTAACAATTCTACTTACAAAAGCAATTTAAAAGATTTTGTGAATAAGTGATCTTGATCTTTATCATTAGTAATGGTTAAATTCACCTGGCTTCTCATCCAATGGGACCAAGATCAGTGATTTTGAAGACTAAGGACAGACACCAAAAGGTGATTTCTAAGTGTGAGTACAAATACACTATAAATAATCTAATTAATTAAAGAAATGATTGAGTGCTTTTGTTTCTATGTCAGGGGGTTATTTTTCCTGTGAGTTGATATATAAGAACAGAGATTTATCACTGGAAATACTAGTGTGAAAGTAACTAGTTTTGGATGGGTAACACAATGAACTTGTCATGTTGACATCTTGAGGATGCCTATTTGCTCAGGATGATCTATGAAAAATCTTTCTCTATGAAGAGTTCTGAATTATCTAGCTAAATCTACTTAAAAAGCATTTTAGAAAAAAAATAAGTAGTTTTTCCTTGTATATCATATCTTTGTAAATTTTTGTAAATCTCAAAACAGGCATTCCTCATGTATTTCCAAATAAAGCAGGATAAAATCCAGTGAGAGCAGCCTAAAACCTTTCCATTTGTTTGTTTTATATGAAAACTGTTGCCCTTAGACACAACAGTCAAAAAATATAGGCATCTTCCAGCAATTTCATAAAGTTGTTCCATGTGCATATTTTTTTGATGAACATTCATGAGCCATTTTCCAAAATGAATTATTTTGGTAAGACTGAAGAGGAAAGGAGAAAAAATGCTACTAAAATCCAAGAATATGCAAATTTTCAAACAACAAACCTTTTCAAGACTGTTGTAGTGGTAGATATGAGAGAGAAAAATTAATGTATTTGAACAAATATTTATGTATACTGTGACAGATTTCTGACTTGCATTTCTTCACATACCCTGCAGGTAAGTAAAGACAACAGCTATAAGTCATAAATAGGATATTGAATGAACTCTGACAACCTTCTCACCTTCTTACTATACTATATACCTTCTTACTATACTAGTATGCTCCAGCCTGGTAGAAATATTTCCTCTTTTGGTTTTTTCTTTTTCTTGTTTTGGTATTTGTTTTTTTTTTTTCTTCCAGATTTTTTGGTGTTAGCTCTTTCAAATATATAGTAAGATTATCATATAATTTCCCAGTTCCTTTTCATGCTAGAGATTGCCTGAACACAAGGATATTGATAAGGTTCTCTTGGCCCTGAGCTCTCACATATCCCTTCCTGATGGATCTGTGAAAGCAACATGCACAATACAGATGTCAGCGTGAACAATATTCCCTGAGGGAGACATCTATTTAAATATATTATTCTGCATTGCAACTATCATACCATAAATGGTTCCTAATTTTTTTTACTCTATTTTTGGATTACAGAAAAACATGCCAAAATTACATAAGCAACTCATGAAAATTACTTTCTGTCCCATCAGGAAGATTGAAACAAAAAATCCAATGTCCTTAAATTTCTTGCCATTCCCCATGAGATATGCTTATTAAATTATTTTATTAATTTTCTGAGCTTTCCTGGTAGCATTTCATCATATGAAATGCAAGCAATTTGCCACACTTACATTTTGTTTATGAGTTTTTCTATTCAGATCTTGCTAATACTCTCATTTTAATAATAACTAGATTCTGATGCCTGCTCAGTGAATTCATGCTTTCCTTTGCCTAATCTGCACATGAGAGATGAAAGGGATTTCTTTGAAATGACAATAAGGAGAACATATTGTTCAATACAGAAGGCTTAAAGAAATGTGCTATTTCCATTTGGGGAAAAAAGGAAGTACTTCTACTGCTCTAGTACATATATGTTTCAGCACAAATTATTGATTTAAAAATCAGTGATTTAAAATCAGTCACTCAATATGTTACTTGATAAATATTTTTTTACTGGGAAAGCGATTTCCCATTAAGAAGAAAATTAAAGATTTTAACATAAACTACTGCTTTAGAACATATGAAATACAGTGTAGCTGGAGTGAACAGAATTAACCTATATAATTTTCTCTGTCCTTGGAATAAGCAACCTCTATTGGAGGTTGAATCTATCAAGTCTCTAAATTTTTACAGTTCTCCACATTTTCCATCAAAAGCCAGCCAACACACAATGCATAAGGCTCATGGTATGAACTCTCAGTGAACACTGCTAATTTCTCTCAGTCCATCAACTGCCATGTGTCTTCAAAAACATGACAATTTTGAAAATTCTCACTTTAGAGACTCATTTTGCATCTTTTGGAAATTCTGTACAATTTATGTAAAGTTTTTTCAAGTTTTCCACTTCCTCAAGTTTTTTTCTCGCAAGGATTTTTTTTAAAGACATTCAATAGTTATCTTCCATGAGCAAGTGGATTTCCCTAGGAATAACTAATAATCTATACTTTCAAGGGCTCTGCTACCACATCACCTAATATTGACATAATTTTAGTGTGACTTTTGATGTCACCTAAGTGACAGTGTAGTAGCAGAGAGTAAGAAAGGTTAAGTACCAAGAACTGTTCAAGCAAACAGTAAAGAAAGAGGGAACCTTCTGAATATCTGTAGCAATCAAACATGAAATATCACTAACTGGTTCTACAGTTATTTTCTTTTCATATTGAAATCTCACCCATTTTACATATGGAATGACAGAATTGTCAGAGCTGGAGGGACCTCTAGAGATCATCTAGTCCAACTCCTCTGCTAAAGCAGAATTGCCTAGAGCAATCTTTTGCGGGTATTCAGGATTTAGATATTTCAGGAGTAAGTGTGGAGGGCAACAGATATTTTTAGAAATAAGTTACAGGTATATGGTTGTGAGGCATATGGCAATTCTACTTATGGTTTAGGACCTCAGGACAAGCAGAAGGCATTGCTATGTGTCAGATGCAACTGACAAAGACTTATAAATTGCTAAACAACGCACAAAACAGGCATAAACACACCTATGTTCTTAACACTCACAGGTGGTTAGTCAGATCTCATAATTATTATCAGTTTAGTCATCTGTTCTGTTTTTATATTGAAGTAATTTATGTATGACAAAAGATTTGCAGTGTCTTATTCAAAATTCCAGCAGAATAAACAACTATTGCTTTGTGATGGTTTCTGTGCAAAAACCAGGAAAATTCCCCTTACCACTTTATGTAAAGAGCCTTGCCTTGCCTTGCCTTCCCTTCCCTTCCCTTCCCTCTTTCTCCCCCCATCCCCCAAATAGAAGAATATAAATGGATGGGGGGGATTGAAACTCTCTCCTAAGAACTGGAAGTCAAGTTCAAGTTCAAATCCGGTTAAATTTTGTTAATTCTTGGTCTAAAGATTCAATAAAACTTAAGCTTTAAATATAGCTTAAGCTTTATTTACACATATTAATGTGTTCCATAAGTCTACTTTGTGTTTTTGATGTGTATCTAGCAGTAACTTATATCTAGACTAGTAAGAAATATGACAGAATTAGGTATCACAGTAACAACAGTATGGTCCATAGAACAGATTGAAAACAAGTAATATCATCTGTTATGCAGCTTAGTTTCTCGTAGTGGTGCAAAGCTACTTGAAGATAAAAGACTGAACCAGTGGTATGTCTTTTATTTTTTATGACTATCCTCTTCATTAAAAATTATACCACTGAAACTTTTTTATAAGTACAGAAAAATCTGTGGAACTTAGCAATGTTTGTCTGACAAAGTACAATCTATCCTCACTTGCCACAGCAGTTCTTAAGTAGCCAGGACAAACACTAGACAAGACTGCAAGTCTGGTTATCCTAAAAATTGCTGGTGTCTCAGACTGAACACAGGGGAGAAAAAATATAAAAACTAGAGCTTCTTGTTCAACACATAATCAGCTGGATAGTTCTCCACTGAACTTTTAATGCTGATTTTCTAGTAGACTTTCTCCTTAGGAGTGAGACATTTTTTACTTCTTTATTCTGGGAAAGGAAAATGCTTGAAAAAATCTTACTTCTAAATTCAGGTATTTGTTAAAGCTGGAGAAACACAACCTTTCTTTTTTCTTTTACTTTCCCCCTGTTCCTGTCCCCCTTTATTTTTTTTTGGTGAAAATAGCAGAATATAAAGTGAGTTTCGAGAGTCTAGCAGAGCTGTTTTAGGGAGCACAGTTAGCATCTGCAGGTGACCAGCTGAGACGTTAATAAAGCCATCTAAAATAGGAAATTAAAAACCATAGGAATAACACTATGTAGGTCTCTTTCCTACATAAAAAGAAACAGACACATCCAGTGGACTTTCCCTGTAGGAGGGAGAAAGGAAATGTTTTGACATCATAAAGTGGCTTGGTTTCTATGCAGCTGTTGGAGTTTTGCAGGGCTGTCATTCTCTGAGCACTAGATGTCTCATCTTCTCTCTCCTTTCTTTATGCTTCTTCACAATGACAAAGTATTGTTATTGCTGTGAGAACCAAGCAAATATTATTAGCTTTATGTTCTGATTTTCTGCTATGGTTATACGTAATAAGAAAAGAGTCTGATAAAAACAAATGGTTCCCATAGAATTTTCCAGATGTGGAAAATCCTGTGTGTTCCTATGTTAGTAGGGTCAGTTACTGCTACTACACACATGTACTTCATATCTTCCCTCCCTTTCCTCACACAGCAAGACTCTGCGGAGTCAAAAAGGGACTCTTCAAATACCTGTTCCTTCTAGTAAAATTCACTATGGTAATATGCTCTACACCAAAACCATATTATAGCACCTCCCAAATGCAAATGATTTCTTGATTTTTAAAATTTGAATTTAACTATGTAAAAAAGTAATTGTGAAGATTAATTCACTGCTCTTTGCACATCATTCTGCAATTATAATATAAATCAGTGAACATGTACTAAGTATTAATTATTACAATAAGAATATTAGAATGAGGTAGAGACAGAGAAGAATCACAGAAAAAAAAAGAAGTTAGAAATGCCCTGCCCTAAGATTTCAGTAGCACTACAAGCTTTAATGTTGTGTAAAAAAATCCTTTGAATTTAATACAAATATTGTACAATCTTATTTCTAGTGATCCAATAGAATTTAATGTAAAAATAAAAGCTAAAGACAAACTGTTAGTTATTAATTTCATTCCTATTGAGTTCTAATGGATCTTTCCATGAGTACACTGTCACAGACATTAAGTGATCTCAGATAAGCAAAACTCATCAATCATCAGAAGTGGGATGTTCTTTAAAGCTTATATTTTATGATAGTGTTGTTCTCTAAAAAAGCAATTGTTGCTGACTTTGCCCTGATCTCCAAAGCAGGGTTTGTTTAGGGGATTCTACACATCAGTGACAAATCTTCTCTGATGTGAAGAGGAAAGCACTGTTGGTGAAGAACCAGGACAAGCTAAATGGGAGGCTAAGAGTCATTGCTGTTGCAGGAGAACAGATAGATACCTGTTCTTAGAATTAGAAAGCAGACTTAAAATCAGGTCTATTGTGAGGACCTGTCCATGGACATGTACTGCATAGCATAAATGAAAAGGAAAACTTGCTTTGTAATTTATGGACTAATGTTAGATAACATTTGAAGCATATCTCTATTTGAATCCTTAGTACTTCGCATGTAGAAGTTTCAGAAACTCATTCACTAAGTATGATGTAAGAGTTGTCAGTAAGAGTCCTCAGAAATATGAACACAGTACAGTCTTCCCTTTTAGGAAGGAATCTGAAACTAGATGGACATGCTGAACAATATAAAATTTTATTTCTGTAAGGCTGAAATTATTGTTATTCTATAACTTATTAAGGACCTAGTCACATGCTTTTCTGGAGATTTCTTTATGGCCCAAAACTTTGAAGTCTGATGTTCTTGGAGTTACGTTTTTTTATTTATGTTATTTATGTTTTCGGCTTTGAATGTAGCTTGTATAGTAGCTGCTAAATCACAGTATTCTAAATAAACTTTTAAAGGCTTGCAAAAAGAAAGACTTTATGGCCATTGGTTTCTATACAGTTTAATTTTTTCAGAAAAAAAAATGCGTGTTTATCTACACTTTAAAAATAGTTACATTTCTGCTAAATATGAGTGATGTAGATTATTTCAGGTGGCAAACCAGAGATAAAGGGGAAAAAGGGCTGTAGTTATAATTATGCATAATTTTATGCAGACTACAACCTTAATACGCAGCTCCCTCATTGTGCAAATGGGGCCCAAAACACCTTAGTCTCCTTTGGGACAGACAGAATTTCATCTTTAATGGGTCTCTTGAGAAGCACTTGGGAGATATGTACATAAATATTGGACCATTTATTTGCCAATCTGGACATTATGGTCTTTTTTTTTTCACTAAAATTAATGCTGTAGCTTAGTCTCTTTGAGAACATGACATAACAGAAAAGATAATTTGTCTAGTTCCAAAGGTGACTTTTCAAACACTATTTAACAAAAAGCCTGCTGGAGGGATAAGGAGTCATAATGAGGCAAGTAAGCCAAATGAACCTCAGCCCACACGTTAGACAATGTTTGATTTAGAAAGTGAGTTTTCACCTTTCCTGTCAGAAATTCTGCTCACACTAAAACAATGTGTTGAATTTCTGGGTATTTTTTCTCTCCTGCCTGAATGCAAGAGGATTGATAGCTTTTTCATCATAAAACAATCTCCTTTGGGAAAGATCAAATGTGTCTGCCATTGATATCGCAGTGTTTCTGACAACTACTGCAGACTCAGGTCCAATTGATAGCTCATTGGGTCTGCAAAAAAACAGCAGACAGTGTGTCCTCCTACAGAGCTTTCTATCTCATATATTTTTGAAGTAAAAGGTAAATTTTGACTTTAACTGCTAGGGACTACACATTGTCGCTACACAAGGAACTGTGGCTGCTTAAAGTTGAAGAAATTCTAGTAGAATCTGATCATGACCATTTTTATGCACAATTTCTTTGCTCAAGACCATGTTTCCCATTTGGCTAAAAAAGAAGATTGTGCCTTGATTTACCTGATATAAATATAATGTGGAAAATCTGGGATATTTTTGTAATGGCTGTAACTAACGCTTTGACAGCATGTCTCCTCAGAGGAAGCAAGTGAAATGGCCACTACCACTTCATGGCCACTACTACTTCATGGGAGGTGATGAACCTCACAAACATTAATCAATGTCCATTGGAACTAAAGACCTTTCACTGTGAAGAAAGTGCCTCCCAAAGTCAATATCCTCGACATGCTATATAAAAGTGTACATGACATATCTGATTGGCAGTGCTTAGGATAAGATTTTACCTATAAAGGGTAGCAGTGAGCTCAGACAAAATTTAAGGTAAAATACACTTGAGCAAAATCCCTAAGAAACCATCTAGAAGACCTCATCTTTTAGCCTTTAGGCTTTTGGTGTGGCATCTCCAAATGAAAATCCAACTGCCATTAAGTTTAATAAAATATAGTTGTTTAAATGACACATACCAAGAAGGTTGAAATGTAAAAGATATCACACTCATTATTAAGAAGAAAAAGAGCAGTCTTTTAGTCAGCAGAGTCAGAGAGAAATCTTTCTTATGTTCACAGAACTGTACACAGTGTCAAAATGGCAAATTAAAAAAATCTCAGCTAGAATTTTATCTGATTTATTTCAGTTCATGATTGCTAATGTATTTTATTCTTAGTCCACCTTTTTTGTGTATTTTCACCTTTATGAGCTGAAAGATAATCACTGCAAGATCCCTCATTTTATCTTTTTAAAAATAAAGATGACTATCTTGGAAACCTGGTCTTCCAGCTGTTAAAAAGTAAAGAGATCTCCATCTGCTGAGATGACTCGGTGGAACAATCTCCATTTAGTTTGTCCTTCCAAAGTCAAGGGTGTGATTATTCTATAATTCTCTTACCTGATTAATTCTTAACTATGAACATAATTACACTCTCCAGAAGGTAAATCACTCTTATAAATCAGTTGCTCCTGACAGTTCACTCTTCTGTGCTCTAACACACTGCAGAAAAGTCAGTCTGAGAGTGTAGAAACAGATGATTGTTAAAACACAGATTTTGCAGAAGGTCTATTTATAAATGATTTACACGTGAAAAGGTACTGCAAGAAATAAAAAAAAAAGTAAAAAAAAAAGTGAGAATAAGGAACTTACAAACCTCGCTGCTACTGCAGAAACCTTTTCTATCATGAGAATGAACAAAGAAAGCAGTCCCTGAGTATACACTTGTCCTGATGCAAGCTGAGGTGAAGATACCACTTGACATTTATGAACTCTAATCTACTAATACTTTGCCAAAGGTGGACTTGGAACAGAGAATGGCTTGAAACCACACATTGAATGAAAGTATACCAAAAACTGCTGAGTACATACGTCTCATATTCCATTCTGCCCTACCCCCCTGATTTAGCAAAGACATTTTTTCTTGATTCTACCTAGTGATCAATTTATGTCCTAACATGTAAGTTTTAATAACATCACATGACTGCAGCTCCCAATTGTATGAAAGGCACTCAAGAAGCTCCTTTTCACATGCAGGAAAGGTCAATCTTTAATAACTTTCTTCCAATATTTCTCCATTTTTTCTCAAGTAGCTGCAGATTACAGTCCACGCTTTGGCTTAAGAAATCAGAAACTTTTGAATAAGGTTTTCTGAAACATCCAAAACAAGAAGAAAACCTATATTGTCCCATTAAATGCAGAGCAACAACTCCCACTGCCTGATCTTGGATAGTGGCAGACCTTGATATATTTGAATCCTGAGGAATGGTTTTACAAGGAACAGAGGGACAAACCAGCTTGACATAATGAAAGGCACTGAATTGGTTCTGGCCTTTAGGTGTTTATTTATTTTGTTTGGCTTTTTTTTTTTCAAAGGAGAATACATACTGACTTTTTCTGAATAACCTTACATATTTGTTTCCACAGTATCAGTGAGTTCCATGGAATGATTATGATAAATGCAATATATTTAGTCTTTGCCAAATAAATACTCCAATCTTCTGATGAATCAACTTTATTATTTTAGAAAGGGTAGAAAAAATTCTTGTGATAAATCTCTTGTAACAACATTTGATGTATTATTCACTTTATTGTAACTTCTTTCTGTCTTTTCTGTAGAAAGCTAAATAATAGGCTTTAAATTCTCTTTGGGTACAGAAGAAATGAGTATCACAAATGATTTTAATTGCTTCTGATTCCTTTTCCTGGTCCTTTTGCATATCTTTGGTTTCCCTAGTGAAGTGAAAAATTTCTGTGAGATAATGAAACCTTTGAAAAATATATTTCCAAATAACTAGGCCAGAATTACTCCTGAAATCAATGACACTACATCTGTGATGAATTTATTATCTTACATTTATTCTTTGTTCATAAGTCCACTATCTCAAAATCATACTTTGAAAAGGAAATGTAAAATACATGTACCACATTTTCAGTTAAATCCAGGGACCTATAACATAAATAGCTTAGAGACAGACTACAAATGAGGCTTGATATACAAGCAATAGACTAAAGGAGATATTTTTAAAGGATGAAATTCTATGCAAAACATATTTTAAAAAATTAAACTTTCCAGGTTTTACTTTCTATATTGCTTTTACCTCATTCTATTTGGACTCCTTTGATTGGCTAAGAGATGAAAGTTTAAGGAAAAAAAGTGAAAACTTATCCATTGTCTGCATAGGATTAGCTCCCACCAACTTCAACATATATTGGAGGATATCTTTAAGTCCTTTCTGTAACCCTCTTGCCCTACTTGCCTCTGAGTTCTATACTCTTTAAAGAAAACTAGTGTTGTCATAGCTGGCTTAGTTCAAAATTACCGTGCATACAGTACCAGAGCTACTTCTTCATTTTAGATACATCTTTAGCTTATATATGGATTTACTTAACTAGACATTTAGTCATAACTTGTTCTTAAGATCACTCTCAGTTGTACAGAACAGCTTTATATAGCACATGTTGAAGGAATTGTGAATATATAAATCTCCAAACCTTAATACAACAATGCCCTTCAGCGTTTTTCCTGATCCGAAGTAATTGCTGAAATCTTCCATTATACCTAAAAGCAGAAAGGAAACTTTTCATAAATCTTGTATTAAAACCCTAAATTGGGTATTGAACATCCACTAGTCTGTTCATATTTTATCTTTTTTTTTTTTTTCCTTAGAAAAGAAAAAGACATTTTGCCAAACAGTTCCTCACTTTTATTTACATGGCTTTAATTTACAACTAACATTTTGGCTCTGCACTCAACTGAAAAATTTTATGTGGGTAGGAGGTTTCTATTAAATCAACATACTTACTTTTCAATGAGGTTAAAGTACAGGTAAATGAGGTAAAAACAACACACCACACCACCTTTTTTTCTTTCATTCAAATAACAGAGACAGACATGAAACTTCTGTGCAAAAACAAAGGTCTGAACTGCTGCAAAATTCAAACAGACCATTAGAGAACAATTTCTCCTATTTAAACTTTTGTTTTCCAAGCTATAAGATGTATTCTTCCTATAATATAATAGACTACTCAAACTGATCAATATTCTGTGAAATAAAATGTCAATAGAAATACATTTCTTCTTTCTAAGCATGTCAGTCTTGGACAAATCTTTTCCAAGTTTCAAAATCTGTAAATGAAAACAAGACCTTTAATTTCTCTATTCTACAGAGTTACAGGAGGGTGGCTTTTTTTTTTTTTCGTGATATTAATTTAGAAAATGAAAACCTAATGTGTAGTCTAGGTTATTTCAATTTTTTTTCCTTCTCCTTTTCATAAATTTTCTCTGTTTCCACTAAAAAAGGTGTAATTGCAACATAGAGAAAAGTTTGTGGTAAAAAGTTAGATAGCAAGCATAGTTTTGACACAACTGCTATCATGTTATTCCAAATGAATCTACTGAAGTTAACAAATTCTTGAAACTTGCCAAGCTTTCGATACTCATATGGGACTCTTCCATCTGCTCACATCAAAGGAGTGAAGCTTTTTTTAGTTCTTAAAGCCAGGTTTTAGAAATCACTAACACAGCTATGAATAGATAGTAATTTGCATAATTTTTGTCCTATATGTACATACTTAGATTCACATAGGTGTTCTATGAATCTATAAACCACTACTTTCATTTTATTGTCTGTAGAAACAATTTAAAGCAAAATATGCATAGATGTAAAGCAGCCAAATTCTCACAACCTTTGAAATTATTTAGCTTTAGGATTAATACATATAAATACACTCCAGAGAAGCTCAAATTTATATTCATATTTTTTTGCAAAAGGATGTATCTACTTCCAATGTTCTCATGCAGTCCTGTCTTTAATTAGAAGGCAAATCAAGGTGAGCAAATCTCTTAGCCTGCTCATGAACACTGCAGTGGTTTGAATCATATTTTATAAACCATACCTGACTTATTTTAAGGTTCTATGGTACCATATGTGCTGCCATCACTTGACAGATAGTTATTGATATTTGTTCTCATCTGCATAAACAGTAGCTGAAGCATATACAAAACTCTTAATGCTATTAAAGCTGTGCCATTTAAGATCATATTCAAGCATCTGATGAAACCTCACAGCATGTTTAACAAGCTCCAGTTCTGAATTCTTCATTGCGATTTTGATGTACCATTTATTGATATTATGTAACTAAAATTAGAATTAATACAATAGACCTATTATAAAAGTATATCCAAAGGGGGGTGAAGATAACCAGGACTCACCTGCCTAGCCCACAGCACCTCAGGTTCCTCCCCTCTGCTCCTTGCCACGCCCTGTACTTGCATCCTTTGCCGGTTCCCAGTGACTAGTCAGTGGGCTCCTGAGAGGCCTCTTTAAGCAGGGGCAGGGGGGAGAGTAGTTCCATCCACACTACCTCCACAGCCTGCCCACAAGCAGCTGGCTCCTGTAGGGACTAGTCACTACTACTGGTTTCTGAAAGTCCTCAAAAAGAGCTCCTTTCCCTTTTAATAACTGCTGGAGAGATGTTAATACTACTGCTGGTAGTTTTTTTTTTTTTTTTTTTCATATACTGCAGCCAGAGTCATCAGACTTCAACTGTGAATGCCTTCAAACAAGATGTTTTCCCCCTCTTTGTGTCCCAGTTTAAAATAAGGTTAGTGAAACCTTTTTTTTTTTTAAATAAAGATCTCTGGAAACTAATGGTGAAAATTACTGTAAAAGAACAAGATTATTTCATTTAGGCATAGCTTTTTGGCAGTTAATGGTAGATATTAAACCAGATACTGGGAAAAAGATGACATCCTTGTTATCATCCTTGAGATCACTGTTATCAGATTTACATGATAATCAACAGGGACACTAGATCCCAATATATACATATATTTTGTTTAGTTCGCAGATTTATGCTACACCTATAATATGCATTATAGAGTAGGGAATAAATCCTGAGTTAATTACAATTTTCTTCTGCTTTGCTACTGGTACCCATACCAGAGTTTGATTAGACCTAATGTGAGCACTCTTTTATAACACATGATGCATATACACATTGAAACTGTGGCTCAACTGTAAGCCAAAAGACTACGTTGTACAGAAAACAAACTTTGTTAATAAGAGAGATAAACTCTTGAGATGAAAAAAAAAAACCTCTAGCAAAGCCTCTACTCTCAGATTCAGGTCAAACTGTTCAGATAATTACATAAACATTGCTGAGCTTAATTCCGGTACTACTCGTCCCTTTCCTCATTCCTATTGTCTGTTCTCTCCCCAACTACTCAACCCATTCCCCTATTTCCAACAGGAAATCTTTTCCAGATGAGTGACATAGCCTTTCCAAAACATGAATTCATTTATACAAAAATGACACCCTAGGAAGACCCTGTAACTTTTCCAAGTGTCTTCAAAATTGAACTTCATATCTTAACAGGCTCAGAAACTTACGGGTGCTTAACTGCTATGGTATGTCTGTCTATCTGTTAAATAAATTATTCTAAAGAATCCAAATCTTAAATACTTGTAAGTTTAGTCTTTGTAAACATAGTTTAAGACCTTAATGAACAAGTTTACACAACGTTGATCTGTGAAAAGTAAATAGTATTTGCAGTGTAGGTTTGCAAACTGAGATACCAAGAAATAAAATAAATGTGTAGAATTTGAATAAGTTTATTTTCCATTACAATAAAAGAGGTTTGTGGAAGAAGAAAAGATACTTGAAACTTTCTTAATCATAATGTAGGACCTTAGTCATAGAAGTATTCCACCAGATCATCAAACAGACACTGGAAACAGAACCTAAAAAAAGGTGTCTTTTTCACACTGAATGTTGGACTACATGGTTACCCTTTCTCCAGAATATACTGGGGGCCAAAAGAGGAAATCTAAAGAAAAATTATTGATCTTCAGAGACTTGGAGGCAGGGAGTGGGGGAAGAGGGGGGGAAGAGGGTGGGAGAAGGGAGAAGATAGAGAGAGAAAGAGGACTCTTTAGGTCTAGAAACGTTTTTACTTCCAAAGTTTCTGTGAAGAATGAAAGAATCACATGGAGCTCTGTAGAGAGAGAACTTCAAGTCTGGTGGACAACAAGTTGACCATAAGCCAGCAATGTACCTGAGTGCCCAAGAAGGCCAATGGTCTCCTGGGGTGCATTAAAAAGAGCTTGGCCAGAAGGTCGAGGGAGGTCACCCTCCTCCTCTACTCTGCCCTGGTGAAGCCACTTCTGCAGTACTGCATCCAGTTCTGGACCCCTCAGTTCAAGGACAGTGAACTACTTGAAAGACTCCAGCAGAGGGCTACGAAGATGATCCAGGCAATGGAGAACCTCTCTTATGAGGAAAGACTGAGAGACCTGGTTCTGCTTAGCCTAGAGAAAACTGAGAGGGAATCTTATCAACGCTTATAAATATCTAAAGGGCAGGTGTCAAGAGGATGGGTCCAGACTCTTCTCAGTGGTGCATGATGACAGAACAAGGGGCAGTGGACACAAGCTGGAACACAGGAAGTTATTTCTAAATCTGTGGAGAAACATTTTACTTTAGCTGACAGAGCTCTGGAACAGGCTGCCCAGTGAGGTTGTGGGGTCTCCTTCTCTGGACATATTCAAAACTTGTCTGGATGCATTCCTGTCCAGCCTGCTTTAGGTGAACCTGCTTTGCCAGGGGGGTTAGACTGGATGATCTCCAAAGGTCCCTTCCAGCTCCTACAATTCTGTGATTCTGTGGTCACATTGGCACTTATCTTACCATCCTGGAGCCAAATCAAAATATGAATCTCTAATCTGTAGTTTTATCATCTCAACAAAGTATTAATTTTTTGATTCACTTTGTGGTCAGACATTGAGGAGGGAAAGGTAACAAGCTACACAGCTGATAGATTATTGAATTTGTACTAGAATGTTTACATCCTTTTACTCTATAAATGTTCATAAATACCTCTTTAATTCTCCACCTGAAAGTTCCTCACTCTGTTTGTGGAAGGTGTCCACAAATACTCTACTAACTTTCATTGCTTTCTCACAGCTGTTTAGCCTCCTGGCAAGCCTCTTACCACCATGATTCGTACTATCCAAATCCATAGGATTTGAGCGACATTATGCTCATGCACATAATAATTCACATATAGGACAGCCTGAGGTAGAGTCTACATACTTTTTATGTAGAACTACAGAGTTTTACATAGCTACAGTTTCAACTTCATTGCCTGCTTAACTATTGACTGTTCATTGGAGCATTTTTAAACATAATAATTGCACACAACATAATACTGTCATTCTACCAACAAAATATGAGCTACAGACCACATTAGTGACAACACAGGTGAGACTGTTCAGAATAAATGAAGTTCAGAGACAGATAAAGACATGTAATCATACTCTTTGGCATATACTGCATTTATGAAATACTTTAAAATAACTATATTTAACATTCAAATATTATATGAGCTTATTTAATAGGAATGGGGACCTAAAAAAATCAATTTTGTCCTTGATTTCCCTGTATACCTAAAGGGCAACAATTGTAAATCTGAATATTTTTTTAATGTCATGCTGTTTCCAAAGCTAAATCCCTTGATTATTATTATTGATTTCCAGCAGCCACTTTTTTAATTTAAATGTAAATCTTTTCAACTTTAGCCTTTGTATTTAAAGCTGCATCTCTTTATATCTATCCTCAGCACTGTCAAATACTGTTTCCCTAATGAAGATGAATCAATAATAATTTACCTTGTAGTATTGTGCTAGCACACTCCTTTAATACATGGATTATGTCCTTTGACTTGTACCTTGCTACAATAAAAATGCTTTTGGAATGGATGAAGATCAGATTAGATACTGCTAGGACTCTGGCACAACATCTTCTATCTATTTATAAAAAGAAAAATAATGATAAAGCAAAGCCTCTGCCAAGGAATGTTAATTTAAATAGATATACCTGCAGATTATAGATACAAGAAAATCACTATAAATTTTACCAACCAGCATAAGCAGAAATGAAGTTTTCTGTTCCAATCTTATATAAATTCATTTAAAATTAGAAATTAATTTTACTAGGAATTCTGAGAACTGCAAATGTTTAGTTTAAAAGATTCACTAGCACATGGAATGATAAAGTCAAATCCATTTGACAATATATTTTTGATACATCTCCAAAAGCTAAAAATGTTATTCAGTGTTTGGTATCAGCTTTCTGCTTTTGTTCCAAGTCCTAAAGACCTCCAAAATGCTAAAACCAGTTACAATTACTTAAGCTTTGCTCTTGTTCTGGAAATGTTCCTAACCTTTTGGAAAATTCCCATTTTCTATTTACAAAAAGAAAACAAATAGTTTGATGTTAAAGACCAAGTCATAGAACAATTAGAAGATCAATATATGAGTAATTTTCCAAAATATCACCATCTCTGTATAAAATATATGAATCTTTAAAAACTTCTTCACCTCCTAGATGATGAACCTCAATAAGCCAGTAAGATTTAGTTCTTACCAGTGCAAAGCTAAAAATGTGACTGGACAAGTAAGCTAATTGCATGGGGAATCACAGTGCTCTTTACTGGTGCAATTTCTTATTTTCTATTGCTTGTTAACACTTTGAAATACTTGTTTTCTTTTTAAAATGCGGGGCAATTCTTTTGGGGGAAGTGGAAAGTGACCTTTTAAATTTTCTTTTTACTCTTTTAACACTTCTTATAATAAAGATTTAACATGATGCTATTGATGTAATAGAACCTTAAGGTCCCACTGAGGACAAGCACAGGTTCCCACAAGAACAGTATCAAGGCTCACATAGATAATATCTTCATTAGCTTGGCTGTCCTGGAAAACAATAAAGCTTATATAATCACATGCACATTTACAACAAATTATGTACCTCTTTGTTCTGGGTCTGGCCAGGATGGAGTTAACTTTCTTCATAACATCTCATATGTTGCCACGTCTTGGATTTGGGGCTAAAACAGTTTTGATAACACACCAGTGTTTTAGATTTTACCAAACAATGCCTGCACAGCCTCAAGGCTTTCTCTCTTTTTTTATTGTTCTTCTTTCCCCTACATGAACCCCCCAGCAAGTAGGCTGGGAGTGGGCAAGAACTTGAGACGGGACATAGTCATAACAACTAACTCAAATTGGCCAAAAGAATATTCCATACCACTCAAAATCATGCACAGAATTAAAAAAAAAATAATGGGGGGAGTGGGGTGGTGTGAGGGGCAGGGAGGGGTGGGTAGAGGCTCAGCAATAAAAAAAAAATGGATGTAGGGGAAGAAAGGGATTTGGGAGATTTTCTTCTGAGGGCAGGGGCCTAAGAAAGCAGCTGTGTGAGTTGTTAGCTGCTGACTAGGGTGAACCCACTACAACACCGAGTAACTTCAACCAAATTTGATACATCCACAGAATTTCCTACATATTCTGTACCAATGACACCTTTCTAATATCTCTGTTGACAGAAGGGCTGCAAAATTAACTCCTTTCTTCTGAGCTGTCAAAGAATCAACATAGGATTCTTTACTTTGAGGGTGACAGAGCTCTGGAATAGGCTGCCCAGAGAAGTTGTGGAGTTTCCTTCTATGGAGATATTCAAAACCTGTCTGAATGTGTTCCTGTCCAGCCTGCTCTAGGTGAACCTGCTTTGGCAGGGGTTTTGGACTAGATGATCTCCAGATGTCCCTTCCAACCCTACAGTTCTGTGATTCTGTAAAATGTATTGTCACTTGAAATGGAGGTGCCATTTATTATTTTCTAAATACAAATGCAGGACTGGATCGTTCTGGAAAAAGCTGAGTACATTAAGAATTTTATGTTGTGTCTAACACAAATAGGTTCAGAGCTCAGTCAAGTCATTTGGAAGTCTTTGGTTTCAGGGCACAATGATTAGCCAGTAAAAGAGGAAACAATATAGATTTCAGAGACAAAGCTGATGATGTGAAAGACAGTTTAAAAACAACATTTTATGATATTATCCTGTAACAGCAAAGAATAGCAAAGAATTCTTCTATTTATCATCCTCAGTATTTATCTTTTCCACCTCAGCTACATCATTATCAGAAGATATGATGAGGATTAACAAAAATTTTTTATATTGTCTCTGTTATTTTCTCCTAATTCTTCCATTAAAATGTCATTTTGATACTAGTACATTCTCCTGAAACATGCAGGAGCCACTAGAGGTTCAGTTCTGAGAGATTTTACAGTCTTAATTAAATTTTATGTATATATGGATACTGTGATTACAATATAATAAATTATAGTAAGTATTTTTCAATTTTATCAGTAGAAAGGAAAATCTTAGGACCTTCAGAAAAAAAAAAGTCATAAAATAAAAAGTAATAGTATGTGAAACAGAGAAGAGGTCCCAAAACAGCTGAAGGTGTAGATGGTAGAATGGTTTATAGCTGCATGAATTAAGACAGATATATTTTTCATGGTCTATTGCAGAGGCAGAGGAGGGATATAACCCTTTGTTTAGGAGTAGATCTGAAACAAAGCGCTATACACTCTCAATATCCAGCCTTAAATCTGAAGTACTGACAGTAAAAACTCTGCAGGCATGCAATGTAGCTACCTTTTATTTACCACACACAGTAGATCCTAATACACTGCTAAATTGGATGAGGTGATGGGAAGAAAAATTGAAAAGGTAAAAAGATCAGCAAACTAGAAAAATGAGATTGAAAGAAAAAAAGCATATAAAAAGGAAGGAAATAATAACATAAGAATTTTCTCTTTTTATCAAGCCTTACATTAGCTGCTACAAGGTTTTTATTTTCCATTTATAAAAGGTAATATTTTATAATTTGTGGAAAAAAATATACATTTTTAAAAGTACTTTGTCCAGCATGTGGAGAGAAGCCACAATAAGCCTGTGACACATTATATAGGAAAAATATGTTTTTGTCACTGCATCATATTTTGCTGGGGAATAGAAGCTGATAACAATGTGAAACAGTGTTTTGTAACTTCAGAACAAAATCAGTGAAATGCAAGGAAAAAAAGTTGAAAGTCAATTGAAGTAACAGAACTGATTTGCCTCAGTATGTTTTTGCTGGATCCATGCTGCTTTGAATATTCCATTCAATTTACTGAAATCATCAATGTTTTGTACAATGAAATACGAGAAATTAAGGAATTTATTCTATAACCTGTCATTCAATGTATAAATGTGTGCAGGGTACAGGAGATCTGGAAAGAGAGCAAGTTGTCTAGAGCATATCTAAGAAGTTCAATAAATTCTTAGGTATCTCATGGAACAATATTGATTTTAGGAAAAAATTGAAAGAAAACAAATCTCAATGTTTCTGTATGAACATGGCATGCATCATGATATCAGCAAGACTCAGCAGAAGGAAGAGCACTATGCAAACCCATCCTTTCAAGTATTAAATGCTCAAGCATCATAGAATCATGGAATCATAGAATCATAGAATGGTTTGGGTTGGAGGGGACCTTAAAGATCATCAAGTTCCAACCCCCCTGCAATGGGCAGGGACACCTCCCCTCTACAGCAGGTTGCTCAAAGCCCCATCCAGCCTCGAACACTTCCAGGGATGGGGCATCCATGAATTCCCTGAGCAACCTGTTCCAGTGCCTCACCACCCTCACTGTAAAGAATTTCTTTCTAGTATATAATCTAAATCTCCCCTCTTCCATTTTAAAACCATTGCCCCCTGTCCTTTCATTACACTTCCTGACAAAGACTCTCTCTCCAGCTCTCCTATAGGCTCCCTTCGGATATTGAAAGGCTGTTATAAGGTCTCCCCGGAGCCTACTCTTCTCAAGGATGAACAATCCCAGATCTCTCAGCCTGGGAAGAGGTGCAGAGGGAAGGTGCTCCATTCCTCTGATCATCCTCATGACTCTCCACTGGACCCATTCCAACAGATTCATGTCCTTCCTGTGTTGAGGACTCCAAAGTTGGACACAGTACTCCAAGTGAGGTCTCACGAGTGCAGAGTAGAGGGGTAGAATCACTTCCCTATGTGACCTGCTGGCCACACTTCTCTTGATGCAACCCAGGATGGGGTTGGCTCTCTGGACTGCCAGTGCACACTGCCAGCTCATGTTGAGCTTCTCATCCACCAAGACTCCCAAGTCCTTCTCCTCAGGGCTGCTTTCTAGCCATTCTCTACCCAACCTATATGTGCCTAGGTTGGCATCCCTAAAGACAAAAAAATTAAAGTAAGTTCAGAACATGTGAGCAATTTATAAGAGATCATTTTTATCAGTAGAAGTAATTTTTTTTTTAAAATGATGAATGGTAAGATCCAGCAAAGGACTTGGGACATATATTGACAATTGCAATCTTGGAATTCCCACTCAGCTGTCACAGAAACTTTAATGATGTCTAGGCTACATCCTTGTTTCACTTTTTGATTGTCCAATATCTTTGGAACTGGAGTTGTACTTCTGCACATGCCACTTGCACTAGTATGGGTAATTAAATACCTGGTCCGGCAGAGTATCATGTTTGGCTTTCTCATGAAGTAAAAGCTGAGGATCTACTCATTTCTTAACTTCATGTTTAAGGGAAGGTGAAGCTGCTGTTGATTTGTCCATATCTGTTCCATTTTGTCCCAAAAGAAAGCAAAGAAAATTTTAAAACAAAGAAAATGTGAAAAATTATTTAATGAAATATGATAATAGCATAACATCCTGACAGTGTGGAAAATACATCTTTGGATCTCTCTGTTCAAAAGTGGGTTTTGATCTATGGACAGAAACTCAGATCTGACAACTTACATTATTTGAGAAGAGATATAAGTCTGTATTCAACTCAAATACCTTTTGTATTCACAGATTTTCAAAATTATTTTACTATAAATCTGTGAAGAATATGTTGAATAAAATTATAGTAGAATTATAATACTTTTCTAATTCCTTGAGACCTCCCTATATTTAGAGATAATGCACATTACTTCCCTATGGAAACTGATTAGCTCTTCCTTAGATGAATTTTATTTTCTAGCAGCGTCTAGTAATAAATAAATTCATCTTCCTTTTTCTTTTATCACAGCAAGAATAAGCATTTTCAAGACAAACATTAATCAGCTGGTGAATCCCAGTATTATTCACTAATCCATTCCATATCCAGCCATTCAAACATCAAATGTTACAGAATTATACTTGTTATTCTCAAAAGGGATACTATTTCTTATTTGTGTTTTCATTACATGAATACAATATGGACCTGTGCTACACATAATTATTTAAAACCTTGCACTTGCAAGTACCTTCTCTTAATGTGAGTACATAAATTGTCATCCTAGTCCAATGCTGTCAGAAGAATGTAGAAGAACTGTCTTCCTCAAAAACCTAAATTAATGTAGACAACCAGTATGCTTTGTGTAGCTAAAGGATTTGGAAAAAGAACAGAGTTAGAGAGTGAGAGAAAAAATAAACATTCTTATAGTAAGTGAATAGAATTGACAAACAAACCAAGTCTGCCAAAGGTTAGAAATAACATAATTGGCATAAAAGGGTTAAATATTGTCATGTAACTTGGTACAGAGCCAGGGAAACGTTGTGATACAATAGAATTATAAATTAGGTGTCTGTTCTAAACTTATTCTAGCACAAAAAAGAGTACATTCTGAACACTAAGTACTTAATAACTAATGCTGACTAAGATGGTTGTTAAGTATATCAGAAAAAAACCCCCACCTACTAAGTTATATTTTCAGTATATGTCAGATGTTCTTGATAAAGGCACATGAAACCTCTTAAGTAAGGGGCTTACTTCACACACACACAAACACAGACAAGCACAGACAGAGAAAAAAAGGGCAAATCGAAATCTCTTCCTCATTCAAAGCAGGAAGCTGTCTCCAAAGGATAGTTCCAAGAATGCAGACATGCATGAGAAAGAACCATAAATTAGAAGGTGGAAAGAATGGCACACAAAGGGCTATTAAATGATTTTGTGATAGCTAACTTCTCAATAGAGTTGATTGAAACCAAAAGCCCTGTGAAAGCATTCATGCATGGAGAAGATGTATTTTTGAGAGAGTTGTAGGTTGGGGGTAGGGTGCAGAGGGGGCATTAATTAGAGACTGTTGCCAGGCAAAATACATGAGGCAAATTCCCCTCTGAGGTGGTGTTTCCATGTACAGAGAAAAAGTCCACTCACCTCAAAGACATTTCTATAGTAATACCACTGAGGCTTTTATACATCCTGCAAAAAAAAACCCAAATCCAAAAAAT
>BJBW01001994.1:87454-107418 GCA_004320125.1 Scolopax mira
CTCTGCCCTGTTCCAAGACATTTCAGACTGACTGGCCCTTGACTTCTCACCACAAAAAAATTTGTGTAGTGGGCTATAAAGCAATTAATCTCATAAAAGAGTAAGTTTTTTGAATTTACATCTGGAGCAGAAAACTCGGAGCAGGCTGAAGAAACGGACTGACAGGAACTTCATGATATTCCACAAAGGGAACCGTAAAATTCTGTACTTGGACAGCAGCAGCTCTAGGCACCAGTATATGTTGGGAGCTGACCAGCTAGAAACCAGGAGAATAGTATTTGGGGATTACACAAGACTTCTTACAGGTTGTTGAAGGAAGGGACCGATGTCAGGGAAAGGTATAGATTTAGGTGATTTGAGAGTAACAGGAGTGGGAAGTAAAGTGGATGTCATGTGTAAATTGTTGGCCGAGTGGTGCAAGTCTCTGGTGTGTTATCTATCCTATATTCAAATTAAACTTCCTTTCTCTTTTCTGGGTGTGTCTATGAGGATCTGGGTGCCAGCAGCTGGAATCAGCCCATGAGTCAGGGAACCCATATGCCTGGATGGCAGCGACTGGAGAGACCTGAATGAGTGAAACCATGACTGGAGAAAATGCAGGCATGCAAGTGAGTATGTGATGCTAATGAAGATCAAGGTGAACTCACTGTGAAGAGAATGAAATGGTTGAGGACTCAGAGAGGATGGTATTGGAGGTATCTCTAAGGGTGAGACTATGGGGATGTTGCTTGGGTGAGACTATGGGGGAACTACTGGGGACCATGGAAGTCCTGGGCAGCTTTGGGGGGGAATTGTGTGTGAGTGTGAATGTAACTGTGAATGAGGGGTCTGTACCAGCAAGTGGAGTGGGGCTATGACCTTGAGGCTTTCCTGTTGATTTCACAGCAACTGAGAAGGCTGAGCTCCAGGGGCAGCTGCTGAGCAGACTGAGTGTCTAAGCCTGGCTGCTGGAGGATTCCTGTTGTACCTGTGTGTATTTATACACATAGTCTCACTTTGCAGTTTCACCTTGCTCAGCCAGATACGGGAGCAGGATGAAGCTATTGGTGCTGTCTCTGCCCATGTGAGCGTTCTGTGTGTCTGTCTGTCTCTGCTGATCTGTATGGACGGCCAGGTATATTTGTGTGTATATGTGCTCTATGTGTGTTTGGCTACTGGGAATGCATGCTCAGACTCAGTCCTGGTGGGATCTGGAGTTGCAGCAGTCTTGCCTCACTCAGCCTGTTGGAGTCAGCACAATATGTTTTCTCCTAACAGTTACCAGCCTAAAGAAAATCCATGGATGATAGACACATGGATGAGACCAGCATTTTGAGGGATGAGATTCTGGAAAGTGTAGGTACAAAGAATATATTATAGACCGTGAATTTAATCTATTCCCATCTACAGACATTTGAGACTGGGTCCCAAATCCAGCAACTTTTCTGTTTGCCATTCATATACAGAAAATGGAATGCCAGCAAGGCAGAACATTGATACTTTTTCTTTAAACACTACATTGATTTTTGCTTCAAGATTAGGGAGTGTGAACAGGCTGAAAACCAGTAGCATTTGTCTGAACTCCACTGAAACATCCAGTAACATGGTGGGCAACCAGGGGGCAAATGCTGAGTGAATTCTTTGATCACAAAACCTATTTGGTACCTCAATCCTTTTGATAATGTACGAGCCATGAAGAAACAAAGCATTAAGAACAACACAGTATCCAACCGTGTTTCAGAGGAGGATTCAAGATTAACTTACTTTTTTTCTCCTCAGGTAACACACCACATAAAGCCATTCATGGAAGCTCAGTGCGGGATACATAGGAAAGAGGTCTCCCGACACAACTATATTGCTTTCTGACTTTTTCAGCCTGTGTAGCTTATTTTGGTAACCTTACTTGAGTTTTCTTTTTATTTTAGGTGTTCTTCCAGGTAATCCTTACTGATCATGGGCTGTCACTATCTTGAATTTTATATTCTCAAACTACATAGAAAGCCCACACGTTTCCAAAAGTGTTCACAGACCCATTTGACTACATGTGGGAAGAAAAAGAAAAAAGTTGTGAATTTCAAGGGATGGAGTGTTTTAAGCACAGAGTTGGGTAAGAAGAACCCTAGGCTTGGCTTCTTAGTGATGATTTGCCTGTCAGACTGCCCATCTCTCATGGGAGTTCAGTGATCACAGCTGTGTCAGGCTGCCTGGGGATGACGTAGTGTCATGACTTATTTTTAAAAAATGGTCTTCAAACAAATTTGATGTAGAGTTTGCTAACGTCAGCATGAGTTGTTCCCGTTCTCCAAAATAGCATAGGAAATGTTGGTGACAAAAATGTTTTCATTATCCTTAGAAGAAAGAATAAATATAAGAGTCCTAATGAAAACAGTAACATATATTCTGTATTCTATCACAGACAAGGACTTCTCTGTGATGCCACTAAGCCACATGGGCTGAAGACAGATTGTAAAGACAGAGGATGATAGTCAATTTATTCAATAACTTGGCTTGTTGGCAGAACTTGATCCTGATATTTCAAAGTGCTCTAAAAATGACAAATTCAGGAGACAGACTTTCTAAAAAGGTATCACAGAAAAATTGGATCTTAAAATTGAAGATGTAATTCTGAAAGAATTTAAAGTGCTTTCCAGAAGTTATGGTCAACTGGACAAAAAAAACTTCAAAGACAATAGCAATGGCATTTTATGTCAGTGTTAAGCAGATGATGAGGCAGAACTTGGTGAAGAGTTCATGAAGAGTGTACAATAAACCAGAAGTGTTAGTGCCAACAATTAAAAGTGTAGTAACAGTTTTAGAGCTGTGAATCAGCAACACTCATAAACAAAGAATGAAAATGCCACTAGTAGTGTTGGGGTATAACAAAATGAATCAAAAAGACATATTAAAGTTTAACATACACATTATTATGTTTCTATTTTACAGGTAATATTTTTCTAAAGGACTCTTCATTATTCATAAAACGAAAAATTAACATGAAAAATCCTATTATATTCCAAGTCAAAAAATGTAAATAGTAAGTTAACAAGTACCAGTGTCCTATCTCCAAGTCGAATTTTTTGTTCAGGGTTTGTTTCAGTTTCAGAGAATTATCTTGCAAAATTATATACTTGTTGCAACAGCAAAAGACTGAAATGGCTCCATTAATTGATGACATGGCAGTTCAAATGGAACAATTTAACTTTTGGAATGATTCATGTAGCAATTTTTTAAGGCCAAGTTTCATCAACAGAAGTCCAATCTTTTATGTAAATGCTGCTTCATTCAATCTATCAATCAGATGAAAGCTTGCACCTTCTCTGTTACACCACTAAGCCAAATGGACCAAATGGGAAGCAGATGTTAATAGTGCAGGGGCAGGTGATAACACCGATTCAAGCCATTCAAGTCCTGTAAAGGAATCCATTATATAGACCTATTTCAAAACAATTGATTTTACAGCGCCCAATATTCAATCTGTTTCTTGAAAGAAAGGCTGCAATTTGATTGAAAATATTGAGAAACATTCATCACACCACCAAACAGAAGAGTAATGTATGTTCATAACATGTTTTGGTCTATAGTTCAAATTTCAGCCACCATCGACTCATTACTTAACTTCATCTGCTTCAATCTAACTGTCAGATTACAGAAAAAGCATTGAAGTCCGTTCAGAAATATCTCTGTTTATTCAGCCAAACTGAATGTCAGCTCTTTTCTGAAGTGATGAAGTTGATATAAATTGTTATAGAGATACTGGCAGCACACGCTGTAAGTGAGAACCATTTCAGTGCTCTCTGCCTCATCAACACATGGCTTTGCTCCACAATGAGATAATCGTGACTCACGTGGTTGGTGATTATACTCCTACAAAGTATAGCGATGGCCTAGTCATTACAGATCTTGTAGGATGGACAACTTTTGAATAAAAATAAGTGAAAAATGCTGTTCGGAACTTTACGAGAGTTGTAAAACATTTTTCGTATTTTCTTTAAGGAATCACAATCTCCCTATACCTTATTGTTTTGTAAAGTATACACATTTTGAAATTAAATAAGCGGTCTTTTACCCCAGACCTTAGGATACTGTGGGGTAGGGGAAGGTGAAAGGATTGAAGACTGCAGGAGAAAAGTCAATAAAAAGTCTTTTGAAATTGCAGTCATCTCCATTCAAACATTATATTTTGTGTCCACAGAACACACTGGCAATTTCATTTCACAATCTAACCTAGATCTGCATTGACTTGAATTTAAGGGACACGTCTCACACAACACCTCTGAGAAAGGAGACAACAAATATCATTGCAAACACTATTTTTCTAAACATTTGCAACAAGTGTAACAAGGACAGAATCAAGACGCTATACAAGCTGTAGAAACAAGTTATAGGGTAGTCTTACCTCCAGGTAAACAGACCATGTCAGTAAAAAGGAAAAGAAAATAAAACTACAAAGCAGTGGAAGTGATGCCATGGTTGAGAGAGTTTCTCTACTACTCTTTCCCTTTTGTCTCCCAAAGTATGACCTTGTACATTCCAGTGCCAAAAATACCTTATTGTAGACAAAATCTCTCCAATAAGCAAGCTATATTAAAGAGGATTTTGTTATCAAGGATGCAGATATATAGACACCTTGTGATTGCAATGCAGACAATGTGTGAGCTTGCCCACTGTTTACAGAAGCTGTAGCACCCACCTGAGCTCTGGCTAGAAGCCACCAGTTGGTGTCTGTGTGGGACAATGAAGGAGTTTGGTGTTTTTCAGTTTTATAAAGTAAAAAATAAAAGGATGAATACATAGAGGTCTCTGGAATCATAAAAGTCACGGATACAATGAATGGTTATTCACTATTTCCCACAGCATAAAAACTATGAAATGCCAAGATTAATACACTATAATTGAAACATAGTGTTATGCTGTTGAAAGAGGAATTTAGGGGGGACAGCATTCATTTTACATAAACATGAAAAAGGTAGAAAATAATGAAAAAAAATTTCCAGATAAATACTTTTATTGTTTCTAATTTTGGAATAAAAATCTTTCAAAACGCTCCACCAGCTTTTAAATATTAGATTAGATAGAATATTACATACATAAAGCAGTTTTTCTGTAACTGTGACATGTTTCTCGGTGGAGGTGTAGACTCTGCTATGGAAGTCTCAGACAACCACAAAGAGCACACGTAAGGAGAAAAATATTTATGTAATTCAGTCAATTCACCTTCATTAAAGAGCACACTGAAGGTACAACACTTGGATTGAAATCCACACTGTTCAACCCTCCATAATGTGTGAGCATTTTGTGGTGTTTTTATCTATTTATATAGGTGAAAGTCTGTTTGCACAACAGAATTATGAACAGTGAGAGACTGTTTATATCTAAGGTTGTATTTTGGAATCATTTCTATTCAAGAGCTAAATAAAGTAGAACAGCAATATATTATGAATCTTTGGTAAGCGCTTAATGCAGCTGCTTATTTCATAATGAGAAAGTAAAGTGCCAGATAAGCTGTATTTAAAGTTTTTTACTTGCGGAGGTCAATATATTATTTGGTACTTTCAGAGAGTGATGATCTGATAAAATTTCAGCAATCTTGGCATAAATTATATTATACATGATTCACATAAATTACTATTAATATATTTGCTGTTACTTGCAATTTGTCAAAAGCTATTTCCACTTATAGTTTAAATACTGTGCAAAAGAGATATGATGAAAGTAGTCATTTTATCTCTATATGAGAGTGAGTAAATGTCAATTACCTTTTCTTTCTACAGCTGCATAATCAGAGAAAATTCTGTGATTATAAGAATGCTTCCTTTTCGACTTCTCCTGCCTACCTCGTATGAATGAAACAAATATTTTTTTTGCATTTTGATGCATTTTATATGCATCAAATAAAGTGAACTCTTATAGATCATTTTTATAAATTTTATTATGTTAAAAACAATACAGTAGATTTATCTGAAAATTCTTTAATTCGATACAAAACTATGCAATACTTTTGCAAGCAGGAGTGTAACTGAGTCATGATAAGTACATGAGAAACCAAGAAGAAACTATTAATGGTAGTAGATATATAAAAGGGAAGAAAGATACATATAAGAAAAGGAATATAAAAGTAGGAAAAAAGAAATGATAGTAAAAGAATTCATATATATCTTATATAAAGAAATAAAATATTTATTAATTCTAGAGATGCATTCGAGATGTTACAGAACAGAATAAATAAACCTTGTTTCCATGAATACAGAAACCCTATGTAGTAGTTCTTATGAAACAGTTTAGAACAAAAAAAAATATGAACTATTTCTTTGTAAACATGAACATTTGACATAAAACAAAGAAAATATTTTATATTGTTTATATAAAGGTGCAAGAATATTAATGTTCTCTAGCTACATGTTCTAACTATTGGACTCTTGGTCTGATAGTTTGAGCAAAAATGGCTAGAAATCAAATTCCATTAAATCAGTGCCACAGGTCAAACCAACCTCATAACCATATCTCAAGGCAACTGAGTTTCCACAAATATTCCAGAGAGCATAAAATATAGTTAGAGCATTGGAAGCAAAAGTCACTGGGCTTCAGTTTTTTCATTACCTTTTGAAGAAAGGCTGTGAAGAAACAATAGAACTGTGTATATGTGTAAGATTAGACACAAAGATCTATATGTGTAAGATTCTTATCTAAATATATGTCTATCACAGCTGATATACATGGATGTTCTATCTCTATAATCAAGTGCATGACCTTATCTGAATCATGTGATGAATACTATGGTATGCTGAGAATTGTCTTTTCTCCTCTGTAGTAGTTTTTTCCTTTCCACATCTCCTACTGTATGTGAAAAGATGAGATGCACATGATTTTATTCTGAGAAATGCTCCTCTCACAGCCGCTTATGTTATCTTCTTGTTCTTTTTCTTTGTCCAACACAAATAAGAATATTGGCATGCGTTAAATGGAAGTTTTCCCTATCTCTTTTGACTAATGTTGACCATCAAGTATTATGCATAAAATCCAATTAGTATGTTGATTTCATTCACTATCTTTGGAAAAAATGCTTCATTACTATGCTAATAGAAATGGCTCTTGTTTCCACACTGTCCTGATACACTATAATATGAAGCCACTAAAAGTCAGGTTCATTCCAGATTTATAGCTTCTGAAGCCCTATCCAAGTCTCAAAAGTTATGCCACAGAATTTGACTATTAATGGCTCTTTAACAGTTTATAACCCAGTTTTCTACATGAGTATAAAACAGTATATAAAGTATAAAACTCAGTTTTATATCTTAGATTCTGGAAGAGAAATTATGTTTTTCAATCATTTATTACATGATGGCTGGTAAATAAGGCAAAGAATTAACTTTTTTAATCTTAGCAATTATTATCGACTAGTGCAGATGAGCCAAAACAATTTGTATAAATTCATGCCATTGTTCCATTTGGATTGAATCTTACATCAACCAATGACTAAATGGACAAAAGCAACACCTGATAATTATCCGGTGTGGTACAGGGAAAGCAAAATACCATTTGTCTTTTATGTACAGAGCAATGAAAATAGTGCAATAAAAAATAATTATCACGTTGCATATGTAGATTTCACAGTCACACAAATTTCAATGCCAACAACTAAAGGCACAATCTGTGTTTGATTTTCCTATCTCACCACTGTGAGCCCTTCAGTAATAATCTTTCCAGCTAGCAAAACTTTTTTTTTACTCAGCTATCATTAACCAGCCCAGCTGTCATTCAGAATGTTTTGATAATGCATGCTGCTTTGATACCCCGGGACTGGATATTTTGTGTGCAAAGTTTGTTAAATTTAGCCAAAATAACCAGTAAATATATCTGTATATTCAAGTGAAATAAAAAAAAAAAATAATTAATCTAAACTTCAAATTCCATTTTAAAACTTTTTTTTTACTTTTAGATATGCTTAAAATATGATTATTTAGTACAGGGAAATTGGAGCCACTAGTCAAGAAATAAACAAAACAAACCCAGCACACTTAACTACGTCCATCCCAATCCTGTGACCAACTCATTGTTACATTTAAGCTCAGCTATTTCATTTCCTGAGGCCTTCTCCCCAGGGATCCTACTTCCCAACCCATTTTCTCAGAGCTATGACTGTATTTTGAAAAGAAATCTGCTGGGATAAGAACTGAGAAAATGAAATACAAGGCAGGGGATCAGAAAGTGTGACTATGCATAAGAGAATAAAAGATGGGAGCAAAAGGGGATAAATAAAACAGTTGGATGAAAGGAAATAAGAAAGCACATGGCTACAGGCTAGAAAAAAATCTCATTGCCAACTCAAACTCCTGAGGCTGATTTCAGGATACAAATATAAGGAACATCACTCTTGGAGTGGAAAGATTGTTTATTAGAATTTGAATACTATAACACATGATTTATTTGTATTCTTCAGTATTTCAGTTATCATACCAGGTGAAATCAAATTTCATCTTTTACTTGTATCTACAATTTGCAGTATTTTATTTCTTCTGACAGATGTTATTTTTTGAAATTTTAGAAAGGAAATTCTCTAAAAACAGGTGTTCACTGAAATACTTAAGCATCCCATTTTTGAGAGCCTTGATGACAATAAATTAATTTTTTTATTATTCTGCAAAATTGTTAAATTATATATGTCAAACACCAAAGCTACTGGAAACTGCAACAGAAGTGTCAAATTATTTCTTTTTCAGTAAACAAACCTTCAAGATTTCAGCCAGCATGCTCTGCTCTGGTCTCACAGTAACACACTGATCTAATCTAAAAATCTGTTGCGTATATTTTGGATTATCAATTATAAAAGACTCCTTGCCACTTGATAAGGAATGAGTAGCACTAGTGATTTTATCCCATGTTCTGATAAAAAGAAATCTAACTTGATATGCTACAGTGTTAGTGTATGCTTGAATTCTAATAAGCAGACACCATGGAGCGCACACAGACTACTTGATGTCTTTTGGAATGGATTACTGCTAAGAATGCAAAAGCTAGCTTAATACGCTTAGACCGTTCCACCAAAGGCAAAAGGAGAACAAGCAGATAGAGACACATTGTGCCATGTCTCCTGTAAAAGACCATTATTTACCCCTACAGTGCCCCAACTCTGAAAAACTTTTTTAAGAAGACTGTCCTTGGGTTTGCAGAAGAAGAAACACAACTTTCACCTCAGGCTTCCCAGAAATTTTTACAATACTGTTTGTATTAATTAATTACATTTAGACTATACCTGGAGACAGTCTTGGAAAGTCTGTGAACGCAAATCCTTAGGATCATATGGAATAAGAAAATACCAAAGCAAGTAATGCTAATGTCAGACGCTATGCCTACAGCATAGCCTTTGGTAAGTGAACAAACTTATCTTTATTTCAGATTCCCTGTATGCTGTCTGGAAATATTAAGGCCTCTTACCTGCAACAGAGAAGAATAACAAAGGCTAAATTAGTAAAGCAGCTGGATGCACACACAAGCAGCAATTGATTTTATAGGCACTTCAGGTACATAACTATAGGTAAATATATATTAATATATACTAACTATCAAATAGTAAAAGGTGACAGAGTGGGTTTGTGTAAATGATAATGGTTCATAGCCATTAAATAGTGTAACCTGATTGACCATATCCCTGCCATTCAGCAACAAGTAAACTTCCTGAAATGTGACTGAGGAACTCCAATGAAATATTTATTTGCGTCTTGACAAATCCAAGTGTCAGAGAAAATCCTTCTGTGACAAATGGATAAAATCATTAGTCCACACAGGGTCAAGGAGATGCCCTACCTGGACTACGGCTGCTACTTCAGAAGTGCAAGGGCCTCCAACAAACTTAGTGTCCTAGCTACTGGTCCCCTATAGTTACCTCTGGTATCCTAGAGAGTGCCAAAGGGCACTAGACACCCAGCTTCAGGCAATTATATCATGTCACATTCTGCTTTATCACAAGGAAGAAAGAGGACATGAAACCCAAACATCTGTGGTTGAAATGGAAGAGCAACAGAGTGAACTTTCTTTGTACTCCACTAAAGAGAAAGCTTCTACCAAAAGATTCTTAGATTAGGGATAAGCCTTTGGATCAGAAAACCAAAATTCTCCTCCAAAGTAATGTCCAAGAATGCTTTCTGTGTTTTCAGCATGTCATTAATTCAACTCAACAGAGTATAGAGTATTGCTTACAGTGCAACTGTTAGGACTGAGAGGAGAAGCAAAAATGATTTTAGAGTAAAAGATTTCTGTGCCTTCTTCTTTACTAATTTTACTGAACAGTAATATATTAATTTTCCATGAATTTCCCATTGTCTTTAAAACTCAGAAGATGAAAGGGTGAAGAGAAACCTGAAATCTTATTCTTCATGTTATTGCAAACAGTCCAGTAACTCAGCCCTAAGGGTGCATGAGAATTGACTGAAAGTTGAAAGATAGAAGGTTGTTTTCTGTGGCTTCTGTTCACAAAATAAATCACATTGTCACTCAAAATATTTTTTCTCGTTTTATATGAATCTAATTATTTTTTAACTAATACAGAAATTGTCACCACTAGTTACTTCAGATCCATGCATCCATTTTTGCTTTGTGACTGTGCAGGGTGAACACTTCTAACTCATCTAAACAAACTAACATTTAGAGAAGATTATGGACTTTAATGTCTTACAAAATACAAATGCCTTTCTCACTTGCTTTTGTTTTAGCTATAAGGCGTATAAGTGGAGAATGACTCATTTTCTTTTCATAAAGAAAATATAACACTAAAACAGGTACTGGAAATGTCAAATCAGCATTCCAAAAGTTGGAAAAATAAGACGACTAGTCTGTGAAATTCTATTAAAAATAAAGAGGGGTTTTGTGGCTATCAATTTCCTCTTATTTTATCACAATTGTCTAAAATTAAATTTTAAGTTTAATTTTATTTTAATGTTGTGTGTTAATTGGGTGATAATTTAGCCTATTGAGAATGTATCTTTGGGGCAGTACAGGTTTCCTTCAGTAACTGCTTATCTCACAATTCTACTGGTTCCTAGCACATTGTAAAGGGGGAGAATAAAGATAAATTACCATTGGAACTTTATCTGATGACAAGTGATATTATAAATGCTATTAAAGATTTATCAGTAGGAGGGTGATGACTGAATACTGTCAAAAGGCTTTTTTAGCTGCCGATAATATCCTGGAGCATTGATGTTGTAATTAGGACAGAAATGAATTATTGCTAGAGAAGCAAACAAGTCTTTAAGGCTTCCCAGGACCACAGATACAATACATCTAATTTCCCTGTTAAACTGCTTCCTGAAACGCCCCACTATACAAGAAAACAATGATACACATGAACTTAGCCTACTTCAAGAGAAACAGTGCACCTCATGTGCATTCAAGTAGCTTGGAATGGAAGCTGCAGCTAGCAGCTGGAAGCTGCAGCTAACAGCACTGTGAAAGCTTGCATAATGCAGTTCACAACATAATTACTGTCTTAATTTCCTGTGGAATATACACTAGTGTAGAAAAGTTGGTAAATCTGAAAGTCTGAAAAAAATAAATTCTAAGTTTTTAAAATGTTAACATAAAGAACAATTTAAAATTTAAAAGTCTATCCAATCTTACTCTTTTCTTCCATGAAGAACTCAGCATTCCCACCAAACAGTCCAAGAAATTATTTGGGTAAGCCCAAACCATTTATTTTGTATTTATTTGTGTGTATTGTTTCTCAATTATGTGAACTCAATTATAACAAAAGTGTACTCTTCAGTAAGGGTGGTTTCAGAATACATCAGTTTTATTAGATCAATCTTCCTAAAGTAGATTAAGGCATACAAAGCTGAAAGTAGTCAGGTGGGGTGGCATATTAGTTACAGTACTAAAAAAATAATAAGATAAAAGGCAAAGAAAGACCACCAATGAATGCAATGTTTTCAGGTAAAAAATCATATATTTCTACTCAGAAATTAGGGAACATATGAAAACATATAGGGACATTTTCTCAAATGTTTCATTACTATTAACAGAGAAACACATATGAAACAAAATAGACGATATTTTGGTCTGTTTCATCAGTGTTGCTTCACAAAGATCAGATTATTTCACTAGAATCAAGATTTATTTATTTTATTGATTTCTTTTGAGTCAAGTCATATGCTGACAAGACTGTGTGTTGTTATTAATGGAAAATATCAATACAATTTACCTTCTCTCTTTTAAAAAATAATTATAGGAATTATAAATAAGAAATTCAAGCATTATACTAAAGAAAAGAACCTGGAGAAGATGATTTCATATTAAAATATGACAACAAATACATTTTTAAAAGGTAAAAAAAAAGAAGGAACTTTTTAATTGTGGTTTTCTTAAAGACTTACATGGCCTTATTAAATCTGGAACCAGTGAAGAAGAATGAAGCAGCTGTTAGGAGTCTGAACAGAAACCAAACAACCTCTTAAGAGCTTTATTGTTTTCTTTCTGCTCTTAGAGATTTATTTTATTTATCCCATGGCAGTTAAGGAAAGAACAAGAAGAAAACATTTGCTTATGAGAATGAAAACAAGCATCAAAATTGAAACAACAGATATGAAAACACTGTTATTGTTTTCTTTCTCTAGGATACAACTTCATGCAGAACATTGGACACCTGTCAAAGAGTAAGGGAATACTGATGAGATTCAGAGCCAGATTAGAAATAGCTCTATGAGCCAATGGTGCTTGATTTTCAACATTTCTGCTGTGCAAGAATTTGCCCTTAGTGAAAACATTAATAATGTATGTCTCACACATCTGAATGTCTAATTTCATAAAAGTCACAGGAAATTTTACAGTATCTGAGACCTTAACCTCCTTGTCAAATTAGTGTATGGATGCAAAAGTTACTGATATGAGAAAAGCTCCTTCTCTCACGTGCAGAATTTGACCACGTATGCCTTGTTACCTGAGCTAAAAACCTCTGAATCCTTGCATTAACATAAAACTAAAGTACTGTAAATTGCAGTGAGACAAGAACAAAAGCATTGTGAGGGGGAGTTCTGAAGATCAAGTATTTTCAAAAAACCACAATCACAAACACAAGTTTAGCTGTCTTTTCATATTTGTTACAAGACAAGCAGTTGAGCTCCTGAGCGCACAGTACTAAGCCCAGTAGTGGTTTCATTAACATATTCATATTAAATAATTAAAAGAAGGTTGGTACTTTGGGAGAATTGCAGCTTGCATGATTGTATTCTATGTAACTAACCTCAGAAAAGAGTAGACCCTTAGTGTTGGCTGGTGGGCGGTAGGTGGCTTCTATAACACTCATGATTTGCAGACTAGCAGAGTGGCGGCTTGAAAGCTAACTGTTCTGTTCAGCTGAAATTTTTTCATCTTATTTATGAATTCTGTTAAAAACACAGTACACACAGTAATACTAATTATTTTTAACTAACATGCTAACAAATACAGTGATGTTACTCATGAATATGAATGGCAGAGGAAGTAACAACACAGGCAGAAGGTCTTGTAATGCAAAAGAAGACATCCTGCTTAAAATAACCTTCCTTATATAAGTCTATACACAGTAAATCTATCATGTTTTCTAGAAAAGGTTAAAAAATATTTACCAAATAAGCTTTTGGGACAACAAAAAAAGCAACAAGTGCTTTTTTCTGATTCTTCCACATTTGTGTTGGGGCAGGAAAAGTTGTATCAAGGAAGGGGAAAGCAATATGTTAGAGCCATAGCGAAGTCAATACTCTGCTGCTTAAAGCACTCTGAATTTTAACTGAGGAACAGCGATGGATTTTACTGTAAATAATGTAAATAATGTAAATATGTAATAATGTAAATAATGGTCAAAGATCTCAGCTCCTGAGGGCTCTCATTGACTGTGGGCTGACTCAGCCTAGATCATACAAAAAGACCAGAAAGCGATAGCAGGTACCACCTTGCACTGTAATTCTTCCTAACTAACAAATATAATCAATACTAAGTGGACTAAAGGCATTTTAGAAACCGATATAAACTTAGAGAAGTAGGAAAAATAGGATTAGTAATGGAGTGAGGAACTGAGAAGTGTTTCTTCCTTGCAGCAGAAAAGTGTATTGGCTGCAAAACCTATTCACAGCACAGGAAAGAAAGAGATAAAAATAAAGATTACTGTACAAACATATTAATCAGGTTGATATTACCTAAATATAGCAGAAAATTCTTTCTCCAGCAGAGTGGCTGATGTTGGCAGTACTACAGTAAGGCTGGCAACTTACGTTAGTTCATTTTGCTTGTATTCCTCTTGGGAATATACATTCTGTATCTTGCCTAATTTACTTTGCATTGATGTGGCACAAAGATACAAAGCACAAAAATTAATCCAAGTAACAACCAGATAGAGCATATATTAATGGGCTCAGCCTGAAGGGAGATTAGATCAGAGAGGATGCTGTACTAAAAACTGATACAGATAAACTGACTAAGTAAGAGTATCAAACTATTTATATAACATTAATCCATTGACTTGAGAAGCTGAAGGTTCCCAAGAGACCACAGTTTGTTCTAATAAGTTTTAATCCAGTTGCTGGGTTAGTACGTTAACAACAAAGAAAGTTGTTATGAGGGAATATATGCATTGGAAATATTGGTTTCGGCCTCAAGTTGTTTAAAGCCTATTCACATCCTCTATTTTTGTTTACAGAAAAAGGATAATCCACCTAATGAATCCAGTGTTTCTAGGGCTGTTATCTTTCCCATAATTTAAATGGAAAGTTAAGATTAAAGGTGTATGATACCATATTCAACATGTTCCTGAATAGATCCAAGCTGTTATAAGTGATTTGCAGAGCAAAGCAGAAAGTATAATTTACAGTGTACAGATACTTCAGTGTAAAGGTATCATATTATACATCTCTTCTGACACTGGTTTGTCCTGTTCTGAAGTAGAATCTTCCTTGTTGCAAACTGAACTGTGCTAACCATGAATACAGTTCCAGCCTTTTGAACTATCCAAACACCACTGCAAAGAATCAAAATCAAAATTATATTGCCTTCTATGTACTGGGAAAATCAACTGCCTAGTCACAGCAAGGTGATGTCAGCTTTCAAATTTATAAATGATTCACAGGATTTAGAATACTTAGACTGCTTTAATTGTTATAAAGGAAATAATTTGAAAGATGCAATTAGGAAGCCTCACAATCATTATATAATTTCCATAGAAAACAGTAGTATTTTGGAATCTATCCTGAAGATGCAAGAAACAGAATCAGAGTGAGAATAAAGAGAAGATTACCTGAAAAGTAGAACAGCTCAAGAGCAATTGGAATAGTGATGTATCCAGGCATTTTTCAATGTGCTCTGAAGAGACCTGAAACTGACTTTTCTTTAAAAAGACGTCCTGGATATGAGCACATGTATGTGAGAGGAAAGGAAAAAGATATATTTTTTTATTTTATTTTACCTATACAAAATACATACATAAACAAAACACACAAACTCTTGTTATACTCCAAACACAAGTTTGAAATTTCTCAGTTTGCATTTGAAAGGCCAGCTCTCTCTGTGGGATCTCTTGAAGTCACGGATTTATGCCATGACTGAATAAACACCTCAGTTTTGGCTTACATCCTTTTACTGAAAAGACTACAGTGGATAATCTTGGATAGAAAATATTCCAACCATCCTAACACTGATATTTCCCTAAGTCATTTTGTTCCACAGTAAAGTTAACCACTAACTTATATGTTCCTTAGTCATAAAGACAGGTCGTAGCCTTGATTTACCCTTGAAGCTTTCTCTAATACAGCTATTCTACCTTGATGAACTTGCTGTCCAGAAGAGGTTTTCTATCTGCACAAGAGATATAGCAGTCTTAAACAAATCTGTCTGTCAGAAAGGAGAACACCCTCAGAGAGAAAGAGAGGTAAAATTGACTTGACAGCTTTGCACTGCAAATATAAGCCACCCTAAACTCAAGAGGCCACCAATAACTTCCACAGGACTACTGTTCAAAAAAAAAACTATGTTTTTTTTGCAGTTTCAATTCATAGGCTGCTGCACTGAAGTTGTCTTCTTGCTAGAAATCACCAACCCATCACTCCATTTTGATAGACTTGGCTGAGAACTTGGTCTGAAATTTCTTCTGGTTTCAGTTACCCAAAACCTTGTTGTCTATTGCTGAAAAATGAATTATTTATCTTCCTTCCAAGTAAAGGGCACTCATCACTGACATGTCTCTTTTATAATTTATAATAAAGAAGTCAGATTTTCAGTGACAGTTACCTGTTGCATCTAAAGCTGGGCTTGCTGATAGAAACCATTCACAGCTGTAAGAAATCAGATTTGCCAACACCTGAATGCCGACTAGCATTTATTTATAGCATGTCTTTCATTTTGTCCTCAACAACTTAGTGGCAAGTGTTGGTTTCTGAATGATTAAAAGGAACCCAACCAGATGGCAATCAGATAGTATTCTGATTAAAGCTGATTTTAAGAGTGTTGGAATTGAGTTTAGAAAAATACTGTTACCCAAGTTATAAATATTTTGGATTTTCTTATTCTGACAGGTATACCAGTCTTGTATGTGTCTGTGATATTTTTATTATCCTGTTCTTGCAATATTTTAATGATGCAGACTTTAATCTTTCTTAATAGCCTAAAAGGGAACAGAAAAGTCATTAAGCTAATTTCCAGGAGTGGGGAGAATTGAATTTTGGGGAAATTAAAAGTGGGATAGGTCTCACCTCACTTTAAATATCTAGTTCAAAATACTTGTAGGAGAGAGAGATTATCTCTAAAGGTAATCCATCCTATCTTAGAACAACTAATAAACTAACTTCTTAAATGTCAGGGTCAATTCCACAGTGATTTGATAGGGTAAAAAAAGAGAAAAAAACCTGCTTAATAATTATAGAAGTCTAGAATTATGCACAGTTTTATTATGGCAAGATGCCCAGGCATCAATAAAAGATAAATGAGGTATGAAGTGGTGGGGGAAGGAGAAGAGTGTTGTTAAACTTAATAGTTCTTTATTCTTTTTCCTTTTCCTTTCTTTTCTTTTCTTTTTTTTCTTTTCTTTTTCTTTTTTTTTTTTTTTACTGGTTAGGGAATTAGGGAATGCAAAAGACATGAAAGCAATTTTCAGTTTTCCTATAAATCTATAAGAAAATGAATTTCAGCAGCAACTTTTTTACTTTTATTACTGAAGTTATTTGAGAAACTGAAAGGAACTATAAGTCAGTGCCTTTCAAATTACTGTGGAGAAATATAATAAATCCAATATATTTGGGAAACGTTTATCAGCTTTTTTGTATAGATGAAACATGTACAGTTACTGGATTCTTTTTCTGATTTATTAAAATAATTTCAAAAAAGAGCTTTCTAGTGCTTTTAGAAGATTGGGGAGCAAATTTGAAATTTGTACTGATTAAACAAAGAACTGTATTTTCCTGCAATTCATTATTAATGTCTTACAAAGCTACCTTGCTTCTCTGAAGCCAATGAACAGATCACTTGGAAGTCACTTGATCAGCTGCTGCTGTTGTTCCTTCTATTACAGGCTTTCTAAATTTAACTGGCCTGAGGAGGGCTGACTGCTTCAAAGTCTTTGAAAAGATAAGGGATATAAGTAAGAATTGCAACGGTGGACAGGTATGCTTTCATTATCATCAAACTGATGGCACAAGTACAGAAGACAAGACTACAAGGATCACACAAACATTAAGCTCAGGGCTTTTAGTCAGTAATGAGAAAATGAATTTTACAGGAAAAGGATCCTGGGCACAGATAAAGTTTACAGGGAGATCAGTAAAATGCAAGCCAGATGTTTCCGGACACTTTGACAGATGGGAGAATTCAGTAGCAGTTTTGTGGACTGTGGGTTCAAGGCTTAGCTGATGCAGACTTCAGGGGATGGAGATGAAAATGAAATTAGATGATATATAAAGCAAATTATCTCTCTATATGCACATACAGAAACTTAGGAAAGCTACCCTTCCCCATGGCAAAGCTAAACTTTGTGAGCTCATAAATCATAAGATTTTACTGTCTATATATTTCATATCGCCTTTCTAGATATATACAGAAAGAAACCTGAGATATCTGTCAAAGAATGCCTGGACTTTCTGAAAAGTCCTCCTTGCTATGCAGGCATTTGAACGTCATTGTTTAAAATGTAGTAGAACTTCAAAAATCAAAGCAGCTAACACACTTGAGAAAACAGACCTTTGAAAGAGACTATCTTTGAAAGATAATTGGTCTGTAATCAACATTAAACTGTACTGCTTTTTTGAAGTGGGCTTCAAGAAAATAAATAGAATAGAACTAAACCAAACATTTTTAAAGGACATGGGGATGGACTGGGAGAGCCAGCCATGCATTTCAGAAGAAAAGATGTTGTGACACTCACAAAACATTTCCAAAATGTCATTCTATTTCAAGAACTTTGATCCTGTCTCCAGTCAGCTAAGTGTTGCTTTGCTGTCAAGAGGCTTAGTTTTGATTCCATTACTGCTGGATGCATGTATTTCTTGTCCACATCAGACAAGATTCAATTCAACTTGCTAGAAGGTGTTGTAGTCCACTTTCAAGTCAGAGGAGTCAAGATCATCCTAACACAGATGCAAAGGCAGGCAGGGAAAGGGAGCTCAGGAAAAACTGTTCTAAAAATCAAGGAATATGCAAAACTCCTTTGAAGGTAAAAAAAAAAATACATCTGTGTCCTCAAATATTTGATGTGTAATAAAGTGGATTGAGGTTTGACATTTTATTTTTTCATATTTTTCCTTTTTTTTTTTACCAAAATCAAGTATACAGTCTGTAAGTGAAAACATATATAAAGTGCTTGTGCACTTGCTCTGATTTCAACATTCCTTAAATTTCATTTTCTTAAATGTCTGAATTTCATTCTTCCAGAGAGGATGAGTGTTTGGCACACAGAAGAAACAAACAGAAAATTGTATGTTGGACATGTTTATTTAGGAAACTATCAGAACTTGAAAAATACTTTCAAATGTTTTATGAGAAAAAAAAACATAGAAGTGGCTTGTTTGCTGTTTGAAGTTTTATCTGTTTAGATCTGCCTACAACAATCATGCTGGAAAAACTGTGCTCATGTATGAGCAAAGGTGGTCACTTTACCTCAGAATTCACTTTTATTTCACATTCCTAATTGTAGCAAATGATTTTTACCAAACAAATATTGACCCTAGCCAAATCAAATTAATTTTTCATTATTTTTAGATCATTGAGCATTTAAGGTGGAGTTGACAGAAACTATCCCATAGACTTTAAAATTCTGGAATTTCACCCTTGCTGTTCTATTTATTTTTATGGGATATGAAAGAACCGCTTAACTTGGCCAAGATGAGCATTCTTTCTGAATGCTTACTCTCCAGAAGTTACTTGGGACATGAACCTATGGCCTTCTTTAAAGCCCCTATACATCAATAACGATAAATATTTTTTCCTATCATTTCCTTGATGTGTTCCCAGAACACAGGATTATACAGCAAAAGTACTCATATGATCATAAAATACAGCAAAAGATATACTACTTCTACTTGTAAGGGGTTCCAATACATCCCTTCTTTACAAGAAGAAGACTGTTACCCTCATCACCATCCTGTGATATAACACTCAAATCATAGAATAATAGAACAGTTTGGATTTAAGGGACCTTGAAGTCACCTAACAGCCTGCTATGGGCAGGAACACTTCCCACTAGACCAGGTTACTCAAAGCCCCCTCCTTGAACACTTCCAGGGAAGGGACATTCACAACCTCTCTGGGCAACCTGTTCCAGTGTCCCACCACCCTTACAGTAAAGAATTTCTCCCTGATGTCTATTTTAAATCTACCCTCTTTCAGTTTAAAACTCTCATCCCTTGTTCTTTCTCTACAGTCCCTGATAATGAATGCCTCCCACTATAAGGTCTTCCCATAGCATTTCTCCAGGCCAAACAACCCCAAATCTCTCAGCCTGTCTTCCTAGGAAAGGTACTCCAGCACAATCACTTTCATGG
>BJBW01001994.1:107493-127572 GCA_004320125.1 Scolopax mira
TCAATGCTTCTTTTGATGCGACCTGGGATGTGGTTGCTTTTCTAGACTGCAAGCACACATTGTCAGTTCATGTTGAGTATCTGTTCAACCAACACCCTCAAATACTTCTCGGCAAGGCTGCTCTCAATCCATTCTCTACCCAGCCTCTAATTGTGTTTGAGATATATCCTCTGCAATTTAAAAATCACAAAATCTCTCACTCATGCTTTCTCTTTCTCTCTTATATTTTTTAAGAGGATCAACTCTTTTGCCTACCACATAAAATTTACACAGTTTGGTTTCCATTTGATGCTCTGCCGCAGATGGAATACCAATTTCCAAAAGAATCTTGGCAATTTGATCAACACTAATCTGTGAACAAGTGAAGAATTCACGGACCAAATGGCAAAAACATAGCAAAAAAGATTAGTTTATTTAGTGAAAGGTACCATTATTTTAGGACCGTTTAGTCATGAAAGAGTTTATGCAGTGTTTACTGTAATATTAGTGACTTTGATTGTAAGTACTAATTTTTTCTTCTTTTCTAATTTCTACCTGACAAACATCCATTGAAGAAGGAAACACATTCTAGTAATTTTTGGTAAAGAGAAATTTCTGGACAAGAGTGAATTAATCTGTGTAATGAAACCTTGTATTCTAAAGCAGAATACTTAATACTCTGCATTTAAGCCATTGAATTTTCAGCATTCAAATCAGAATATTTTAATTAATCACATGTTGTAGCAAGGAGGAAGGAAGTGCCAATTCCAGCCTCAATATTTTGAGAAGGCAGGATGCTCAAAGCACACAGCAAATTTTCTACAAATATTAAAGGATTCTCAGCATTCTCAGCACGTCTGTGCTCTGAATTAGTATTTTATTTTCTTTTCAGTGATTCAGAATATACATAGCTCTCCTCAGTCACTAGGAAAAAATCATGCCATCTTGGATAAAGCATTTTTTTTTAAAGTAGAAGGCATGAAATAAGCACTTAGAAGATAATTGTACACCTGTTTCCAAAAGCAAAAACGTATCTCAGATCTACTTTGCTTTGAAAGTTTGACCAAGGTTCATATTTCAGAGGCACAGTAGCTCATAACGTTATTCCCAATGTTCTATGCTGTATGCCTAATTGGCCTACTACATGTTTGCATAAGCATGATGCTTCATTCATTACATATATTCATACATTATATACATTCATTAATGTGTAAGTCACAGGATGGAGCCCTGAACAAATTTATCCATGGATCCTTCTCCCCATCCCTACTGTAAATAACCAGAGTGCCCAAACTGCAGTCTGTCATACCTGTAGATATGGCTATGTATCAAAAATCAAACTTTTAAAAATTCATTGTAAAGCCATACTGAGATGTAAACTTCCTTTATCTAAAAATGTTAAAAACAATAAAATGTTAGCTCTTATAAAGACACAGACAGGCTTTTTTTTCCATGTTAAAATTATTTGTCAAGTCGGATAAAGTTATTCTTGAAATTGAACCAGATTATGCTTAAGATGAAGACTTTGTTAAATTAATAAACTAATAATTACTTTTGTACTATTAATTATAGGGTAATGTTAACCTAGAGTGAACAAGAACTTGCTGTTCAAAAGGACTAACATGTTAATAATACCATAACATGTCTCTTACAGTTAAATAGGCAAACTGAAAATATTAACAAAGCTCTGATGAATAAAAGCTGGAGGATGCTACAGTCAGGGTGCCAGAAAAACCTGAAGGTTAAGCAGTGCAGACTTGTTAAGACACTACAAGCTGATACATGTTTTTACTGCAATTCCTTGCAATAACATGATGACTGATCTTAAGGGATCTTCCACTCAAGCTTAATTTGATTCAGTCATAAAGGCAAAAAAATTTGCTATTATTGTTTAAAGACTTTTTCCTACTGCCACAAAGAGCATACACTATTATTTATTTCATATCATAACATTGCCATCATCTTGGCCTAGCAGAGAACCTATCAAATGTTATCAAATATTATTGGCAGCATCTCAAAGCAAGGTATAGGTTCAATCATATTTTGTGTAACTGGGAAAACACATAAACAAAATAGTTTGAAGTACCAAGAACCTCTAGGAACTACATCCATTTTCTTTCACATTGAAAACTGTAAGATTTTACAAGAAAAAGATAATCAATCCCTTGGGGTTTTTTTGAAATTTTTGTTTTCATATAACATCTGACATGAAATGAGGTTGTAGAGAGCTGGGGGTTGGTCTGTTCTCCCAAGTATCAACCAATAGGACAAGAAGAAATGGCCTTAAGTTGCACCAGGGAAGGTTTAGATTGGATATTAGGAAAAATTTCTACACTGAAAGGGTTATCAAACATTAGAACAGGCTGCCCAGGGAAGCTGTGGAATCACTATCCCTGGAGTTATTTAAAAGATGGGTAGATATGGTGCACAGTGACATGGTTTAGTGATGGGTTTTGTCAGTCTTAGGTTGATGATCTGAAAGGTCCCTTCCAACCAAGACAATTTTATAATTCTATAATTTTATCTAAATACAACCATCTCACTGGTGAGCAGTCATTGGTGTCAGTGATTCAGAAAATGAAGTTTTCTCTCGAAGTATCAAAAGTATCTCTTTTGATAGCACTGCCTTAGGGCTTAAAAATGTTCAAAGTAGGACTGTAGTAGCTCCTATGGAATCACTCCCACACTGATGTCCCTCTCTGTACACCAGTTTTTAAGGGGCTAAATCCACTTCACCATATTCACACAGATTTTCTGAATTATGTCCTTTTAAAAGAAAGTCCTTTTATAGTAAATGTTATCTTAAGATTCTGTAAAGAACGTATGGAAAGTTGGGCTTTTTTATTTTCATATCAGTAAGACATAAAAATACATGACAAGGGTTACATTACAATACAGGGTTACAATAAAGTAGATTTTATTTTGATTGCACTGATATCTTTAAAACACTGGTTTTATTGACTATATTTATTTTCTTAATTTAAGAATATGCCTTCCGTAATAGCAATATATGAGGTAGCCCACTTAGTTCTCATCTGAAATTTTGTGATCAAATTTCCCACAAAAAATATGTGACATAAATGACAAAAACTGATGGGTTTGTGACTTCATGCAAATGTAAGAAATTAATGTGGCATTATCTATGTATTATGTTTTAGTTTTCATGTATCCACTGAGAGTTCTTTGCTTTAATATCTACAAGAAATTACAATTATACAATTTTAGGGGTGGCATGAGAGTTTTAATTATTTTAACAAATTTATAAGAAAGTAGTAAAGAAATTGAACCCAAACAATATGATCAAAGGCATTTATCTGTAAGATCTCTGAAAGGAAAGTCATAAATATATGCTATATTCATGGGAATTATTATTATTATGTGATACATATTAATAAAATAATACAGATAATATTAGATAATTTAAAAATATTTTATATGTATCAACCACTATAAATATATAATATATTCAGTACATATGTGAGGCTTTGGAATGGAAAACATAAACATTTGATAAATGTTCCAGATTGTATTTGTATAAAAAGACATTCACAATACAGACAAAGTTATTTCAGTAGCAAAAAGTCTTACCATTTTCATATCATTACTTTAAATAAAACAAATAAACAAAACCTCCTAAACAAACAAGCAAAATGCAAACAAAACTCCCAAAACACTGAGTAGACGTTGAAGCATGGGTTACTTATCTGTGGATTTTTTCTCTTACTTTCACTAATATTCTAGCCAGAAATGCTTGTAATTTCTGATATCTTTCCAGAGCTGTATACACTTATAACAACCCGGGACCCTACATGTATGACAAAGATGCAAACAAACTAAAGGTCCTTGTGGTCAACATGTGTTCTAAAATGATATTGAAATTTTTTGGTCAGCAGAAAAAGTGTTATTGCAACCTAGAAATCAGGTTAATAGAAGATTCAACTAGGTTGATTTTTGAGAACTTAGCTGCTTTGTAGTATATTATATCACAATGCTCTACTGCTGGCTTACCTCAGGTTCTCAGTCACTGCTCTTCTTGCCTCAACTGGAAGTTTTCTGCTACTGCTTGTGGACAAGGTCTACAAATCTCTTATGTGTATCAGTTTCATCAGTTCAGTCTGGTACTGGGACTTATCCACGCATTAGTCACTCTCTATATGTTATGTCAGATATGGTACGGGCAAATAAAATATTTTCCTCTTGACAAGGGTGGAAAGGACTGTTCATACGTCTGAACCTTGGGAATTTGTCATGTTCATACAGTCAAAAAGTTTCAGCCAAATGCCCACAGTTCACAATGTAGTAAAGCGCATCCCTGCTCTAAATGAGTGAGGGTACACTTGAATAGCATTCAGTAATGATTAGTTAATATCTTTCAGTGAATCATCTAACATGTTTTTTTTTTAAAAAAAACCCAAACCAACAGTGATTGAAATGCCATATTTTTTTCTAAGCAATCTAATTCAGGGACTGACATCTAGCTAGAGAACTTTCTTAATGTGTAAGAGTAATTGGTGCATAAGTATGTATCTATTCCTCACAGTGGTTAAAGGAAACAAGTCAAAGAAAGAGTGGATTTTATCTACAAGTAGACATATTGTGCAGAACTATTTTTTGGCACCAGCTATGGACCACTATGACTTAAATTTAGTCTTGGGCAAGTTTAGACTCATGGTTAATCTAGTCCTCCATTGTTGGAACCCAGATGCCCTCACACAAATTAAATTAAAGTAGGGGTTATCTTCGGGTATCTTTTTCTTCTTGGGTGGTATGATATTCTGGATCAGCATAGGTGTATTACACTGGATATGGTCATAAGCCTTTAGAGACATCAAGCAACTGCAATCCAGCTAATTTAAGGGAAATATATTGATGTAAATTAAAAGTTTCGTTTTATTATTTTTATTATTTTTCCAGTTTTTACTTTTCTAATAGATAAAGCTAAGGAAAATGAAACTATTATTCTTAACCCACCAATATTTCAACTCTGTTCTCTTTGATGCCATTAAATGTAGTATCACTGCACTCATGCACCCATGCATATTTTATGTTTCTGAGATAGACATGCCAGGCTCTTCCAAAGGAAAAAGTAAAAATTAATTTGGTGATCTGCATTGTCTTATGCACATGTCTGTTACTCCATAACAAAAAATAATTTTTCATTAGAAGCATAAATATTCTGGTGATCTTTTGGCCTTCTGTCTTCTTTTCCAGAACAGTCTGTAAGCCAGTTAGAAACAAAATGCTCTCCTAGAATATGAAGCAAACAGAATTATCAGTAAAAAATATATAATGCAAGAAAGGTTTTTAGATGACTCCTATTTTTTTCTGAAACCAAAGTTCCTAGGAACTCTTGATGATCCCATTATTCCTCTTAGCTCCTTGAAGAACCACGCTCCTTATCCCACATGAAACCTCAAAGAACTGAGGGTGAAAAAAGATTATACGAACTACTTCAAATGCACTAGCTATGCAACTTTTTGCTTTAGTATCTATTGAGTCTAACAAGAGAAGAAAGCACCATATGGCTTGTTTTTCACTTTCCCACAATCCTGCTTTTCTAGATGCTTCCAAAAGACATGGGTAGACATTATGTCTAAGTGTCACTATAAAACTGCACTATAAAACAATGTGTAGCTCACTTTTCTTTCTGGGAAAGACTCTGGTTACAGGTGTTTAAATCAGTCCAAACTATTTTCGTGTTATTTCATTACATATTGAATATCCAACGTCAATATTTTCAGCACAGACCATGTCATCATGTTTAGTTAATGATATCTGAATTCTCTCCTACATGACTTGCTGATTGATAGGCTCAGATAAAGCTGTTTTTTGAATACATACGGGATCTATTCCTGAGGCACATGATATTCCTTTCCCATTTGAATATGCTTATCATCATCAGTCAGGATTTCACAAGAAGAGATAATCCAAAAAACAGCTTAAACCAGACCGCAAAGAGGTCTGAAGGTGCAGTTCTAATTCATGAAAAATCTCACCGTGATACTTCAAAATGAGAAAAAATATGATGGCAGGCTCTGTTCCAAGTATAGCTGTCTGTCTTAGCAACCAAACTGTATTGCTTTACTAAGACTGCTTTCGTGCCTACACAGAGGCAGCTATAACAAGCTGCCTAACAACTAATTAATGAGCAATACAATTCACGATGCCCAAACCCAAAGGGGTGCAGACTTCTCACCTAAAAGCAGTGGAGAAAATTCCCTTGTATGGCCACGTCTCAAGGTATCCAGAGCAACAAGGACTGCAAGGCAACCTGATGCTGAGATTTTGGGGAAAAAACTCTCAAGGAAAGTGTCCAGCTACGAAGAAGGAAAATGCTTCAACATCCTTCCCAGAAGATTCAATCTTTTAAAAGGACCACACAGGAATGAAAAGAACAATGAATAAAACTATATTCTTATTTATATAATTTTATAGCAGTAAAATCAGATTAAGCTGTGAAACCATGGAGTCAGCTGAAACATATTAAGGAGGAAAAAATAGTATTTGCTATGAATATGGTTTTTCTCCACTTTATACTGATATAATATTAAAGGCCTAAGAAGTCTTTCCTTGTTTCCCTTTCATGTGTGACTGACAGGTTTTAGTATTAGAATTTGGAGACAATATCTTTATTTTGGTTTTGTAAAGGAAAAGTTTGAGAATTTATTTAAGATTGTAGCAAAATGTTTTAGAACCTCCAAGTTCTTGGTCACATCTTACCTTTATGAGTTGTCTTAGCTTTAGGATGGGTTCTTCTTTGTTGCACTCTACTTAAACTTAAACACCTTTACATGGGAAAGGAATGTAAAAACAGGTTAACAACAGTTTTGAACCAAAGAGGTTTACTGGTGAAGATAAAATACAATAAAAATATAAAACATTTCTAGGTCAAAAAATGATGCTTCAGCAACTCCAGTAAAAATAAAGAATAAGTCTTTTCTGATTACTGTGAACGTAACTGGAGTTGGAGAAGATGGCACAATGAATATTGCCTTATAACAACCCGATGTGCATGTACATTATCATGCTGGTAACATGAGGAATGAACATGAATTAGAGATCTGTGCAGCTGCAGGGCTATGATCCTGTTGTGATCACAAAGACATGGTGGCATGGCTCCCTTGACTAGACTATTGCAATGGAGTGATACAAGCTCTTTAGGAAAGACAGACTGGGAAGATGAGGAGGTGGAGTAGCTCTTTATGTGAGAGAACAGCTGGAATATATGGTGCTCTGCCTGGGGAGGGATGATGAGCCAGTTGAGAGTTTATGAGTAAGGATTAAAAAGAAAACATGTAAGGATGACATTGTAGTGGCTGTCTACTACAGGCCACCTGAGCAGGAAGAACAGGAAGTGGGTGAGGCCCTATACACTGTAGACAGGAGCATTCTCACATTTGCAAGCCCTTGTACTCATGGGAGACTTCGACCAGCCTGCAGGGCATAAACAACCCAGGAGGTTCCTGGAGTGTGTTGACAACTTCCTCACCTAGGTGACAGAGGAGCTAGCAAGAAGATGTGTTCTGCTGGGTCTCAAACTCACCAACAAAACACTTGTTGGGAATGAAAAATTCAAAGGCAGCCTTGGTTGCAATGAGCTTTGTTGGAGCAGCTTAAAGTCTCATCAGAGGCCAGTCACTTGCAGTTTGTTTCAGGAGTCACTTGTGAGTCCAATCCTGTTTAACGTCTTCATTAATGTTCTGAGTGCAAGTTTGCTGATGAAACAAAACCAGGAGTGGCTGAGTTGCCAGAGGCTTGTTCTGCTATTCAGGAGGACCTCACAGGCTGTAGAAACGGTCTGAGAGGACCCTCATGAAGTTTAATGGGTAAAGTCCTGCACTTAGAGAGGAAAAAACCCGTGCACCAGTACGTGCTAGGAGCCACATGCCTGGAAAGCAGCTTTACAGAAAAAGACCTGGGGGTCCTGGTGGACAAGTAGAACATGAACCAACCAAGTGTCCTCATAGCAATAAAGGTAAATGTTTTCCTTGGCTGCATTAGGAGGACCATTGCAAGAGGTTGAGGGCAGTGGTCCTTCCCCTCTACTCAGCACTGGAGCTACTAGACAGAGTCCAGTGAAGGGTTACTAAGGTGATTAAGGGACTAGAGCACATTTCATATGAGTACAGACTGAGAGTTGGGACAGTTTAGCTTGGAGGGAGGAACCTCATCAATGACTATAAGTACCTGAAGGGAGGGTGTAGAAAAGATAGAGCCAGGCTCATTTCAGTGGTTCCCAGTAACAGGATGAGAGGTGATGGACAGAAACTGCAACATAGGAAGGTCTGTCACAACATCAGGAAACACTTTTTTACTGTGAGAGTGACTGAGCATGAATACAGGTTGCCTAGTGAGTTTGTGGAACTTCCATCCTTGGAAATAAATATTCAATATAAATACTCAAATGCCATCTGGACATGGACTTGGACCACTCTAGGTCACCCTGCTTTATCTACAAGAAAATCACCAGAAGTCCCTTCCAACCTCAAATGTTCTGTGATTTTGTGAACACAGGGAATATGGCATGCTTTGGGTTTTTTTTTTTCCTTTGTTAACAGCATGTACTGATCAATGATGGACCTGACATAAGAATGTACAATTTAACTGAAATTAAAGGATTGCATCAGGTTTCTCTGGGTCTGAATCAACAAAGAGTAAAATTATGTGCTCTTTGCTTCTGAAGTCTTAAATTTCTTTGAGTCAAATAGAAAGACTGTATGTGTGAAAAAACATTTGTGTTAAATTATGTATTTGAATGAATGATAAGATTAAATGATGTAAATGGTAAGTGAAAAATTATGCAGGGCAAAAGAATTCTGTGACAATGTACTGAAATTATCTTTTATTACAACATAATAACAAGCAGTGCTTTCAAGCCTTCAAAGTAAGTCCTATAATATTCTTGTTATACTTAAAGGAGTCATCTGAAACTGAGAGAACAGTTGGCTTTTCAAAAGACAAAAGGCAAAATGCTCCATATGAAAAAGAACTATCCCTGAAAATTTAGTAGGACAGGAAAAGTTTCTGTAATATGATATTACATACAGTGAAAATAAGAAAAATATGGGAGATGGAGGAAAATTGCTCTGGTTAATCCATCTCAGGCTCACCAAAGATGTAAAAGCAGATTTCTGGCATCACTGAGAGTTAAATTGAAACATCATAGTGAGGGTTACACTTTGACTTCTTCTCTGTTATATATTTGGCCCCTATCTCAGAGAGCTCCCTTCAGGATCAGGTGTTCTGGAGTGGCAGCTCCAAGAACAGCACTTCTGAGGATCTTACATTAGCATGAGGCAGGTCTCAAAGCCAGTCTGAAGCTATGAACACTAGTATCCAGGTGAGCTTGCACAGCCAGCAGACTCAGGCATCACTTCACTATGTCTGAAGATGTGAGGACCATCTTAGTAAAGGAGGTGCCCAGAAAAGGTCATATAACAATTATATAAGCAAGAGCTAATGGAATCTTCTTTTCAAAATGAGCATCTTAATGTGCTTTCACTTGTGGTTGCTTTGCATTATATAGATTTTTGTTAACTGTTATATAAGAAATATTTGGGCAATAGCCCAAAGGGAGAACAACAAAAAGAACAAGAATGTGAAATAATGTATACATTCAATCAAGGAGAAAGTGAAAGACAATGAATCGAACAGATCTAGAAAATAATAACCAGAGTAGAGAAGGGATGTTAAAATAAAGAACATGATTATATTATGTAAAACCTTGCCAAGAAACATCTCTGAAGAAGTAGATTACTTGAATGATCCCAAAAGAGCAAAATCTGAAAAATTACCAGAAGAGTGTTTAAGAGTTGAACACAGAAATGTTTACCAGGAAATACGTAGTTACAAAGCCCGTAATATACTTGTGGAAGTTCACACCGACACACACAAAAAAAAAATTATGGTAACAATAAAGTAAATAAGCTCTTGAGAACTTTGTTACCCTTCACTCAGGCTGAGCAAGTATCTCTCCTAATAAAGCAGAGAGAGAGAGAGACCTGAGAAAGGCAAACATGTAACGTCGGCGTAACCTTGCAACGTGCTTCCCAGAGCCGGCAGGAAGAGATAAAAGGAATAATGATTTTTTATAAGTTTTGCTAGTTTTGAACCTTTTACTCAGTGCCAGTGTCTAGAAAACATTAAATCACGATCAGCTATGGGGATTTCACTGAGTTTGATAATTGCATATTTCTATACATTTTGAATGTGATCCTGAGGCCATGTGATCTTTATTCAGTGTTCTGTCACATACAGTCCAGATCTCAAGCCTGTGAACTATGTGTGGCTTTATTGTGCCTGGTGACTTAATCTTCAAGGTGCCTCAGATGTATCCATGTGGCCATTTGGCAGCTGGATCATGAAGTATATTGTCAACAGCTATTTTCAAAGTTTGCAATAACTGCAAATCAGAAATAAACATGGTGATTACAAAAGGCAAATAATGCTTGTTTTATTGTCCAGTGAAGACAAAGTTGGGACAATAGCAGACCAGCTGTTTGGCATGCTTTCTGGGATTTGCAATCTCTAACAGAGACCCAAGCACTTGCATGTCCATTCGCGAAAATGAGCTTGGCTGCTTGTGCCACAGGCCTATAGCTGCCAGCATTGTATGCTCCTTATGCTGGGAAGAGTCCCAACTTGCCTATACCTGCTGGATAAGCAAAGGCAGTGAGCATGTTTAGAGGAATGACTGGGGGAAAGGCATTTGCGTTTATTTACTGTTAGCACTGAAAAGCAACAAGGAGGGAAATATATCCACTGCCACAAGCATGAGGGGAATGGTTGGTAATGGAATTAGGCAGTGAGCAAAAAACTAGTTTCCAGTCTGCTGCATCTTACATTATATGCTGCTTTCCACCAAAGGGAAAAAAAAAAAAAAAAGGGAAGGGAAGGGAAGGGAAGGGAAGGGAAGGGAAGGGAAGGGAAGGGGAAAAGGAAAGGAAATGGGGAAAAGGAAAAAGGGAAAACAAAATTTATGTCATTCTTTTGGTGCCTGTAATGTAGCTCCTAATAGAAAAATTTCTCCCTGAAACAAAATTATTAATGAAGCAAAATATATACAATAGATATTAGACATATGCTTAGTCAGACAACTCCCATTATAAAAATAGGTTAAATCTGATTTTAGATGAGTGCATTTTATTTTAAAATACCTGTGAAACCACAGTTAAAGTTGTTTATTTTCAGAATGAAGTCCCTACAGTTCTGTTTTCATTATGCTATGCAAACTAATTATGAATTTGTCTAAATGTCCACTTAAAGTTGCTCTCTCTATATGACTGCATTTTGATTTCTTCTCATCCGATAGTATGTATACATATATTAATAGCTGTTTCTCGTATGGTGTATTTCAGTCTGTGTCTGATCTATAGGCCAGAGAGAATACTCTTACAATTCAACTTGTGGAGAGGTGCCACGCCTTATAATGCGCATAAAAAACCTTTGAATTTCCCATTTGATTTGAAGGTATATGGTACTGTAGTTAAATTTTACAGAGAACTGTGTAGATATTTGTGTCAAGACAAAGAAAAAAACAAAAACCCCCAAAAACCCAAACCCAAGAGTTCAACTGGAGTAGATCCACTGAAAATAGATGATATATTATGAATACCAAAAATAATGTATTGTTCCACAAAAACTAGGGAAAAGCAAATATAACTTTTAAATGTAAAAATATCCATTATTTAACATTTTCAATTACTGATATTATTATGTGGTAAAAGAGGTGCTTATGGGTGGAGAGTTTTAAGAACATTTCAAACAAGAATGCCAACATATATCATGAGTTAAGTAATGCTAGTTTCTGTCAATCTTGTGCAGTGCACCATCCAAACTGAGAAATGAGTAGCACATTATGTAACAACTAGTCAGGTTTTGATTATATGAGGTTTTTTATTCTTTTTGGATAAGAAGTAAAAAGGGCCATTGCTGGCTGAATGGTAAATGGATTAATTGCAGAAGCCATTAAGTAGTATCTACTGTATTGCTACCTCTACCAAAGACCTGAAAAGATATTTACTGTCTGTAAAGCTGTCATCTATTGTTTTCTTTGTACAAAGACGTATAGTCAACCTGTAAAACATTTACACTTTCAAAATCCTATATACTTTCCTATATACTATGTTATTTTAAGGAACTTCAAAGTACATGATGAAAGGACTACAACTCTTCGTAGTGATTAGCGTGATTAGTGTAGATGCTACAACATTAGGTAGGGATTCTTTCTGCTTGGTGATCAGTAGGGCCATACAAAGTTTCCACAGGTCTGTAGCAAAATAAAAGGATCGTAAATGTAAATATATCCATGAGGAATTACTCAGATTCAAAAATTTGTATCTGTTAACTTTAAAAAGCAGCATGAGCTAAGCAAGGCTTTGGAGGATTTTTTCATGTTATGATAAGGTTAGTGACAAACCTGAGACATAAGAGTGTAGTTTTAATTAAATTAAATATACTGGTATATGCATCAACCATCACTTTCAATAACTACAAGCATTCTGTTTTTAAAAAACGCTATAGTCTTCATAAAAAAATAAAAAAAAAAAAAGAAAAAGAAGAAAAGATACAAGAGCAGAGGTACCGTTTGTACCATATTCTTTCACTGAGTTGTTATGTGACCTTTGGAGAGGTAGGTATTGAACGTTCTTGAGCCTCTACTTCCTTCCCCTCACACTGAAAAATATCATGATTCCACTTATATTAAAATTTCTGCGACAACTGGACTTGATCCCGTGAAATTAATTTGATGAAATTATTCTCTTGTTAAAGATAAGCATACATTGAAAGCATGTAAGGATTGAAGTCTTTATTTACTTGGATGTGCCAATAAAACAAATAATTAATTAATAAATTAGGGTAATTTAGGATAGGTTAAGTTAATTTTAATAACTTATCTAAGCATGTTACTAATTTAAGGTATCCCTTTGTAACCCAGAACCTTCTTTCACTTGGCAAGGAAAGCACATAGTTAAAACACGGTTCCAAGACAGAGAGTTTAACTGTATTTTAATGGGATTATTCACTACTACTTGCCAACATGAGTAAGATTTTCACAAGCTGATCCAATGCAAATAAAATGTAGTTGGGAACTAAGTGGAAATAAGTGTTCACAGGCAATTTCATCAACCATATGCACATCAATGGAAGTAACATGCTGGTAAAACTCTAGAATATGTATATATATTTTTTTTTTTTTTTTTGGCAAGTACACAATGATTCACTGGACAGCAAAAGCCACTAGGTGGCATTTGTGATTTATTAGGCGGGTAGCTATGGTTTATAAAGATTTCATCTAATCCTTGGTTTCAAGAGAACAAGACATTTAACATTCCAAGACATTTAACTCAAGAAAATCCCTCCATAATTAGATAAATGCACAGAATATTCACTTATGCTATATCATTTGGAAATCCAATTTCTGAAGTTTCTATTAAAATCCTAGACTTTCTCAGGCATGTATTTCCTGACCCCACAGCACCAGCTTACATAAGTAATTACTTGTCTACAATTAAGCTGTAAATAATGCAATCACTCCATTCTTGTCCTGTCACTCTAGTCCCAACCACAACAAATAGGGCTAATCACATACTTATTCAAGTGTGTAATTATTCACAGTTAAACTTCTGTCACTTTCACACTGTTTGGAAACAGTAGAACACAACCTGTAATTAGCAAATGTTGCTGCAGGCACTTTTGCTTGGGAATAAGCCATGGATTCAGCACCTATGTGAGTAAAGAGCTAAACACTTTGATCTAGGATCCTGCATGGTTTCCTCCCCTTGGGCTATTCTGTTATCAACCCTCAGTAAGGCAGAGAGAGATCAATGAATTATTATTATGTCAAATAAGCCAAGTGAAAATCACTCATGTCCCTTTTGTCAGTGACTTTGTATGTATTTATTCCATGTTTATATGCATGCAAATATATGTATGCGTGTATATATCAATATATATGTATCAATGTGTGTCTGAAGATGTATGAATCAATCATGTATACCCTGATTTGGATTTTTATTGAAATTCCAGTAGAAAACTTGGTATTCACAAAATAGATTGATGGATATAGGTCTGGAGTTTTCATTTCTTTTCTGTATTTCCTTGGTTAGAACATCAGACTGTGAAAAAAAATCCTTCTTGCTTGAAATACAACCTTACAAAGCACTATATTCAAAAAACCACAATTATGCTAGCAGGTAAAGAAACAGCTGTATGTAGGCACACCACTAAAAAGACTAGGCATAAAGTAAATGCCTTTAAGACATGCTCCAGTTTATTGTACTGAAATCTTCCAAGTAAAATAATTCTTTCATAATGAACTGAGCACATCACATAAGTAGCATTAAACTGTGCATGGCCTCATTTCATACTGAGTCAGGTTCTGTCACATGTATTCATCTTCAGCTATTCCTTACTCTATCCCAAGGGCTGGAAGAGAACTACTCAGCCTGAACAAGGAGGCAGAATTTGTCCCATGGATAAGATTGTAAAATTAGAAAGAACCTATTTGCCACCTGCCCTTAGTAGTCATTCCAGAACCAGATAGAATATGAGATTAAAACCAGGACCTGTTTTTTTTTTTTTTTTTGTTTTCTGGCATATAAATAGATCATTTAGAAGGCTGAGTAAGAAAAGGCACAAAAATTAATTGTCATAACACTTGTTTTCAGTTCATCATGCCTTCAAATTCATGCCTTCCTCCCCTTGTCCTGTTCCCTTCTTCATTCTCAACATGGCTATGGCTCTTCTTATACATATTCCCATGAACTAGAGTCGATTTACACCCAGAAATTGGAGTAGGTTGACAAAAGATAACAGAGATTGCAGATAAGCCTTCTTTGTGGGAAGATGCTGGCTTTGAAATTCTTCATTAAATCCTTTGACAGATGCATTGGCCAGTATGAGAGGTGAAATAGCTCCCTGTATAAGATCCCATGTGTTTTCAGTTTAACTGGTACATGTTAATTTAAGGAGGGAGGGGATTAAGTAGAATATGTCTCAGTAGACACTGAATGCATGGAACAGAGAGAGTCAAAAAAGCAATATATCAACCTACTTTTATGGTGTGAATAGTCAGAATCGTATACTATGAATCTGGAAATCATGAAAGTTAATTATTCAGTGTGCCTATTGGTCAAGCAGTAGAAAGGAAAGGGCTGAGGATTACTGCCTAGTCCTTAACAGTGGCTGGCAAACAGACTTTAACTTGTGGATTTCATTAAAATGCCCAAGATCCAATTGCCATAGAAACAGTAATACTGGACGGACTCTGTGGTACTCAGTTAGTTAGTTAGTTGCTGTTAAATTACAGTGATATGGAATTGCTGTAGTCTCAAGATACTTTTTCAAATGGCAGTAGCTGCCTCCCTGTATAATGACTCACTTGAACAGCCTCTATCAGCCAGAACAAAATGCTCAGTAAATGTTTCCAAGATGACAGATATTCTGTTAGGGACCTATTATTTGCTGTCAATATGATGCAGGGAGAATGCAGACATGCTGGCCTTTGTTTACTTTTTTAGCTGCCTGCTAAAACCATGACCTTTTGCTGATGATGATATACATATGTTGAACATTTGTTTAAACTGCCTTCCCACCACTGATAAACACAACCCTCCAGATTACATTATGCAAATAAGTTGCAAGGGAAATAAAATAGAATTTCATATTTTCCTACCTGGCAATTCTTCCCACAGCTTTGTATTTATGACACTTTAAAAAAATGTAATCCTTGGAGGATTGGAGGAAAGTGAGCAATTCATACAGTTGTATATAATTTTTTCACACCACCAGAAAATCTAAACTGTCATTGCAAGCTGCCATCTGAGAATCTGACCTTCAGAGTCTTAATTTTGCTTTCTTACCCCCGCACACCCCACTAAGATTATTTACAAGACTCGGACAACTACATCTCAAATCAGATCTTGTCAGATGACTCAAGATTTGTAAACTGCATGAGTAGGCAACAAGAGATACTAGTAAGGACTTGGGTACATCAGTAAAGAATCTACCCAATTTCTTGTTCTTGCTTGTGGGTAGAATATCCTTCATGTCCTTTGATTGGGCAATCAAGGATTTGCCTGCACAATTTGTTTCCCAGGTAAGCCAGCTGCTGATTCCATTCTCTTTCAACAGTTCAGTTCAACAGTTCTTTCAACAGTTTCAACTTCCATTCTCTTTCAACAGTTTATTAAACACATCTTTGTGTCAGCAGGATGAATAGGAAATAAAGTTTGTTATAGTGTTAGAATTTTTGTCTTCATTATTCACTATTCTGAATACAAATTAGCAATAAGTTATCAGCGCTGCAAAATATGTGCTTTAAAAATATGTTTTTGCTCTCCTTAGCTATGTATTTCATGGAGAATGGGGTAAGAAGCCTTTGTTTGCATTTCATTGAAAAAATTTACTTTCTTTTTGTTCACTGAAATATGACATTTTTGGACCACCACAACTTCAAGTGATATTCAGCTTGCTTACAAATCCATGTTATTTTTCTGTCTAAAAGCATGTGAAATTGAACTAATGACATAATTATGGTTGCAATCCATCACACTTGAAACCAAGTTTAAGAAAATCATCGCTGTAGGCTACAAGCAATATGCTGAATGGCTCAACAATGTATATGTTATACTTCTTCCAAATCCACAGAGATTTGGAATGACTTGTTAGAAGCTGTCAAGAATTACAGAACTTCTTTCTAAATCCAGAGGGCTGTCACAATATTTGAGTTTTTCTGCTATAAATTCTCCTATCTTAAAAACTACAGAAGTAGTGATATAATATATGTCAAAAGATAAGTCTTAATCTGTCAGTTGTTTTCTTAGCCCCAAATTTATTGAAAGAATTTACATGATCCAGAATAGGGATAATATGGACAGTTCTCCACAGCTGAAGCCAAAAACATTGGACACAGATCAAGATTAAGGAAATAAATTATACAATGTGATTAATATGAAAATATGGAAATCCCTAGCACAGTTGCAGTTGTTGAATAGCATTTCAAGGTGAATTTATAATGTTAACTTACTTTGACCACCTAAAAGCTTTTTGCCTTTTGTTAGTAGAGGGAAGAACATATTCTACATCTTATCTGTTCCTCTTCAGATACAGGAAAGGTGAGACACCTGGTCATTAGTAACTTAGAACTGGGTAAGGTAACTCTACTGAACTTATACAATTTGGGAATATAAGAAATTCCATAGCTAAATAAATTTTATTCCCCGCTGTTAGTTTTAGGAACTAGATTTGCAACTCCTTTATTTACATTTCCTGTATGAAACTGCTTAAAAAAAAATCACCTTATAGATTAACCTATAAATTTCAGCGTTTGGTAATGTCTGGATGCTTGGCTTTCAGTATAAAATTTCTGGAGCTGTAGCTTGAGACTTTAGGAAGCTAGTTCATCTGTGACTAAGTCAGTCATTGAATTCCAGGCAATACTAAATCTCCACACAAGGATGTGTTTTACAAGGCTTTGGGTGTCATACCTTTGCGGTTCTGGCAAATAGTTTGTGTGCAGTATAGTCCAAATATCTTCAGAAGGTCTACTTCTTTTGTGTGCAAGTAAAGATTTCAGAAACTGCCTCAAAATTTCAATTGTTGGTCAGTCTAAGATGATCAGTAGAAGACAGAAGCTGGGGGGGGTGGGGAGGAAGTGGGGAGTGGGAAAAATAATCAACCACAGAAAAACACAAAAAATAGGCAAAGGGAAGAAGGTGGTAATGCCTAAGTGATTGGATAGTTATAAAAAAATCTCTGAAGAACTCTGTCAGGATAGGCTCTAAAGTATTAAGATTTTCTTATGTGCCAGGTGCTGCATTTTGGCAGCAACTCATCAATGTCAACTCATCAATTTTAAAGAAGAAATGGCAGATTTCTTAGGGTTTTGTGATGTTTCTCTGAAGTTCTTATTGATTGTTACTGCTGAAATAATGTTACAGCGTGTGTGAAGATATAAACAAGCTTTATATTTGTAAGTTTCCCATGGCACAGGACTATATATTTCCTATACTATATATAAATGCAGTGAATATGTTACTTATTAAACTTGAACAAATAAAGCAGTCAGATTTACATTATTTTATTGTATGATTTATGGCTATTCATTTTAATAAAATTATTAATTTAAATAGGCTTTCTTGAAATGCAGAAGAAATTAAATGTTCTATCCACATTCACGCTAAATTAATTCATTCTGATTAATGTTACTCAAATGAATCCAAAAGGAATTAATCATCATTAGAAAGATATTTAAATGTGTTACCCTGACTTTTGAGGTTTTAATATACTGCTAGGTTGCATTACATTAGATATGAACCCACAGCTAAACTCTTATATGCAAGGATTTGGGGGATATTGGGAGGAGTCTAAATCTGAAACTAGACTGGGTATTTTGTTCCCATCTCTCTTTGAAAGTGAAACTTATTATGCATGCTTTTTTGAGTTCTTAATTTGTTTTTAATTGGTTTATGTTTTCTAGTTGCTTTTAGCCACTTCCTTGAGTCAGAGGGCAGAAAGGAGCTATATATCTTCATAAACTTGTTTGGATATATACAAGCTGGTATGAACAAAGTATTAAAATTCAGAGGGGAAGAGAAGAGAATGGTTAGAGGCATGGAAAACATGTGCTTCTTTGACTTATTCTTCCTTCCATAAGTAAAATACAGAAACTGATCTGTAATATTTCATAAAGTCATGAAGTATCTCCACAGGTTTTCTTTACAGTGATCAATGCAAGTTAACGTTATTTCCTAAATTCTTAGCTGAGGTATCTTTGCAAATCATAGGATAGTCAAAGATAAGTTCCTAGCAATTTAAATGTCTGTAGAATTTGTTTCATAAAACATTGCACATACCTCTGCATTTATTTCCCTCTAATTTTTTATTTCTGCTACCCCACTGCTATTCTCTGACATCTCAGTACTAGATAATGTTGTGGCATCCTGATATTGTAGAATCACAGTACCACAAAACAAGACAGGCTGCGAGGAACCTTACTAGGTCCTGCCAAAGTTAGGCCAGCAGTGAGATCAAATCAAGTTATTTAGTATTTTATCCAGTTGGGTTTTGAAAAGGTTCATAACCTTTCATAAGGTTATGGACACTTCATAAACTCCATGGGCAATCTTCTACACTGCTCAGCTGTCCTGATGAAGAAAAAAGTTTTCCTTATATCCACTTATCCCCCTGACATAAATCACCGTGAAGATACTGACTCAGACTTCTTGATAACCTCCTCATAGGTATTGTGAGGTTGCTGCTAGGTGCCACCTGATACCTTCTTTTCTCAGGGTTGAACACATCTAATTCCTCCACCTCTATTTTTTCTTTATCATCAATTTACTTTCAATCCCTTCTCAGTTACTCCTGTCAACCATTCAACTTGCTGGCTTCAGGAAAACTGGATTAATGTCTCCAATCATGGATTCCATTCAAATGAATAAAGACAATTTGTGGATGTGTTTGAACATATGCAGTAGTTTGCCTAGTTCCTGCTCTGCTGATATTTTCATCTCAAATAAGTTAACTTTAAGCAGCAAATACAAATCAGACTTTTATAAATGAACAATAAGGAAGTCAGTGCTTATGCACTACCACTGAAGGGCTTCAGCATGTGTAATGAAGGGCAACAAAGTTGGTGAAGGGTCTGCAGCAGCACAAGCCTTATGAGGAAGAACTGGGGTTGTTTAGTATGGAGAAATGCCAGGAGGCTGAAAGGAAATCTTATCGCTCTCTACAACTACTTGAAAGGAGGTTGTGGAGAGGTGGGTGTTGGTCTCTTCTCCCAAGTAGCAAGTGATAGGACAAGAGGAAACAGCCTCAAGTTGTGCCAGGAGAGGTTTAGTTTAGATATTAGGAAAAATTTCTTCACTAAAAGAGTTGTGCAGCATTGGAATGGGCTTTCCAGGGAAGTGGTTGAGTACCATCCCTGGAGGTATTTAAAAGATGTGTAGATGTGGTCCTTAGGGACAGGGTTTAGTGGTAGACTTGGTTGTGTGAGGTTAACAGTTGGACTTGATGATCCTAAAGCTCTTTTCCAACCTAAAAGATTCTATGATTCTATGTCACGGCCAGGCGAAGGGGAGCAAGTACACCGAC
>BJBW01001994.1:127732-152732 GCA_004320125.1 Scolopax mira
CCGACAGCCCAAGGACTCTCCCACATTCCAGTCCTGGGTCAGGATGTTCACAAATCTCACTACAGACATGCTTGACAGTCCAAGGACTAGCCCCAACAATTCTAGTCTATGATTCTATCATTTCTGAACACACAAAAAGACTCTTCCATCTTTCAGAAGCACTGTTGAAAGAGAAAAGAATAGGCATGGGTAGAGGTTGTAGTGGAACCTACAGCTTTCCTCATGAGAAGAAAAGGCCATGTCAGATGGAGGCTTTAATGGAGCCTTTAATAGACTGTTTGGCTGACTGTCTTGGGAAGAAAATCTTTCCATCTGTTCTTATCCAGTTCAGGTTTCCTGGAAGGGAATGCATAAATGTCCTACCAGAAAAGATCCATCTTTGGATTCCATTTCCACTAAGAGTTAATGCCTTCACCCCAGATTTAGAATTTTGCTCTAGTTCTTCTCAACTTAGTGCCTCTGTTTGTGAACTAGAATTTTACTGCAAATTAAAATTCTCTAATAGAATTACAGAATTAAATTATAATATAAAGTTGATCAGATAAGGTAAAGTTGTCACTTCAGAATGATGAAAGAGGACTAACTAAAAAGCATAACTGACATGCGATCCTAAGAAAGATTCTCCAGCATTTTCAGTGAACTGGTGCTTATTTTGGAAGCAAAATGAAGAGGAGAGTAGTAATACCAGCAAAACTGAAATTTGTCTCTCTGATCTGATTTGTGAAGATTATTCTGCATGTGTATAGTCACAATGGTGACATCATTCTAGGTTTGTGCTTTGCATATGTAGTTTAAATAAGGACCTTTGGTTTACGAGGAAATGAGAAGTGACAGTAGTGATTTGAACTTCAGTTCTAGTTGAATGTTTTGGCATATAAGAATGTCCCAACAAACAGATGATGCTTTCAACTTATGATCTGCTCTGCGTAGCACCATCATCACGAGAAACAGTTGAATACCGATTTGTCTGCAGCTTTGCTGAAAGGTTTATAGCACAGTGAGTGGTAATCACATTAGCTGCCTTTATCACTTGGACTGTATATTACATTAACATAATACAATTTTATAGCTTTAAGAAATATTAAACAGAAATGAAGGCAAGCAGCGCTTCACTAATGGATTTACATCTCTTATCCTTGCTCAGCTACAATGTCTATAATCAGAGAGAGTATTATTTGCCCTTCTTTAGAAAGAGCTGTTCATTTCAATCATTCTGTTATTCTGCTAAATATTTAGCATCTAATTGGTTTGTTGTGAGATGTAGAAACTGCTGTTGTCCTTAATCCTGATTTCGAATTGTTAGAAATATATTTTTTCTCATATATACCCATAACAGATAGACACAGGCATACACACACACTTCTGTAAGAGATTAAGAGATGGAAAAGTCTCTTCACTCTGAGCATAGTGCTGAAATTCAGTATAAGATTTTTTTTTTTGCCTTGTGTCTTTTAAAAAATCCTCTGGGTATCTGAATAGCTTTGGTTTGTCTGGCTGGGAAAATCAATAGATTACACAAAAAGATTCTAATTTGTCATTTTCTCACTCATATCATCTCCCTGAAGTAAGGAAAAAGAACACTGCAACCAAAACAACTGTTCCTATTCTAAAAGGAATTTGAATGAGTAATATTAAAAGCATATTTTCCTATTTTTCATATCTGCCTCTGACAGAATCATGAAACTTGAAAATAAGAATCAAGGGCATTATTGAATACTTAATCCCTTATTCAATATACAATTTTTGCCAATCCCAGTAAAAGTAATTACTTGTACTAGCCAGACTCTCAAGTTGCTCTATTTGTTTCAAGTTTATCAGTGTTCATTTACAATTGTAAAATTAATTGAAGCCTTCATTTACAGTTGTATTCAAGTTCACTACCTAGTAAAATCTGATCCACAACTCACTAGCACTGGTGAAAACAGAGATAGAATCTAGAACATGCTCTATGTCTCACCTTCTTTTATCATCTTCAGCATTATGTCTTGCTCTTTTGGAAAAAGGGATGCAGTTGCACACACAAGCCCTGATTACTCAGACTAAAAATATCCATATTGATTTGAGATTTAAGAACAGGGCCTGACACTGAAGAAGTTGACCACACTGAATCTTCATGATAGATATCCTTAGCAGTCACAATGAGTTGCATGTCAGATGTAGGTGTAGGAATGGCCTCAAAGCCCTTGTGTAATTCAGGTAAAGTTTTAGCAAGTGTTTTATTGTAGCTTGCTTCCAGGAAACAGATGAGGATTACACTTTTTAAGCATTAAATATATTATTTTGCTTGTGTAATTCACTGTTCCATGGTCCTTTTTTATAAATTATTTGCATTTATAGCTGATTTGCATTTTTCTGAGTTAAAAAAGATATGCAGTGAAGTTATGCTAAGGAAGAAGGAAAGGAGAAGAAATTCTATGGTAATTTTACCAAGCTGCTCATGACAATGATATTGTTCCTTCATGTAATTTAACTTGTTCTGGAGAATTGGCACCTAGGAATCAGGCTCAGAAGAGTATATTTACTGAGAAGCTGATAGTCATGCCAATCTTGTGTCTGTCCTAAAGGGTCCAACTGTATTTCTAAAAAAATTAGAGTCTCATACAAAAGGAGTCAGAGAAGACCTGGCAACCCCACTGGAATGAAGAAATACAATTTCTTTTTCAGGGCTTAATATTTACTCTCTTTTAACAAGAATATGGGAATTTTCTATCTCTTCACTACAGGATTTATGGCTCACTTGCCTGTGTGTTTGTCTGATGGTATCCAGAGATGTCAAATACTTTAAGGTCTTTCTTGTGTTGAACCTTTTCCTACTCCTTTTCCTAAAAATTATTCAACATCTGTTAAGCATGGGCCTTTGTTTATTATTTTATCCCATCTATGGCTGGTTGGAATTTTTCAGTCAGCTACTGTCTCTTACCAATATCCTTCTACCTTTGGAGTTTATTTATTATGGTGAGAGAAAACTGTTTTGAAAAAGCCTCCTGAATGGCACAAGGTTATATAAAATTACCCTCATCTTCCCTGTAGATGAACCAGTGGAGCACATATATTTAGTTCCTTTTTCATTCTTTATGATACATGTATTTATATATACACACACTACACACAGCATTTCCTCTATGTATTTTGTTGTGTGCTTCTTTTCTTTTGGTGATTAAAGCTAACATGTGATCTCTAGGCTAAAATTTAACCTAGAACTCAGTATCTATTTACTGCTGGTCCCAGTTCAGATGCTGACTGGAGCACAAGTGTTTTGCAGTTTTCCTGTACCTCAGATTACTGAGGTAAGAAATCGAAATGAAAGGTTGCTGAACTTGCCTCTTAGGTGTGCACAGACACTTTCTGTCTTCAGCATAAAAGTAACAGATGCATGTGTTATTATCAACATTGGAATATATCCACTAACTACTTAGATGAAAGTATACTGGGACATCTCCAGTTTGTTGGATCTGGTGTACAGGGGATGCATTCCTTGAAGAATCTCTGACTCGCCTTTGTCAGGAAAACGTGTGGTTAATATCTATAACTTCCTAATTCCTAGTGAAGTTGAGAAGTTGTGATTTCAGCAGCTGAAAGTTGTGATTCACAGAAAATGACGACTCTGACCTGTTGTAATGGACTGCCTGCTCCCTTTTGGCCTCTGAAAGGAAGACATGCTGTGGCACTGAAGACTTTGAGGGTTAATATATCTGCTACTTAAAAACCAATTTGGACATTAAAAGGAGTCTTCATGTAACAGATTTCATTCATCTGTGCAACACAGTAAGCTTTGATTTAGGCAATCAAGATTTTCTTTATATTTAATTGTGTACAATGTTTTTCATTCAGTCAATGAGTTGTCAGCTTTTCATGTATTTTTAAAGTCTCACAAGTAGATGATCTGAAGTGCTGTTAATTATCAATTAAATTTTCTCAGAGTAGATTGTAAAAAGTTCAGATGAACCCAATTAGGAAGAATGCAGCTTCCTTCTGCACCTCTAGGCTCAATTATTTTAAAGTGTATGATAGCACAGCAAAATAATCAAACTTTTCCTATCAATTATAAATGTGCTTCTAAAATGAGATGCTAAAAAAGTCAGAAATGAATAATTCAAAAGTGAAATTAATAGAAATACATTATTCTTTGTTTGTCTTTTTACTCCCTGCATGGTCAAATGCTATTTTCACAAATGAGATGACCTTGTAGATTTGTAGACCTTTTTTATCTAGGATATTTTTCACTTAGAAATCTTTCTACTACTAGAGGCTTGCTATAAATGCTGTGTTTCTCTGAGCTAGTTCTAATCATTGAAGTATAAATTTGGATGTTTATTTTGTTAGTTAAATACCCAGGTCTCTCAGTTTCTAAGAACATGCAGTTTTCACTGTCCCATCGTATCTTCTCATTTATCTCATTTGGTCAATACCTTCCCACAGCATCATAAATGTACCTTATCTTTCAGAGATTCCTGCTGACCTGAGTGTATTATCTCAACATATTATACTACTGAAACAAGATGGTGGAAGGCATTTCAAGAGAAGCTGAACATACCTTCCCACAGCATCATAAATGTACCTTATGTTTCAGAGATTCCTGCTGACCTGAGTGTATTATCTCAACATATTATACTAATGAAACAAGATGGTGGAAGGCATTTCAAGAGAAGCTGAACAAGGAGTTTGTAAATATTCTGGCCTAAAAAAAAAAGGAAAAGATTTCCTGAAGAAAGTTGTTCAAAGCACTGAAGGATGTGCAGGATCAGGATCAGGAAAGCTATTTTACCCTTGCCAGGATCATGACAAAGACATCTATTCAAGACTGGATCAAATCAGTATTTTGTCTGAAGGCCCAAGAAATGCACAACTTTGCATGGGAATGAATTTCCCCAACTATTGAGTTTATTTCCTTGTTTGGAAACAACTCAATGTTACTTTCAATAATCTTGACTGAAATAGCAACCATCTTATAGCTGGTTTTTTTTCTCTGTTAGCTGTAATGAAAGGCTGCTCAAGTACCACTCTGACATGTGAAAGCATTTCGGTGTTCAGACTCAGCGTATTCGTGAGCAGTTTGCAATCATTTATTCTTTAGCTTAAATAAATCTTTCCCCCTTTTGTTTAGCTCACTTCTGTATTTCAGATAACATTCTTCTCCTAAGACTTTATTTTCCTTTGTTTATCCCAGTAGCACTTACCTTTACCCACGTAGATTGAAATATATTTTTTTTTCTTTTTAATATGAGCAATCAGAGTAGTACACCATATTCCAGAGAAGTGTTGTGCAGAGTGATACTAATATTTCAGGTTTCCTATCAGAAGCATTTCTCCCTGAACCATCTAGAATCACATTTACCTCTCTCCCAGTGTTTTCTACTCGTGCCTTAGTGTCATCTTCTGATCCGCTAGTAAGATCACCTTCTTTTTTCATCTGTTTCCAGCTAATGATCTTCCAGCTTGTAATAAATTCTTGGTATAACTGTACTATTATATTTCATTCTATTCCCATTACTCCACTCATCATAGGTCACAGTCACCCATTTCTTGCATGTTTTCAGGAAGTAGGTTAGGGAAAGGGTTCATCATTCTCCTTTACAGTTCTGATGACTTTTGTTTATTTCTAGACCTGCATCAGATTTATCTTTTAATGAAAATCATAAGTCTTTAATCATCTCCCTTCCTGCTTTCCCTCTTTTCAGTTGTTTTTTTTTTTTAATTTAGATTCTTTAGCATAAAATAGAAAAGTTTTATTGCTAGAGAAACTTGACATTTTCTGACTATAGCTATTTTGATCAGCTTTTGGCTTGATGTATGTACTGTACTGTGCACAACAGGCTTCTGCTTATGATAAGGGCAAACATGACAATAGAAATAATCGACAAAAATATGGTGCACACACATGCAAAAAAGTTTCATCATAATGACAGGTTATTAAGCCTAAACTATACACAGTACACTTGTCTCATTATGAATAAACACATTTACACAAATTGATTCAGCACAACATGGGGACATCTCAGCAGATGTGTCAGCCTTGACGTGCTGGATATTTTAGTGCTGACTGCCTGTAGTCCTGATACCAAGGAAAAGTGGCTTTAGTGGAATGGTCGTTGATCTCAGCTTTGAATTCCTGTTCTTGATGAGAAAATATTCAAGATTTTCATGTATTTTATAACCTTTTAAGAGTGGTGGTGATTTAGATAGCTTTTCTATGAATATGGCTATTTGCATCACTCTTCAGTGTGGCACTGAAACACACTTGTTCCTCTTTGACAATGGCTTTTTACAGGACAGTATTGGCATATAGATCCCTGAGTCAGGTCCTAATGCACTTTAAACTGTGAAAATATATCTGAGAGCTTCTTAAAATCTAATTTCTGAGACAAAGAAAAGAGTAAACTCTTGCAAGTTCAGGCTTGTTAGTCCCAAAGAACTGACCATAAAACTAAAAGTACTAGTATGATCTACAATCTTTCCTTCATCTCAGAGAAAATAAATTTAAAAAATAAAACAAAACAAAAAAACCAAACCCATGGGTGACTTAGTTTGAAAGTTATCATTCTCTCTTCTGCCTTCATAACTCTGAGTAAAATATCTTTTTTTTTTTCATTCTTTCCTGAGAGTGATTTCTCTCACCCCTACTCCTCTCCAGCTTCTTGCAGTGCACGCAAGAAGCAGCTGCATATTAAGGTATAATGATGTTCTCAAAAGCAGATGATTATCTCGGAGGTCTGGTTTGTGTGGTTGACCTCAGACACCTTTAAGTTTTAAGCAAGCTAGTATTTTCACACTAGCTGTTTTTGAATGTCTGTCTCATACGTGCGATCACAAAATGTGCATGCAAAGATATCTTTGACTTCCATCTCAACATGAGGGATAACTTCTTTACCTTAAGGGTGTCAGAACACTGGAACAGGCTACCCAGAGAGGTTGTGGAGTCTCCTTCTCTGGAAATCTCAAAACCTGCCTGAATGTGTTCCTGCCCAGCGTGCTCTAGGTGAACCTGCTTTGGAGGGAGGCTGGACTAGATGATCTCCAGAGGTCCCTTCTAACCCTTACCATTCTGTGTATCTGTGATTCTTTAATTTCTAAAGATGTCTACATTTTTTTTACTTTAATTTTTAGGTTCTGTAAACCTAGATTTTTTTATTTTGGCCAACACTTGCTCAGGTGCCCATACTTATGCATCTAGGTGTACACCACAGAAGTTTGCTCTCTCTCTAATGTGTAGCTCATAACAGCTGAGATGTATCTTTCCTTATCTCATGTACCGAACTCATTTAAAAATTGCATCATGAAAACACAACCCTTTCTGCCCAAAAAGGGAGCAGGAAGTGGGACTAAATTTATTCCTTCTTTTATTAATTAACTCAATAGTCAATGGACTCATGCAAGTGTAAAACCAAATGTAAAAGATCTAGGCTCTGTTTTATACTCTGCCTCCTCTTTTTTCAGGTGACTGTATTAGTCATCAAGCTATAGCAAAAGCTACTAGTGAAAGGTATTCTAGATTTTTTTAAAGGTGCTCTACTTTGCACAGTCTAATTAAATGCTTGCTGGGTAAATGGGGGAAAAAAGAGTAAGGCAACAACTAGGGAGAGAAATAAGAACTGAATTTTAGTGTCACCTTGCATAATTACTTTAAGCACTAAATACAGCAGGGAAGTTCCTATCCTAGAATATTTGCTATCCTGGTATTTAATAATATTTGCTAGAAAGCTGAAGAAGTTTCAAATCCCAGATCCCAGCAGGTACTGAAACAAGTGTTGTAATCCCTATGTTACTGAATAAGAAAGTAGGAGTGTAAGAAAATAGGTGTTATACTTGAGAGCTCTGTGGGACAAGATCATAGCAAGTAGAAAACTTCTGGAAGCATTTGAAATTATGGTACATTCAGGGCCTAAAATTGGGGAACTGAACACTGTGACACTAAAAATATGCTCTTCCATTTGGGCTCTCATTCTGGCTAACCTAACCACACTCCTGACATTTATGCTAATTTCTACAATTTTTTTCTGAAATAGGTGAATTTATACTGTAAATAGAAATTAGATATTTAACTTCAGGCTACCAAAGTTGAGGAAACAGCTACATTGTAATGTAGAAGACAACTAAAGTATCAGAGGACTGCTTCTTCTTTTGTATCATGTGGCTTGAATTATGCTGGTAATTTCTATAGCACACACACAGTCAAATATCTTTAAAGAAACAGCTACTACTGTGAGCTCCTAAAGATATTTAAGTTGTATTTAATTAGTTGTGCTTCTTTCCACTCCCTTCTCCAGAAAATTCTGGCCACCTATCTACTGAAAATCTGCCTTTAAAATGGTTAAGATTAAATTGAGCTTGTTTCCTTTTCAAAGAAAACAAAAGCAAAAGCAAAAAACACATAAAATGTTCAGGTAACATTTTACAACTACAAAGTCCAGCGTGGACTATAACTTACACTTTCTTTCTGAGTTCTAAGCAAAACTGTTAAACAACTCTATAGTCTTTATTACTAAGACAAAGAACATTTAATCTACAGAAAATACTAATTTCTTATTATTACTGCAATTACGGCAATTCTTATCAAGGACATTTTAATTTTCTTGTAAATCTGAGTTTCTGTCATACACTGTCAAAGTCAAACTTTTATAATTTTTCTTACAACACACAAAAAAGAAACAAGTAAGCCTGATATTCAATATTATATATTATTTTAAATGGATTTTTTTCGTCTTTACATTTCAAAATATTTTTTGCTACAGAATTTTCATTATTATTCCTAGAAAAATAATTACAATTGTATGCCTACAGCCCATCAAATTTAGATACTGTGAAATGCATACCAAAAAAGATAATATAACTGCAGAGATAATAAACTACAATACTAAGAGGTGAAATCATCTCTTGGGAGGAAAACTGCATCATGAAGTGCTTTATCTCAACACATTACTGAAGAAAAGGCTACAGTGGTATTTGGCAGGAGTTTAACTAAGATAATAAATAAAGAGAATAAAAGCTTATACTTCATTAATGCAAAACTACATCAATCAGCTTTGGCCATCAAACATGTCAGAATCCAATGCAAAACTGAAAATGTACAAGTAAGTCAAATACTGCATTACACATTGAAGCAAAATGCCCCTTCAGGCACACAACACAAACCCAGACCTGAGCAAAACCATGGTTTTCCTGAAAGAATTGTTTGAGAACAAAGACTAATAACTCTAGCAATACTTAACTTTGCAATCCCCTGAATATTTCTGCTAATGAAGAATAATGAAGTTATGTTTTATGTGTGCCAAATTTATAAAAATAAGTCAAATGTTTTATTAGCAACTGAGTTTTCTGCTGATTTTCCTATTTTTTCAGGAGGTTGGAATCAAACAGCATGATACGCCTGTCAATTATGTTTTTTAAAACTGCTTCTTATCCTATTCCTGTCTTAGACAAACAATACTGACCAATATTGAGAGTTGCATGAGAACAGATTTAATCTTAAACCCTCAAAAGTTGGTTGCAAAGCATCACAGCTAGACAAGACTGAATGGGGTTATACTCTTCTTAAAAGGGAGAAATGGTAAAGGAGTTCATCCATATACAGGGTGTATTTTAAAACAAAGAAGAAGGGAAAATGGCTGACAAGAAAGCTAAGCAATGTGTACATGTGATGAAAAGAGATAAAAGTGAAAAGGAAGGAAAATCAGACCAAAAATTTGGGTATTTTACAGCCAACTGGCTCAAACTTATTATTTGGGCAGTAGCAAAGCAGTCATCTATGTCTTTAAAAAAAGAACACCAATAGGCACGGGGAGAGGAACTAAACTATAAGCATTTGTTCCATAAAAGAATGCAAAATGAAGTTTGTTCAAGAAACAAGTATGCGGGTCCTTCTGCCTTTCAGATTACTTTTCCAGAGACCACAGTTTTAACATTTTATATGGTTTTAATCCTTCTTGTTACGTCAAATTTTACTGGAATTACATTTTGTTGCTATCATTAAATTGTAATGTGCTTTTTTATGATAAGAAAAAGATAAGTAATACAAACAAAACTGAAAAGAACCAAAAACTGAAACAGGTGGACTATTTCCCTGAAATGTGTGAAGCTATTTACATCAGTAAATAACACCAGCTGACCTGTCAACCATTTAGATGATCTGGTCTGTAGTCATTTCCTATTTTCCAGCAAGTATTGCCAATTAGCATTCCAGAAACCAAAGAACAAAGCCTTTAGTCTGACTGGTTTCCAAATTTCTTTTCTCAGTCTTTCCCCTCAGATCCACATCTGGTGACGGTGGGTTGAGAAAGAAGAAAGTATCACATATTTGTGGTGGTGTTAAGACAGTACATTTCTTTTAGTATCTGAGAATATGGGTAATGGTGTAATTGGGGCATATCTATGTCTTTTAGGCTGTTCCATGTACAATTCAGTTTAACTAGTCAAAATATATCCGGAAGTGAGGCAGCATGAACAGAAAGGACATAGCAAAAGAAGGCTGAAGTGGAATCACCAGAAGCATATGCATGTAAATAAGGAAGTGTTTGTGCAAGAGTCCTGTGAGAAAAGCTCTCATGCTCTTTCTGGGGAACCAGCACACTTGGGTGCATTCTGGAAAAGAAACAGGAGAAATTAGAAGTCTATGCAGTTACAGGATTAAGACCTCATTGGAATAATGGGGATGTGTTGGGATAGCTCACGCAACCAGAGTGCTGCAATGGAGAAACACAAGCCCCTTAGGAAGGAGGGGTTAGGAATGCAAGGAGGAGTTGCCCTATATCTGAGAGACCAGCTGGAATGAATGAAGCTTTGCCTTGTGATGGATGATGAGCCAGCTGAGAGCTGATGGGTTTGGAATTGGTGGGCAAATCAACATGAGTCACTCCTAACAAGGAAGGAATAGTTGAAGACTTCTTCAGGCAATGGGAAGAAGCCTCACATTCCCAGATCCTGGGAGATTTTTATTACTCTGACATCTGCTAGAAAGGCAATATTTCAAGGCAAAAATAACCTTGAGGCTTCTGGAGTGCGTTGACAGCAGCTTCCTGATACAGGTGATCCAGGAATGAGCAAGGAGATGTGTTCAGCTGGACCTGATACGTACAAACAAGGAAAAACTGGTCAGGGATGTGGAAGTCAGAGGCAGCCTTGAGCTGCAGAAACTGCAGAATGGTAGTATTCAGGTTTCTAAGAGGCTAGAGGAGGGCAAAAAGCAGGATCGCCACACTGGACTTCAGGAGAACAAAATTTGGCCTGTTCCCTTTGTTCAACAGAAGCAAATGTAAAGGCCTGCACCAAGGGAGGAATAACTTCATGTAATACTGTCTATTGGAGCCAACTGGCTGGAAAGCAGCTTTGTAGAAAAAGACCTGGGTGTCCTGGTGGAAAACAAGTTGATTATGAGCCAACAATTAGAATGTGGCAATTCCAGGCACAAATACAGCTTGGGCAGAGAATGGCTGGAAAGCAGCCCTGAGGAGAAGGACTTGGGATTGCTTGTGGATGAGAAGTTCAACATGAGCCATCAGTGCGCACTGGCAGCCCAGAGAGCCAACTGCGCCCTGAGCTGCATCAAGAGAAATGTGGCCAGCAGGTCTCGGGAGGTGATTCTACCCCTCTACTCTGCACTCGTGAGACCCCACCTGGAGTACTGCGGCCAATTTCGGAGTCCTCAACACAGGAAGGACATGAATCTGTTGGAACGGGTCCAGCAGAGTCACGAGGACGATCAGGGGAATGGAGCACCTCCCCTATGAGGGCAGGCTGAGAGAGCTGGGTTGTTCATCCTTGAGAAGGCTCCAGGGAGATCTTATAGCAGCCTTTCAATATCTGAAGGGAGCTACAGAAGACACAGAGACAGATTTAGATTAGATACTAGAAAGAAATTCTTTACAGTGAGGGTGGTAAGGCACTGGAACTGTCTCCCATTTTAAACTTATACACAAGCTGATGAAGTATAGATTAGGTAAGTGAGATGAATCAAAAACTGAACAGCTGGGCTTAAATGGTTGTGATCAGTCATATGAAGTCCACCTGAAGTCACTAGCAGCATACCCAAGGGGTCAAATACTGGTCCCAATACATCTTCATTAATGACCTGGGTAATGGTGAAGGGCTGAACCTGATCTGTTGGATACAAAACTGTGAGTAATGGCTATAGTACACCAGATGGATGTGCTGCTATTCACAGAAACATGAAGAGGATGGAGAACTGAGCAGACAGGAATCCCATAAAGTTCAACAAAAGCAACCTGCTTTAGTTGACCCTACTTGAGCAGTGGGGTTGCACAAGGTGTTCTCAAGAAATCCCTTCAAAACTCAAGAATTCCGTGATTCTGCGATTCTCCATTTGATGAGGTACATTCTGCATTTATTTTCACTGATGATGTTGATAAGACTATTATTAAGTGTCTGACCCCTCAGAGGAATGCACTAAGCAAATACCTCTGAGGGCTAGGTACCATACTGTATTGAGAAGAGATCATGTCATAGGCTGATATTCTTAGAAAAGGGCTGTAAAAAAAAAAAAAAAATTCCCTCACATCTATTGACTTGAATCAGGTCCCTTTTGAATAACAACAGGCAGCAAATAATATCTAATATAATAATATCTAAAAAATAAACATTTAAAAATGTTACGAACAGATAAGATCTACTTCATATAGCTTTTTTTTTTTTTGGTAAAAACAATGAAAGAAATCACATTATCAGGAGTCTTGGTAATTACAAAATAGTTATGGAACTTCTGTTGGATGCAATGAAGTTTTTACCTCTTTTTACAGACTGAAAACTAATGAACAAGCAATTTGTCCCCAAGAGAAATTCCTGCCATGTGTGTTGTAGCTTGCAACCTCTCCTATCTGAGGGAAAACCATGCACTGAAACAATCTCTGTCAAAATACCGCCCTTCTTACTTACTGTGTTTGGATATCTTGGGGGTGTTTTTGAAACAAAAATTCCCAATCATTTTGGAAACAATGCCTCTAAATAGCCATTTGTAAAATGGGAGGGACTGTATTAGGATGAGAAGAGGGAGGAATAAGTGTCTGGGGGAGAGGAACTCTAAATTAACTTTATCATCAAAACCATTGATGAAACACCAGCCTAAAGGCTGGATTTGTAAAGAGTATTTAGGTGTCTGAAGATGTAAATGGTTGCCTAGAGTGAGCTCAAGAGTATTAAGCATAATGATTTTAGTGGGTATTTCCAAAAATGAAGAGTATACTTAAACCTGTAATTGCCTAGGTACTTTTCAAACTAGACTCCAAGACTGTGAAAACTGTCTGACAAAATAAGAAGCACTTCTTATTCCCATGTCAGATTATCGCTCAGCCTTACACTCATAGCAAGTCTGGAATCTTCCATCTCTTGAGATGGTTTGTAGACCTTGGACAGAAAAAGCAGAAACATTAATTTTACATTGGATAAACTAATTAATGTAAAAAAGAATGTAAAATATACACATCTGTTGTTTCTTATGTGGATGGTCTTAAATCCAGCTATGAACCAGGATAGAATCAGTAAAAATTTGGCATGTCCTCGTCCAGATAAATTTTGGCTACTTTTAACGAGTTTGTAAAACACATCTTTTGATTAAGCCAATACATTTTTGGGTGTAAATATGAGCCAGTAAAGATGTTTTCTTTATGTTAACTCTGAAACTAGTGATTTGTATCTGTCTTAGCTGATCCTTTACACATGGCAGAGGCATAAGGCTACTTGTGATTACATAGGTATTTAGACTTTTTAATTATAAACAATCTCAGGGAATTGCATGTGCAAAAAGGTAAATATTCTTGGAGTACAGGCTTTGTAGTGTTTGGATTGCTTGTATTCTTATTTTCCCAAATTCATGCATGGCTTCTGAGGCACAAAGCCGCCTTCTATTCAGCTGAAGTTGAGTTGTAATCAGTTCACATACATGACTTAATGGAAGTTACCTTGGTTTGTTGTATGACTTCTTGAAGTTCTTATTAACAAACAATGGGAATTATTCATGCATAGGAATAAGGAAACAGATATTTTCTTCTCCTTTCTCCCCTCCCGCACCCCCTCCACTCCCCCCCAGTCATTGAACCTTCATTCACTTCTAACTATTTAGTAACTGCAGTCTGATAGCATTTGTTCACTTTCTTTCCTACATTTAAGTAGTCAATGAGAGAACGAGCTATAAAATTTGGAGGAGTTAAATGAAATTGACAAGAAAAATTTAGAATGGGTATCATGAAAAATGACTGATGAGAAGACTTAAGGGAAGGCTGGAAAGCCTCCTGGAGGAAGTAATAAGGGGTCTTAATCTAGAGATGTGCACATTTCAATTGAAAAAAATATCTAGCAGCATTCTGCATTAGATAATAAGCAGAGAACCTAGGCAGTCTACGAGCAAGGCGCTACCATTGCCTTGAAAGGTACTCCTGGCCATAGAGCCTCGGGGTTAACAAGTTCATACATTAAAAGACTTAATTAAAGAATGTGGTGAGGTAATAATATTGATAGTCATAATTTATATTATAAGATTATATAACATGTTTGTCCATGAAGTCAGTAAAGCTAAGAATTTAAGCCCATATTTTCTAGAACATCTGAATCACCAGCAGGCTTCCACAGGGTGGAAAATTCTTTTTTCAAAGTAAAAATGCAAAATGCATAACTATGGAGAGGAAGAGGGAGACAAAAGAACTTTTGTTGTGTAGTGGCCTGGAAGATAGAGGATAACAAATTCTTAGATTCTAGCCTCCTCAATAAATGGTATTTCTTAAATGGCAGCATTACTTCCATTACTGGTATGGCACGCCTTCAGTGCCATCTCCTCTTCAGACTATAAATGCGGCTGTAGCAGGACTGTATACTAAGGTATTCTGACTGGGAAGTCTTAGCAGCAGTGGGCTGATGTGGTTTAAAATGAAACAGGGCACCCAATGACAATAGGATTTCTAGGGCTGGACACAAACACTTGCTTCTGTTATCATGCTAGCTGTGGGAGAAAGCTACATGTGGGCTCTACAACTTATTTTACCCTTAGTGCCCTATGGCTAAGTTTGATTTAACTTATGTATGTCCTGCATATATTTTGTATATAGCCTGAGAAAACATGTAATTTGTTCTACCATTAAATGAGTTGGTGCCAAGTCCAAAAGACCTCAAAATTGGATGATTTTATACCTTCAGGATTCAGAATGGGGGAAAAAAAAAAAAAAAGAGAGAGAAAAGAGGAAAAGAGTAAAAAAGTTGATAAACTGATTTGGCCTTTTAACATACATCTTTATATCCCTCAAAGTCCTCATCAATTTGAAGGTTTATAATTTATTTTAGCTTAAAGTAATATAACCTAAAGTATTTTAAGTAGTGAAAGCAAGAAGCAACTACTAATTTAACTGCAGGGTTCAGATCTAGATATGTTTGGTAATCCCTCAGCTCCAGGAGCTAACAAAGAAAAGAAACAGAAGTCTTCATTCGATGTTCTGAAATACAAGTTTCCTGTTAGCTTACTAAAGCAAAATCTTCAAAGGTAGTTATTGAATAGGATCCCATCTATACGACTGATAAAAATTGAGCAAACTAAAAGTTCCAGGGAAGATCTTTTTCTTGGCAACTATGCCACATTATATATAATATTACTGAATGTAAAATGGAAGTGAATACTGACTCAATTTTTCTAGTATAAGACAAGTTATTTCCTTACATTAGTGCACTCCAATATGCTTCATACCTCTCTTCCAAGAAATTATTATTCCATCAAGCACTTAAAATTTTTTGATTGTGTCATAGTTCAAAAGTTCTTAATGCATTTTAGAAATGCTGTTTGGAAGCAAAATTAATGTGATTTTGCTTCATTTGCTTTGGGTGTTTTTGGTGGGTTTTTTTTTTCCTAATTGGTTTCATGTAATTCTGCTAGAACTATAAACAGCTGGGTTTTACCTGTTACTTACACTGTATCAATGCCATTATGTGTACTACCATCCTCTCAGAGCTTACTGATAGGCTGCTAAGAGTACTGCAAACAATAGATTTTTGGTTTTTTTTTTTTTACTCTGCTTTTGTATTTGCTCCCTGATTTCTCTGCATCTGGTATAATCATTTTCCTGCCTGGTGTATAACTTTCTAGTAGCTAGGTAACCAATGAAAATGTTCTAAGTCCCTTCTAGCAGTTCTGGATAGGACCATCTTGGGAGAATATTTTTAATTTTTTTTTCTTTAGTGGAAAGGAGTGGAAGGGGAACTTAAAAAAACAATACTATGAATCCATCTGCAGTGGTGAAGTGCTCATACTTCACCAGGTCACTATGCTTCACCACCACAGTGACAGTGGTGATACATGTAAATGAAGAACACAGAATTACATAAATGTCAATGAGAGTATTTTCAGTCTACAGCCTTACTGGAGGTACTCAAAACTGGGAGCTCATTTTTAAACAACACTTTTTGATGGTATTATATCATACCAGTGACATTTATTCATAAACTTTCAGCTCTTGAATTCTCTTAATGATTCTTTAAATCATTAAAACTTTGTAGTTTTACGATAGATCTATTGTAAAAATATGGTGAGTAGAAAGAATACAATGGTCCTGATGAGAAGGGTGAGAACTACCATATTACCAAAGAATTATTTCCATTGCTGCATAGTGAAAATGGAAAAGTGAGTAGCTTTAGTACTAATGATGTGTGGAAAGAAATGTTATGAGATCTCCAAACAACAGTGATAGACTGTCACGCAAAACTACCTGATGGTGCCTAAATATAAGAGATATAATCTATTTTAAGTTAAATAAACTTGATACACTTACAGAGATACTTAATATAGACATCTTACATACCAGAGCCTGGGGACAGGTACAAGGGTTAGGTTTTAGACTTGTCTTCTGCATGGGAAAGCATACAGACAGGAAGAACAGTATTTCCTGTAAAAGGTATTGGAGCATTGCTTTTATATAGGCTACTTGTTCAATGCAAAATGTCACAACATTTGGGGTTTTGATAAATGAGCCTTATAATTAGGAGCTAGAAATAATTTCCATAACTGAAAACATCAGATATCTCTTCCAAGCGCAGCTCCAGTTGCAGCCTATTTCCCTGTAGTGTGACCATTTTTCCTAATTAAGATTATCATCTCTGCCAGGCTGAACTGTATCTACATCAATTAACTTATTCAAATTGATTATGGAATATGATCTAGAAGGAATAATGTGGCACTCAAGTGATATTTTCTTTCATATGTCTTCTACACATGCTTTTCTCCTTTGCTTCGATCTCTTAAGGGTCTCACTGAATGGCTAACTCCACTCACCTCATTGAGACAAGTTCCAGTCTATAATGGTTTATGTGTGTGCAGAGCATATTACACAACCTAGGGACTACTGCATGCCTACACAGAGGCTGTTTTAACCTCAGTAGAACTGACTAATGCATTTGTTGAGACTTAGAGTACTGCCGTATACAAAGAAAGAGCTTTATTTGCACTGCTTAACAAGTTAAGTCAATCCATTAATATTCATTTCATCAGTCTACGTAATGTCATGATTAAAAAAAAAATCATTGGCTTCAACAGTAAGAATACTTTCATATTCTTTGAGGAGGGACTTATACATGGAAGGTCTTAATTTTCTTCAGATCTTACCTCCTGAAATTTTGTTTCTTCCTAAACCACACCATATCCAAAGAGGGCAGCTACTGGTAGATACATTACAGCAACACTTCTTTATAGGGAATAGCTGCTATGTAACTATGATGATATTCTCTAACATTGTATTAGAAATGTAATAATAGTTGACTTGCACCTTCTAGAATACAAATCTTCTTCCATACAGCAATTGTACTTTCAAATTTCCTCATTTTTCTTTACCTTTCAAAAATATTTAGATTTCATGCCTAATATTTGATATTATAGGTTTGTGTAGCCTGTGTTATAATAAGCATTGTGGCCTATACAGTTCAAGTTTTACAGCAATGAATGCCAGAGTTCAGACTAATCTCTGGTGACTGTGGGAGAAAGCTTTTCATGCACGTACTCTCCTTTTGCACCAGATCAAGAGAAAACGAATGTAGAACATAAACTGCTGGTATCCTAACATTGTAGGTATTTGCGGTTTTTACTTTCCTACATCATTATATGGATTTTAAATTTGGCCAGGGAAGAGAAAATAAAGAGCTGGAATTTAGAATGGGAGTAGTTGGACTGCAATGTGGCTGGAATTACTTGTAACAAAGGATGTGGATTGTACAGGTAGGGCAAGGAAAGGGGATGTGACAGCCTGTGTAGACTTCCCTGTAAGTCTGTCATGTACAGCATGGGTGCACACAAAAGGAAGGAGTACAAAAACCAGATGATGATACCCAACATTAGCCCTTATCATCATATCAGATATATAACCTTACAGGTTGCATGAAATGAATAGTGTCATATCAGGATTTTCCAATTTCTATTTAAAAGTCTGGAATAATTTTTAAAAAAATCCAGTAGAAGGTCATGCTCACAGTTAAAATCTTGGCTTCACAGAAATCTTTTCACTGACTTTTAGCACAGCTGAGATTTCTCTCAAAAATTTTCAGGGAAAAGAGATAACCTACTAATTATGGACATATGTAGAACAATGGAAAAGATGAAGCCTGGGTACTTAGCTGACATATTTTAGCTGTCTATGGAATTGTCTTTTACTTGAAGAATTTCCAAAATGTATTTACTATAGGTCAAACAAGACTATATGCAGAAACTACTGGCAGCACCTTCCTTTGAAGTTCAAAGACAGCCATGTTCAAGACAAACCTTGCTCAGTCTCTCAATATGAAAGGATTTCCAGTTATGCATGCTATTGTAGTGAAAAAAAAATAATGCTGACACTAGATAAAGCCCTTCAGTCATAAGAATCTAGGAACTGGAGATGGCCCTGCAGGTGGAAGCCTAGGTGTAATATATTTGTATATGACATGTAGGAAATGTATATATCCTTCAAAAGCTGCTTTTTAGGCATAAAATTAATTATAATATAGCCATTACTGCTTTTTAGCCGTAACATCTGTGAACCTGAAAAAAAGCCATGCTTACACAGACACATAGGTCCAAGTGACCATTAGTTTCAAATCTTGTAAAATACACTTTCAAAACAGATATGCCTTACAAAGCTTCACACCTGGACTTTGTGCTGGTGAAACTTGTGTCTGGTGCTATGTCCATGTGGAGAAAACAATGAATGAGGAAGACTCCAAGGAGGAATAAATTGCTGGACTCATCTCCTAGAATTTAATTTCTAGTTCCATGAAAATCATTGCCAGCCACATGAGTATTTTTTCCAGCAGATGAATGAATCCTCAGACACAATGGGTTTCAGTTAACTTGCTTGACTTGGTCTGCCTGTCTCTAGTCTAGATAGCACAAAGGCTATGACACTGCAATACGATGCACCAAGTGATTCAGTAGTCAGGATCATTTCTAAAAATCAGCGATTACAGTGTGTTGCAACTTTTTCAAAATCAAGACTTTTCCTGTAGTAGTGTACCTTGTAATTAAAATATTCAATTACATTCAGAAACACTGAATTTAAACTTATTTACAACTAGGCTTATAATATCGTTCTACTCAAAGACCAGATTATGTGTAGACAAAATGACCTCTTTACTGCTTCTCTGAGGTAGGATAACCCCGAGTCAGTTCCAGTTTTCTGAATACTTCTGTAGAAACTCCTTAATTTTTTCAAATGGAGAGAAAAATTCTGATTAAAAAAAAAGCTGTGTCAAAATTAAAATTCATTACATTTAAAATATTGGGGGGGGGGGGGAACATTTTGGCTTTCGTATAATGAGGTAGAGTCTAGGGAACTCTTCTCTGTTAAAACCATAAACATATGTATATATACATATAAACACACACTGGAAACAACTGCTACCTTGTTTTTTTTTTTACCTGATCTATAGCTCACAAACCTGTCTGATATTTTATTGGTCTAAGTGTGCTTATACTGTCTATCAGACAAGATAGATAACCCTGTCTATCAAAAGTTAGCAAAACAGGATCTATTTGATTTTTTCTTTCAGTTTTTCATTTTATTAATATTAATTTTAAATTAAATTTTATTAATCTTAATATGATATTAAGCAAATATATCTTGAGAATGGTCTGAAAGAGATAGGCAGTCCGAAGACTCACACAACTGTATTTCTTAAAAAGGTAAATATTAGCCAAACAGATAATTTTATTTCATACAAGATAATCTTTAAAATGATGCAACCTCGCAAACTCACCTTCATCATATTAAATAACTTCCTTCTTTTCTGTTACAGATGTTGAAAGTGGAAAACACAAATTAGGTCAATCAGTGTATCTCACATTAAAGCTAAGAAACATTGTGATGATGTCATTCCAGAACAACAAAGTACAAGGACTGCATATGCTGTATGCGTTCAAAGCTTTAACAACACTTACTTATAGAAGCATTCTTAGGGCACAGTCATTAATTTTTCTTTATTTTGAATGAGAAAAATATGAAATGCAGTACAGAAAAACTGCTTAGTAGGAGAATATATATTAAAAATATGACTGCAAATGTCCTTTATTTCTGTTCATGACTTAATAACTATCTTTGGAGGACCTAGAAGTGGAGTTTTATAGAAGAAAAAAATCTCAGTGATTTTTATATACACGGTATTTAGGATACACACATCTAAAAGAAATGGCAACTGTTTTTCAATTGCTTTTAATAAAAAGGCTAGTAACCATGTTATTAATTTATTTCTGTAGTTCTTGATTCTGGAAAGTATTTCTTTTCTGGAGCATGCCCTCCTACAGAAACAAAGTAAACTCTTTTGACATCTTATCCTTGGTGTCTTTATCTAAGGTTAACCTTAGTGAGGAATGTCCATCTGTTAACACAGAACTTTAAACAGGATTGGTTGACACAGTAAATAATTCCAAAGTATGTATTCTAAATTAGTACCCTCCATTTTAAGTATCAATAATAGTAGACTGCAACTTCAACCATATAGGTTCAATTTAACAAAATAAAATCTCACGATTCCTAGAACTCATTGTTTTCTTGCCAGTACTTTCACTAGAGCAAAAATTCCCATTGATTTCACTGGAAGCCACATTAAGTCAAAGGTTGCACTTCGAAGACTCCTATCTCCCTTGGACAATTTTTCTGTAATACATTTTTTTCCCCCCTCTAAGAAAAAGTTTTCAGTCTGGGAGAATAAGACTACCATAGATGTTTCAGTTAGCTTTTATATTTACAGAGTTAATCACGTAGACTGGAATCAATCACTTCAACTATTACTGTTCATTAATTCATCAATTTTGGTCACCACTACAGAGTAGTTTAGCACCTTCAAAACTGAGATTCTCCACCAAACCACAAGTCATTTGTCTGAACTTATAGTTAGCCCAGGTGTAATACTATTTACTAGTATGTAAATCTATAGATAGAAATAATATACCTTCCTATTTGTGGGCAAATTTGTACTACTGATTCACTGCTTAGTCCTTTTTTAAAGTAATTAGTGCTTTGTTTAAATACATTAATTGAAGATTTATTTTCTTATATTTCTATATAGAAATATTCATGCTCAGTTACAACTGGAATTAGTGCTTTTCATGAGGAGTTCTGCTTGAACATAATGTAGTCAAATACTCATAGCAAAAGAGCAGACAACTGAACCCAGAGACGCCATGAACCCTACTAGTCTCACTAAATCTGGGAACAAAAACCAAGCAATTTTTGGTTTTTTGACTAATATTATTCTCGCTTATGACACTCCATTGCTTGTCTTGATGACCTATAATAATGATAGAAATTTATGCATTAGTTGCATGCAATCAAATTGTCTCCTAGTAAGTAATACAGACTTATTAGGAACATCCTTCTTTTCAAAATTTCCTCTTCTTTTCACTGTATAGCAAAAGATGTCCATTCATTGGGAATAAAAAGAACTCAATTGCAGAGAGGAAGTTAATTATAATTGTTTTGTTTTAGACAGAACAGGTTTGAGTTTACTGACAGGTTATGAATAAGAATTCAGTGAAAATACACTTGTTCTTTGAACCATTATAATCAAAGATAAAATGGTTACTTCTTTTCATAAACCTAACTATATGACACACTTTTTCAGTCTTGTGGCTTTTATAAAATCACACTGGTACTGCTTCTTCATTCTTATCCTCCATATCTCAGTTTGCAACTGCTGATGTTTTGTTGTGCCTGTCTGGTTATACTAAGTTTGAAGAGAATATGTCAAGACATTGGCTATTTTAGCTCAAATAAAGCAAAATTCTGAATTAGATCGGTTTATACAAATTTGATGCAAATTATTTAGTACTTCTAGCTATACTGGCTTACAGATGTGTACAATTAAACATTCACATAAACAGACACATCAAATGTCATGTAAAAGGAGGTTCTCAAACATGGTGGCCCTTTTTTGCTTACTTTTCAGTTTACAAGCTAAGTAATACTCAAAGCTCCAATCTGAATTTACAATTGGCATGCACAGTAGACATTAAAATGTTACAGTGGTGTGTCTTACATCCTCTAGGTGCTGAAAGAGATATAATACATTGTGCCAGGAATAGCTGATACCAGGTAACACTATTACAAAATTTCACTGGGCTTCAAAAGTCTAAAATGTGATAAATTGTCAAGTAAGCTTTTAGAAGAGAAAGCAAGCAATTAATTCTAGAGTGATGTTTCCTCTGTATCAATACGTTATCTTAAAAATATGATTGTTACTTTTTCTGTCCCTTACTAACAGCTCAGATTAAGTAACAAAGAACTCCACTTACTTAGGGAAATACTTAAAAACTGAAATACAACTTGATATTGATTTGAAGATACTAATACTGAACCTGATTATCCTAATGTACTTACTTAGTTGCCTTCATAATGTGCTTAGTAACATGAAGGCTTCTTGAGATACATTACAGCGTTGAATGCAGCATTAAATGGAACATCAGCAAAAATGCTATCATTTTACTTAATTTATGTATCTAGATTACAAGCTAGCTAACTAGGTTGTAAAATAATTCTGTTTTTAGAAGCAGCTCTTTAAAGATGAAAACCAAACTTCCAGTCCAATATATAAATGCAGAGGAAATCTTTCTTGTCTAAGCTCAGATCAAACCCAAAATATTTCTGGAGGCTTAAAAACAGTTACTAGCCCTTTCTTCAACATCGAAAGTGCCACAACAGGAAGGTGTCCTCCAATTTAGAGTGGAAGTTTTGAAAACATCCTAATTCTTGCATATGCATTTTTTTTCCTTTCGAATGATATTTCAGTTTATATTTATATAGTTTTAAACTATAAATGTATTAAAATTATTATAAAAATAACAATAACTAAATAAAATCCATATTTTTCTTGTAGTCACATGCTGTGTCTTTGCAACACTAGAAACATAATTTTATTCTAACTACTGACTTTTAGTTGAATTTCAATGATATCAAAACAATATCAGCAGCCCAACAGTACCTTTCCTGTAATATATTTACTGATTATTTAATAATAATTAAATGTTGCAAAAAAGGGTCTAAAAAAAAGATGCCAGGATGCAAAAATTTGAGTACAAGTGGTTTACATTAACTGCACTGAGAAGGGAGTGCAGCTGATACAATATATCATAGGGGCATTTTGAGAGAAAATGTACTATGAAATAAAATAAAATGCTTTCAAAACATTTTCTGTAATTTGAATTTAAAAAAAAAAATAAACAAAACAGCTCTGAAACTCTGGGCTATATTATTGATATGTAGGGCACAATATTAACTGTGATGGTCACATAGTGATATCCTTGGAGAACCATAAGTTCTCACAATAAGCCTGCCTGCTGCAAATATTTTGTACAAAGGAAAAGAGACGCCTCCAGAAGGGACAATAAAGATGATTAACCTGGCAGGCAAACTACTGAGTGGTAGGTTTCAACAGCTTTGTGTGACTCTAAAATGGCCTTGTTGATTTAGAACAGTAACTATCTGCTTAGCACATTTCCTTTACCAAGAAAAGATAACAGTTAATACACCACAAACAGAATCAATATTAAAGTATAGTTTAATATACAGAAATTCATACAAATTATCACTGCTTGAAGTGCCATAGGAGGCCACCACCACCAACCATGACATGTTTAATTTCCGTCCTCAACCAAATGATAAATGAATTCAGGGCAGTGTGTTAAGATATCCAGTATTATAAATAGCAAATCTAAGATATTGACTATTATGAATCACAAATCTTTTAAACAAAATGTAGCATGAAACAAAAACAACAACTATGATTATACTATTCTGTGGAGTAAACAGATCTCCATTTTCAGAGTTGACTACCAATTTGTTTTTATACATTATACCGTTCTGACACTTAGGGTACTCTTCATGTATGGTCAGGCAGATCTCCTGAAAACCAGCTACAAAGCAGGGAAACTAAGGTTTGTCTATTCCTTTGCCTGGGAGGGTTTGTTTCACTTATATTGGTGACTGTCATGGCAGCTTTTGGTGCCTTGATTAAGTGTCTCAAAAGCTACACCACTCATTGCTTTGTAATGTTATCATTGTGTTCAGATGATGAACTGCTAGACTGTAAATCACTGTCACCAAATCTCAGTGATGAGTATAGGACAAGTGAGTTGCATTGACCCAATGTATGTGAGGCATCTCTCTATTTCGCTGTTTTCTGTTGTGTCTTGGCATAGCAATGAAATAGACTGTTTCTTCATCTGGCTAGATAGTAATCAACTCATACTTGCATTTTTTTGGAATTAATAGAATGATAATAAATACATAGACCTACCTTTGTTATTCCCCACTATCATCCTCTATGAGTTTTCACAAAACATTTTTTCATAAAATGAAAAGGCAAAACAGGTGTTAGATTATTTACGTTTGACAAATTCATATCATTTAAATAATTAAAACTAATTTGTGTTGAGAGCTACAGTTGCATTTTTATTAGAGAAACAAGTACAAATAGGCATCGCTACAGAGCTGTTTATTCAATAATGAGATTAAATGAAATGGATTTTGTAGTATCAATTCTTTCTGATTAATGTGGCAATCAG